>JAHQIW010003548.1:0-256040 GCA_019055375.1 Parelaphostrongylus tenuis
ATCTAAGAAACGACGTACTACGAGGTACTGCAACGAAAGACTTTCTCGCTCGACAAAACCTTTCTCTCAAACATTTGATTCGTTTAAAAGCCTAAATACTGAAGCTTCAATGGTATGCTTGATTCAGGAAAAGAAAAACTTTTCAATAGTTGTACCAGCGAAAACTAAACTTTGTTCACACTCAATTTGCGTCATTTGTTCGTTTTGAGCTTCGACATGGCTTTCCACTAAATTATACTGTCATTAGATGACCCAAACCTTAAGAATCTTGGTGATGTAATGGTTTTTTTTCAAGGGTCATTGTAGAATACTGCATGAGTGAAAGAAGAATGCATTCCACGCTTAAAATGTTACCCGGCGCTTAGAGGTATTAAGTGGTTAATGAGTTTTTATAGGTAAAGTATATACGTCAATATGTCCTATCGCTACATAAAAATTGCAATATCACGAATAACATTCTGTAAAGATTTTTTTTGACGTAAATGGCGACTGTTTTTTTTTGAAATTCATTTTATAGCGGTAATACCACGATCTCATAAACAATAAGCAAACTTTTAGCCCTTGATGCGCATATTGTATCGCCTGTCTTGCGAGAACGCAGCTTCAAAGCACATCTTCTGAAGCTAAACACCTCTAACATGGGTGCATGCGAAGGTAATTCTGATATGTAGCTCGATCAAGTGTAGGAAAAGCACGCGTACATCACTGCGTATAATACCGTACTTCCAATATCAGCATGCATATCCAAAAGGTTTTGCTCTTTCTAGGCACAATGAAGGTTAGTAGAAATCTAAAATCTGAAAAATTAGAAGATCTCTTTTGTTTTGTAAAAGGTCTTTATTTAACGATGTGACAGCAAAAAAAATGTTATTTTGCACTCAAGCATCTTTCGTTGGGCAAAGCTTTCCCTTTTAAAGTTCAGCAGTTATGCGATAGCTCAAATTTTGAAAAATCCAGCAGTCTTTTTGGTTTTCCAAGGAAGTATTTATTGCGCCGCAACAGTGGAATCATAATTCCAATCTACCCGCAGCGCGTGTGCTTTCCAACTGTATGTGGATGGATTTTGCA
Organism: Parelaphostrongylus tenuis; assembly: GCA_019055375.1. NCBI lineage: Eukaryota > Metazoa > Nematoda > Chromadorea > Rhabditida > Metastrongylidae > Parelaphostrongylus > Parelaphostrongylus tenuis. The sequence goes on from JAHQIW010003548.1 coordinate 1,069, forward strand.
GCACTGGGATGTAGACGTCGCCGTTCAAGCACCACTCAATAGCTTAAATCTCGAAGATTTCAATGGTGCCCTTGTCTTTTGAATAAATCTTTTTGCGAGCTGTAGTAACTGGAACAAACTGTGTTACGCATCTAGGTATATTCCACCACGCACTGCTTTCCTCTCAGACTTTTTATACCCATACGATAGCGCAAATATTAGCATTTCCAAGGGTGTGCTTGGTTTCTAAAATAAATTTCTTAGTGCGCTGTTATAGCTAAAAGAAGACTGAGTTTACATTCAGCGCACATCACACCACATTTAAGTTGCGCTACGCGATCGACACGGCGGCAAGTGTGAATCTCAATAATCTCTTAGCTGTAACAGCGCACTAAAGCGTCCCCCTCAAAAACCACGCTTCTATTGAAATCGCTGGATTTGTGCTATTGTATGGTTATTCAAAGTCTCAATGAAAACCTCCGTCCAGCGAAGGATGTTTCAGTGTAAAAGAAAATTTTGCTTTACTTTTACAGTATAGTATAAGAACTATTTGGCAAGTTAAATGCACGTCTAAAATTCCTGAAATTCAGGTTGTCGGAACTGTTACTGAAACGCCAAAGAAGGGTAAAAAAGTAGGCTTCTTTAAGAGGGTGTAGATGCGGATAAAGCAGAGGGAATACTTCTCTGGACGCGCATATCTCTGATCAATAGTTAACATATGGCAATGTTCCAAGCTTTTTGCTCAAACACGATCGCCCCTCCACGCTCGAAATTCTTTCACTATCCATAAATTTGGAACTTCTTCTCACCTACATCAGCTCTGAATAGATGAAAATGGGCTAGTGATTAATATATATACTTAGTTATAGTGCGAGTTTGCAATGAACGCTCATCGAATACAGCATGCATAAAAATTTCTAATAAATTACTAGCTGCTCTCCCGATTTTTACTTACTATGATGGCTTTTAGATCTTGTATAAAACTAGGAAAGAGCAAAACAAAAGATTTCCTGTGTGAATATCTTTGTACAGTGCAATACAGTTGATGGAATACCAAATTCAACATGACTGCGTAATAAACCAGTGCTTTCTCCTACACAAGATGCGTATATTGTAAGCAAAAACACGTGTGCGAGTAGAGAAAATTTCGCTCCATGAAAGTAATAGTGAAATATTAAAATTCCCGCAAAACAAAGGAGAAAACCTTTATCAAACAACGAAATAGGGCAATTCGCTCAGCACGGATCGACTTCTAAAGGCGTCCCATAGTGGTTCATGATTTTTCATGATTTTTAATCTCGTCAGTTGAGTTAAGGGATGAACCCTCTTTTCGTGCATATCGATGGCATTAATGAGCGATAGCACTAGTGAGCGCTTTTAATTACGAGAAAATAATGAAGGAAAGCAAAAATAATTGAATCTGCTTTACTCAGATTAATTAGTAACTCTTCGTGATTTTTTTTCTAAGTTGACGCTGTTTTTTGAGGGACGGACCCTCCTTTCGAGCATATCGATGACATCAATGACATGAAAAAGGTAGTGAAAGTTTTAAATACGGGAAGAGAGTGTTGGAAAGCACAAAATAATAGATCCGCTTTCATCCAGACTGCGTGTAATCCTCTGGGCCATGAAGACAGGATAGACTTTGAAGTTCTGAGCAACGCAGGCAGGCTAAATAATGTGGGTGAACACTAAATCCCAGAAGACATCGTTCAAGCTCTCTATGAGTTAATCATAACAATCTTGACGTGATCAAAGTATCAACCCCACGTTTCAAATGGTCAGCAGAGCTGCGGTGGACCGCTGAATCGAGAAGGTGAGAAGTTTGGGGTACTTAGTTGATGGTTCCTTCTCTAAAATACCCTATTGCGGCCCATGCTGCCCTCCTCCTTTGTAAAGCAAGCTATCGTATGGATCAAATATAGCTTCAATCGTGAATGACATCTAAAGTAGTCAAATGGGTAAGAAAGTGAATGAGGCTCTACAATAGAGCAAATGGTTTGTGGAAAGCGATGATAATGCAGTGATGATCTGGTGATCTAACCTGCTTTTTTGCCCTTGATGATTCAGATTTCATCGCTAGCTCTTTGTAGTCTTAAAGACCATTCACACTGATAACGGCACTGCACGATCTCTTCCTAAGAGTTTTGAGATCCTCAAGATGATCAATTGGAAATTGCTTTTGATTTTCAAAAATTTTTCGTCTCATTCAATGCCTACTAGTGGAGCGTAAGCCTAACGTCGTTCTGAAGGCGCTGTACTATAGCATCACAAAAATCACGTTGCTTGGACGATTGTGTTGTATACAATACTGAATAGGAGTCATGAAATCAAGCAAACTTCGGTCGGACCCGCTCAGCTGGCTTTTGAATAATTCTCGGAAGCTTTGTCGAGCTATATCTCTGAAGAGAATGATTCAATATCTTCACCAAACATGACTCGAATTGTGAATACGGCTTTTCCAGACAATATATGAAGGTAGTCTCATTTTATTGGCAAATGAGATTAATGCGCGTCCTCAAAATATTTCCTGTACAGATTCCTCTTGTGTCTTCTTATCTATCGTCCCCCATCTCTGATCGAAGACCACCTATAATAAAGTGAGGCTTATGGAATTCAATCAAGTAGCAGCAAGTCATATCATGATGCGTTGTACTCCAATTTCGGAAATGAGTATGACCATTCAATTTCCCTATCAATTCCATATCGGAAATATATGATATGAAACTGATAACGGAAAAATTCTACACCGATCTTTTCCGTTTTCATCATCCCCTTTTAGACCTCGTAATCCCCACCGGATAAAAACCACTTGGATTCTGCCCTCTGAAAATTGAGTCGCGATAGGAGGCATGAAAAAGGACACATCTCCAAGTCGTGGTAATTCTCTTCCAATTTGCTGCGAGCCGGGGCCCATAATTTATATGTAATTCACGTTGCACATTCAACATCTTACCTTCAGAAGGAACAAGTTGCGGACCAGTACAGGTCGTCGCGCACAGTTATCTTCCATAGAAAGGTAACCGAAGGGATCTTTGCAACTATCGCTCAATCTGCTTGTTAAGCATACTTTACAAAGTTTTAATGAAGATCATCTTTCTGCGCATTCAAAGAACTTTGGCTGAGGCACAACCAGTTGAGAAAGCATGTTCCCGAAAGTAATTCTGCTGCATGAACCACATTCAAACCCTCTTCAGGGTCATAAAAGTCTGTCGGAATGTCACGTTCCCTTAATCCTAACTTTCGTCGGCCATAAAAAAGCCTTTGTTAGCGCCGAAACGAACGCAGTCCTATCAGTGCTTGTAGATCAAGGAGTGGGTCCGTCCTGCGTAAGAACTTTATTAGACTGATATCGGATTTGCGCCACGAAAATACAGCTCTTTCATTGATCTCTTGGCATACTCATTGGAAAAATGGTTCGACAAGATGATACATATCGACAAAGCTGTTCATCACCGCGCTTCAGTGGATAATGAAGCCGCTTGATTGGGACGAGAACGGCATACGCATCGATGAGAAATTCCTATCGAACGTTCACTTTTGCGCATGACATTGTCTTATTCTCGAAAAGCACTACTGAAGCAAAGACGATGCTCAAGTAATTTAACAGAGCGGGAAGAAGATCGTACTACGCATAAATCGCATGAAGACTCAGTTCATAAAAAACCAATGGCGCGATGATGAAAATATCGGACTAGATGGATCTTTGATTAAGGAGACCTCCACGTGCGTGTGTTCACTCAATATGGAAAACAACATGAAGGAGGAACTTCACAGAAGAAGGAGAGCAGCGTGAGCCGCATTCGAGCTTGTCAAGGAAACCACCAACCAAATAACGGACTACAAATTGCGCGCTGACCTTTACGATTCAACATTCCTCCCAGCGCGTTGTTATGCAGCGGAGACGTGGGCTGATACTCTCGACCACGTCAAGACTACTGCGAACAACTCGCAGAGCGCTTGAACGAAATCTTCTGAAAATCAATCACCTAGCCGGCTTACGCAGTTCAGATCTCAGGAATCTACGTCATCTTCAGGATACAGAGGAATTCACATTGACAGCGAGCATAGATGGGCCGGTCATATAGTAAGAGTATCAGATGGCAGATGGACGAAGCGAACTATAGAGTGGACGTCACGAGAATTTACTCGTCCGCGAGGACTGCCACAATGGTCGAATGTGTTTGTGAAAAGCATTAATCACCTGTATTCATATCTGCTTTCGCATTAGCTGTATTCGCACCTGCTGATATTCTACAGATCACGGTATCAAACTCGCGCCAGTGGCCATGCTCGAATGAAATCACAGCCTTAGACGACAGTCGCGAGAAGGCGAGACGGATGGATGATGTGCTGGGTCCGCACAATTCGTGAAGACGGACCGTCCAAGTACTCAAAGAAATAAGTATGAGCATTTTCTTATCTCCTATGCGTAAGCTCATCAAGAATGGCTGCTAAGAAGATTAGAATTTCTGTTATAAGTTGTTAGGATGCTATGCGGAACGCATACTTGATTTTAAAATCGGTACGACCGCCCATTAATCACATCTGAATACTGCGCCTGTACACTGAGCAAAGGGCAACGGGCTGCAACGTCGAAACACGTGTACTGCAAGGTATAACCGCCAAAACAGACCCAATAAACAACTCAAACTATGTGTCAGGATGTGTTAATATTAAGCGGGGTCTTTAGGAGCAGTCGCATACAAAGGTATTTGAGCGTTGTGCTATCCATTTTAATACACGCCAGGCCATCAAAAACAGGATCGGCCAGATACGTAATTGCTTTGGCGACAACCTATTGACAAGAGCCGTTAACGACTGGATTCCTCGGGATGTCAAGCATACCATAAGAAGACCACCGACCCGTTAATCAAAAAGCTTCACGTGAAGCTTAACTAAAGAAATGGTGTTCAAGGATTACCTAGTGCGACAGGGACTCACTGGGGTGGTCCTCCACGCGATATGCAGATACGGAAGTGTTGCTGGTGCAAGCTCAAGTCACTTGGCAACCAAAGGGACGACAAGTGACATGCGACCATCTGCAAAATTTCGTTGTATTATATTGCTTTCATGGTATTATCATTTCTCATGAAGGAACATCCAAAAACGCGGAGTGATGTAGAAAACGTTGAACTTCGGGTAAAAAATAAACAGTCATTTCACTTACGCCGGAGACGCGTGCAACCACCATATCATTGAGGCCATTATTCTGCCATAATCTTTCTTCGATATGAGGTGTTGCAGCTGTCAGTAATCAACGTTCGACAGGCTTAGTTTCATAGGCAGACATCAACATGAACACGGCTCAGCAGACAGTGACTAAATATATATATATATATATATATATGTATACATATATACACATATATGTATATATATATGTATGTATGTATATGTACATATGTTAGGCACCTTAGGATATATACACTATATAGACACCCATATATAGACCGATACATCTCGCATATATGTTTATCCTATATATATATATATATATATATATATATATGCACATACATACAGATATATGTGTTTATCCCATATATATACACATATATACAGATATATGTATTATGATGATTGCCATCAAAAAAGTTAGGCGTAGTTTCCACCGTGTTGAGTGTAGTTCGGTCGCATATTTTCAATATACGTGATCCTCGCATTGAGGTAAGCATGAGAAAACTCGTCACTTGGAGCTCTCGATAATCGGCAGTGAGCGTCCCACCAATGGCAATGTAGAAATAGGCGAGCCCACTTTGAGTCGTTTTGAAGTGTTTTTTGTTCCATGCGAGAATTTTGTACAGAATTTTATGGGAATCTTCATTGTTTCCTGTTTATGAGAATATTTTCTTTTAGAACTTTAGCACTCTATTTTGTCTGCCATCATAGTGTTTTTTTTTTCACTGTGCGAGGTCTCAGTATTTCTAGAAATCAATTCGTTTTTGTCTTCTTCTTGAACGGCGTAGAATACTGGTTGAGCAAGTCTCCTTGCCACCTTGAAGATAGCCTTGCTGTGGCGATCCATAAAACGTTGTTATTGACTGCTGGAGAGGTGGGCTCAGATCCACACGCGCCGCGACAAGCATCACAACCACTTGACCACGGCGCCTCTGGAATATTTCCTAAATTTTGAAGATGCAAATTAACGCGTTAACCTGTCCTTGCTGCTTTTCTCATGTAAGGTTGTTGTCATACAATCTCGAGGATCTTTCTCCTCTCTATTAGTTCGATGCTAGAGTAATGGTGACTTCTAATCTTGATTTGCGTTTTCCTTGCTTGCGGCAGTAAATGTAACCCTCTTGTTCAGTTTAGAAGGTCTTGACTGGTAATAGGCCCTGGACGAACAGCGCAGTTCGATAATGAGCAAAAGCTTGGCCATACTGATTTTCTAGACCACAGGAGATGCAAGAAATGTAATAAAAATAAATAAATAAATGTCTATGGTAGCAAGAAATTCTCATTGCAAAACGTATAGATATAATAGAGACGCATGAATTGTTGTTGATTACATAGAAATTACACTGAAAAGAACGTACGGAAGACTTGCGCCAAACATCAAAATGAGCGATATACAGGGTGTGCAAAAAATCTTGGCAATTTATTTTGTCATTTTTAGCATTGATATGCTTTTAGTAGTTTTTCGCTTTGTAGCACAGAATTCGAAACCGACCCTTTTCGTTGAATAAGAGTAGCCTTTTTTTCAAAAAGTCCTTTCATAATGCTTCAGCGAGAGGGACACAATTTGTGTATTGCAGCACGAGCATATCTCACGCAACACAATATTGTTCTTGAGCGAGGTCTGAAAGCAATCGATTGCACTTTTTGTTACATTTAGTGATCATTCGATAGCGTAAAATTTGGCGATTTCAATGCTCTGTCTATTTTGTGGAAAGACTGCTTCTCTGTCAGTGCAACTTGAAAAGTAAGGCCATGTGCCAGCATGTGCTTTATGGCTAATCTGCAGGATGGGGGAGGAGGGAAAGAGGTGCAGGGGATACGGCGGTTCCAACACGGCCATGGATCGAGGGCGCCTTAGCGGGTTACTTGTGCAGTACGACTTTTTTTTATTCAATTGCAAACTGCTTCGCCACTTCGGAAACTTCAGATCAAACATTTGATTGATACTAAAAGAATTTCTTATACTTTATGTGTTATCGTGCTTCCACCGGAGTGAAACTTGATTGTGCGGCCGACTCAAAACGTATACTGGGAGTTTTACAGCGTTATAAAAGAATATTTTCGGAAAAGGAACGCACAATGCGTTAACCAGAGATTTAAGCTCTTGAAAGATCACAAACGTCCTATGAAAAGTTCTTGTCCAATTTGAAGAATCAGTTTCTAATTCTGAGCTACCAACGGAAAAAGCCTAAATTTTTTGTCAATCATGTCAATATCCTTGGAATCTTTGTTCAGTTTTGGTCTCGAATCTGTTTTATTTATTTGTCTATTTTCACATGTCCTCAAGTTTTATATAATAAAAATTAACGTATTGCAGTATTCGAGTTGCCTATGACGGGAATGGAAGCAGCGGGCAGTGTTAAATCGGTTGTTTTCCAAGCAGCAAATGTCTACAAGCAGGTGAAATGTTGCATAAAATCTGGAAAAATTGAAAATCGCCTTTGGAATGGTCGTTCAGGCCACCTCGTTTACTTCGGTAAACATTCAGGAAATCCGTCGCCAAATTCGGAGCCCTCGATGCACAAAGTGACTCTGGAAGCTCAGGATCAGCAAATGGAGCGTCCTAAACATTGTCAAAAATAAGCTGACGCTTCACAGTCACAACATCGCTCTTGTTCAATTTCTGGACATAAAGATGCAAGAGGAACATTTCACAAAGGGTGGTCTAATGATTTGTTTGATCGCTTATGCTCGTTCGTTCCAGGTGCTTTCCACGTTTGAGAAGAAATTCAAGGTCAAAAACCCCATAGTCGCCAGAGTCGACGTCAACTTTTCAAGAAGGATCAGCAGAATTACGGTATAGCAAAAGCCATGGATCGCAATCGTTTTCTGGCCTCCGTGATGGTCTGGACAAACATTTGTGGCAACAAAAGACACCGCTAGTCTTTTTTGACAGAATTGTTAATTGCAACAATTTAAAAGTTCGACTTTCTACCAACCTCGGCATAATTAATTGTTATAGAAAAATCGAGAAAACTTACTGTTTTTCTTCTTTAAGCAAAACACGAGGTGTTACAATAAAATTTAGCTATCTATAACGAGAAAACTTATCTTGATTAGCTGACGCGAGGTTGGTAAATTAGTCGTCGAAGTTCGGCTGACGTTTCGGCGACCCGCCTTCTCCAGAGCCTGGGCGTATGTAGTAATAGACTAATTGAATGATTCGAATGGTCTTATTTATATGCTGCCTAGGCCAAGCTAGAAGATCAAACGAAGAAAGGGCGCGAGATCTCGCGTGATGGTGACGCACTCGCCCTTCCGATTCATTTCGGGATTTTGGGCGTTTATCCAAAATGCCTCAAGAGTCTTGCGCGTGGATGTTATTGATTCTGGCGCTAGGATTGTGACAGTCACATCAAAATCGTTGTTGTTGTGTTTTTGTGCCTTAGGTAGACCTAAAGGTTTCGTTTTATCTATTATAGATTTGCTATTTAGATGTTATTTTATGCTGATGAAAGCCCGTTTCGCCTATAAATTCTTCCCCGCATGTTTTACATGTTAGTAAATAAATTGTGCCCGATCTCATAAAACCCCTCTTTTCCGTTAGGGCAGATTATACAGTTTTTGGTGTTGCACAATCGATCATAAAGTCTATTGCGGATCAGCTGATGGCGTAGGGTGGGAGCTGGGACTTCAATAACTACAACTTATAACTAACTAACTAACAAACTATCTTCATTATTTTACTGTTGAAATATCTAAAAAAATTAACAAAACTTTCCACGCATCCTGTATCGTTTTTGTGCAGTAAACGTATTAGTACATTGAGAGAAATACCTCTTCTATCGATCGCTTTTTGTAGACCCGCTCAAAATGATATATTTATAAGAATATAACATGTTTTGAGCTGACAGATCTAGTGCTATACAAGTACTTGTTTCATCCTATTGGGATTCATCAGTAGCACCCTTCCTCTGTTCAAGCGATCCTAAGGTCAAGTAATCCTCTATAAAAGAATCGACGCCGACTAATAAAGAGGATCGACTAAACCGAGGGAGGGTGCTACTCATGAGTGACAACAGGACGATACAGGTACCTTTGTAGAAGTAGACCCAGCAGCTCAAAACATGTTAGATCCTTATCAGATTATATCATTTTGAGTGGGTTTAAAAAAAGCGGTCGATAGAAGAGGCATGATTCATTGTGATAGCTACGAGCTCCACTGCGGGTCACCACAATGTCAGGTCATTCCATCACTTGACTTGGAATAATTTGATACTCGGAGTCGATTCCTTTATGGAGGATTATTTAACCTCAGGGAATCGACTGAAGCGAGGGAGGGTGCTACCGATAAATCCCAATAGGACGAAACAGGTACTTGTTTAGCACTACACCTGACACCTCAAAGCATGCTATAATTATGAATATAATTTATAAATGACTCATGGGTGTACAAGACTGCTTTAACATTTAGACTTTGATCTAGGAAACATACATATGCGCCCCAAAAGCTTTATTGGCTTAGGCTTAGCTATTAAAGTTGACGTCTCCAGGTTAGACTTTGCGCTTTTCTTCTACCAGCAAAATGGTTCATCTCATATAAACAGACGATCTATGGAATTACAAAAACTTTTAGATTATTCATATGTCACAGGTAAGATGCTCTAGCTTTTGTCAACATACACGCCCTGTGCTATTGTTGACTGTGTTTTGGTACTTAAATGCAAATCCAAAGCCCGAGAAATCCTAGATGTTTCATCTAGGCATCGCTCCTTTTGATTGAGATGCAACTATGCCACAAGCTCATTGGGCTAACTCAATATTTTCACACTGAGGTGTTTTATGAAAATTATCGCACCTATAGTCACCTTTGTAGAATTTGATGACTTTTAATGAATTCCTTTTACAAGTCGAAGCAGTACAGGGAAAAACGTAGAAAGCGTGCTGGGATTTGCACGACTGAAGGAGGTAAATCAAGCAATTCATGCTAGATTCCATAAGTTGATGATCTGTAAATTATATCAGTAAATGTTTTGTTATACACTTTATAGAGATCTTTTGATATTATAGTACTTGATTCGCATTTTTCCTTTCCTCACTTGAGATCTATCGTAGCTGTTCTCTTTTTACCTCAGCTTTTGCATCGCTCTTTCTCAAGCTTGTAGTAAAATGACTTATTTTTACCTACTTAATATACCAGCAAATATTTATTTTCGTTTCGATAATTATACAGTCCATGAATTGGATAGTCGGGCTATACAAAAGCCCTTATCAGACCACGTGACATGTTGGCTCAAATAATAATGAAACGATTTATATAGCTCTGAAAGCGTACGTTTTAAGCAAAAGCTCACTTATGAACTCTCTCCCACTGTGCATTATATTCAGCAGGGAGAATTTGATTAGAATACTGGCATTTCATGTCAAAAGTAAACCATACCATTTTGATATCAAATGATCTCAGCATCGGCCAGCTACGTCCAAATCTAAGGAAATGCTAAACTGCTGCGCTGGTCATAAACAGAGCAGTGTTCAACGCATGAAGTGAGGTTTTGTCATCTCTCAACCGTCAACACTCGGCAATTGGTATGTTTTTTGCTGCTGTAAAAGATGTGTGACGCATTCTACTCATACGATGTCGGCAGGTGTGGTTACTGGTAGTGAGGCAACTGATACACTAAATAGATAAGGTGGATAGTAAGACGGTATTACCTCGTACAAACGATGGGAAAAGCAACCCTCACACTTTTCCTTCTGGGAGGAATTACCACTCTAATAAATTTAGACTGAAAGACTTTTCCAAGAAATTTTTTGAAGACTCGAGTAGATTACCTCATTGATAAAATTTTATGCTATTATAATCCGATCCCTCGAGCAGTTATTGCACACTGTCTCTTGAAATATATCGACGACGGACCGTTTTTTATGGCTAATTTATCTAGAATGTGACTTCACTATAACCAGCTAGTCGTTCACAGAGCATAAAGCGCTTCAAGAGCGCTATAATATGTATGAACGTGGTGGTTGTAACGCATTATAATTGTTTCTCAAGCGGAAGAAACCCATCTTGAGTCCTACCAATCTTTCGAGCAAAAGAATAAAAAGACGCTTAAAAATTGGTTTGTCGAGTCTGCATTGACTACTGACGGCTAGATTATATAATGTTTATTAGAATGTTAATACAGCTTTCGTTATTGTGCAGTCATAACTATCGGAGATATCTTATTCATAAAACAAACTCTCCTAACCATACTCCCCTACTGCTGCGATGTTCCTCAGATCCTAACAGTGCATTACGTAATGAGATTCAAGTGTTTCTCCTACTTCAAACAAGAAAAACTCTGCTGAGGTTCAAGGTAATCAGAGGTGGCTAAAGTATGATCGAGTTTGCGAAGGACAGCTGTCATAATGCGGGGAACTTAAATGCTCGTTATATTGGAGAAATCCCATAATTTTCGCAATTCGACTCTTTCGGTGATTTAATTGTCATTTGTCTATAAAATCAGCTAAGAAACCATGTGAGCGCCTTCCTTTCAAGAAAACGACGTTGGCGATCAAGAAAGTCGTCAAAGTCACTTCTGAGCTGATTGTAGTCTTTGATTTTTTTTCTCGCAAATGTTGCGTCAGGGAGCAAAGAGATAATTCTAGAGACCAATAGCAGGGCTTTGCGATAGATTTAGTACCGTAGTTCAACCAGGTTTCCCCAAATTGTAGCTAGCTGGCTTTCCAATGTGCGGAGACGAGCATTATCCTAGAGAAGGACGACTCTAAGTCGTTCAAAACTGATCTTTCGCACTGGTGCTGCGACCAACTTTGGGACCTATTCTCCGTAGAAAAAACTGTCGATTGCTTGCTTATTGTCAAATGCTCGCAAAACTTCATGACCAGCCAAATCCAGAAACCGTGATAATAATGTACTGATCATGGAATTTGAGCTTTGATTTAGCTGGCAAGTTTTTGCCGCGAAACAGCAACTAGGTGCTGCGCGTGTTTTTTTTCTTGTGGTAGTTCCAGACCTCATTTTCAGTGATAAGCAACTTATGAAGCTTGTCTGTGCGGTTGTAGTAAAGTATTTATACAGATAGTGACTTGTGCAGTGCGGTCGTTGTCGATCGATCGATGAGGTTCTTCGAAACAAATTTTAGGTGGTCCATTCCCACTTACCATGTGTAGCGATAGCTCCATGGCCTTATTCAAGCGTCTGGATCGCACAACTCGATCATTCTTTCACGCCCACACGCTTTTGTCAAAAACCCGTTGTTGATATTAGATCTGTGAATGTGGTCGCACCTCCTAAAGAATATTTAAATGTAATTTTTATCGTTGACTATAACATTCTCACAATTTATTCGCTATTTGTAACCTCCAGGGTCTGTAGATTGGTAACAGGCTAGTCTCAGACTTGTCTGGGGTATAAGCAGCACTGACCTGATACAGCGGGAGGCTACCGCGAGTCATTGTAAAGGCCAGATATGCAGACAGTCACCTCAAACGAAGTTAAGAAATTGAAAACGATTGCATGGCGCATTTCTCAGAGGTTGATGAATGCCGAAAACTTCATCATTTTATTCGTCGAGGAAAAATTTGGAAAGTAAATCTGATAAAATTTGAAGAAATTTGGTAAAATTTCTTTTCTTTTGCGAGTTTGTAATTGAGTTTGACTATTTTATAGTAATAATCTGAAGTTGCAATGTCGGGTTAGTAAGGCAGGAAAGGCAAAACCTCTCAAAATTTCCCACCTCAGCTCTCTTATGATGTTTTTGATGGGTTTTGCAACATGAGATTGAAATACCATGCAACGACATTGCAGACTATACTGATTGATTGAACATAGGCGATGAAACTGTTGCAGGAAAGGCGGCCAGGAAGTGCTCACGGAGTTTACGGAGTTCAACGCTGGAGTGAACAACCTGATGAAACAGTTGCGCTTGAGCCGTTTGCAGAAAGTTCTAATAATTTTGCGCGCCGCCCCACTAGCATTTTCCCCATGCGTGCTGTGAGTAGCAAGTGAATTTATTCCCACGGCAGTCCTATCTTGAAGCAAGTATAGGCACCTTACGCTCCACGAGATTGCGCAGTTGAACGATTCCAAAACTAGACAATTTTACTTGCTTATGGTAACTAAATCTGCAAAGTAAGCTCTTAGAAATGGCGTTCAACAGGTACAAATGTCAATGTCAAATTCCTATAAAAACGACCATAAAATATTTTGAACATAAAAACACAATTGAATAGCGCTTCTAACGCAATTCCAAGCAAAAAAAAATATAACATATCTCTATTTTTACCACTATTGCTGCAAAAAATAATTCAACGGCCAAGTCATATTTGTACACCTGATAGATAGGAAAAGGACTAAAACATAGTGCAAAAGTGAGCACCTCATTACTCTTCCCTCTACTTTTATACCAAATTTTCAAAAAAGGATGCTTAAAACCTAAGCGAGGTTGGTACATCAGAGCCATACACCGGTGTCTCGGAGGTATCGCTCTCCTCGTCAATAACCCACGCCCCACATTAAGCCTTGCATTGTAGCAAGGAGGGAGGCGTGAAATTATTTCGAATAGTTATTGCGAAGTTTCAAAAAGAGTCGACGTCATAGATCAGTTTTGTTCTACCAGCCGGGATCCATTGACTGAGAGGTGGTGATGGACCAGTGTCATTGTACACTGTGCCGTCACCACACACGCCTCCGTCCTTGCTACAATGCAGGGCTTAATGTGGGGCGTGGGTCACAGACGAGGAGGGCAATGACTCCGAAACACCTGTGTATGGCCCTGGCGTACCAACCTCGCTTAGACTTCAAGTATTCTTTTTGAATTATTTTGAATATTTATTGCGAGGTTTTAAATACAGTCGGTGTGATGGATCATTTTTGCACCATCATTCTATCATAAACTTCTCTACTAAGCCCGCCAGAGTTCATTGTTTAGATCTCCATTTGATGAATTTAGACGCTGCAGCAAATGTCTACAGTGTTCATGGTGAATTAAGTCCCATTAAAACGGCGTCACTAGCCAATTCTTAAGTGTGAACCATTGGCAATTTTTGCAGTTTCGAGCAAATCAAAACAGTCGATAAACAGTGGTTATATCCAGAACAAATCTGTAGGTCAGATTTGGGTCAACTTTTGCTATTACTTGGAAAGTTCTTGAAATGTTTATATAAGTTAGCCCTGAAATGCTCACATTTTGCTATTGATTTTCCATCAAACCCTTTGCAGTAGTCATCACTATATAATCAGCAATTTCATCGCTTTCACTTTAGAAATCTTCTCGAAATGGAGGAAAACAGCGCTCACGAGATAGAGCATTGTGAGACTTGTATCCTCTCGTCGCGAGATCGAAGAGCTCGAAAGAGAGTTGCTCATGCACGACAAGGAGCTTAACGAAGCCAATGATGATTTGGTGGGTACTAGCTAAATTAAATTTACGTTGAAGATTAAGAAATTGTTCAAAAAGAAAAGTGAGGTGAAACCTGGTTTGAGTGTGACAATTAGATGAATAATTAATGCCAGCTTTGAGAAATTTTCTGGGTATTTTCATTGGCACAAGTGAAAAAAGTTATCGAGAACAGCTCAAAAACGACTTAGTGTCTTTCGTACTTTCAGCGAAGTGATTGTAAAAGCATAAGGCGAGTGTAAAACAAAATCTCGTTTTAGATGTTACAACGTTTCAAGAAGTCTATTAAAAAAGTAGCACATGGTGAATTAGCTAGAAATTTGAGCCTTTGAATGGTCACTAACACTTTTATGAAAAGTTTTTGTCCAGCGAATAGTCCCGCATCTTCAGTTTTCGCATAATGGCAGACAGGTACCCAATCTCATTACAGATTTTGTCGAAACTGTACTCGTTCGTCGGTGTGTCGACGATATATAGGTCAACCATAAACGGCCATTTCGCAAACATACGATGATGTCGGTCGATTCGGCTGACGAAACCATTGCTTATTCCGGCTACGACAATGACATGATCAAAAGGTAGAAAATAGTAAAGCTTCACATACACGAACTGTTTCGCTAAGCCCCATTAATCAGCTCATTTCAGCATTTTAATATTATATATGATAATGTTGTTGATGATGATATCATCATTTTGAACAGGAAGGACGCCACAGTGAAGGCTTGGGCTACAGCGAAACTAGCGGAGGAAGTGCAACTAGTCGAGGTACGTCGCCCATTTCCTCATGGATCATTTCGCTTAACCTACATGAGATGTTCTCTCAAGTCTCAATAACTAATTCCTTTTAGCATGGCATCATTTTTGACGATAATAAAGATGACGATATCATTATTCTGGGCACAACGATGTCCCTACAAAGAGTTTTCCCGTCGCGAAACGTGAGGGGAATGGGCCACAAATCGATGTAAACCGCCCATTTTCGCGCAGATCGTTTCGAAAATCGATTCATCACGTTTGACGCGCTTCCTCAAGTCGAATTCTTCTCATTTGTCTTGACTGTTTGCGCTCGCATGCGCTGATATGTCGCTTTGATTTGTAGATCAACTGGTCTTCAAGCCTTGGAGAATCGAAAACTTAGCACTAGCGCTCTGCCCATTGATACCCGAAGACTTAGCCATATCCTAGATGTGCCATGATCATCATCACAAGCCGCAGAGAATAGTTTGAAGGATCAGTCGCACCCGAGCCGCCCACAGATAGCTCCATTAATCTTGCGAGCTGCTTCACTAGCTTTTTCTCACGGTGCCATTTGCAGGAGATGCGCAATTGAACGATGGTGAAATCATGCAATTTCAATGACTTCTGATGAATAATTTTTGCGTTTATTACTTTAATGTCAAAGTCTTGAAACGATCTAATACCTTTGCTAACAGCAGTTCGAACTATCCGGACTTTCGGAAGAACCCCACCCGTGATCTTTTGCTTATGACAAGTAACAGTGTTGGACAAGCTTCTTAAATTTTGTGCCGTTAATTGATATTATGTACACTTTTTTTTTACTTCTCACTAATCTTGAATTAAGTCCTTCACCTCAAGAGATTTAACAGCCCTTCGCGTGTAAGACCTTTTCCGTTTTTTCTCAGACTTTATTAGTTATTCTATAGTTTAATCCACGACGCCTTGGAAAATATGTTTGTTTTTAAAGGTCTTTTAATACGATGTAGCAGCAAATATAGACCATATTCACCTTCACTGCGCCAAACTAGTTATATCACCTAGAGCGATAGACAGCATCTGTAGAGCAGAACAAAGTCTATATAATTGTAGACCAAAACTAATCCATTGAATCGACTGTTTCTAAAACCTCGTTATAAACATTAAAAATCAAATCCAAAAAAAAGAATGTTTTTAGCCTAAAAACGAGGTTGGTACGCTATGAACACTTGATGCATGATCTGAAGAATGAGCTTGGAAGTAGGTGATGAGCCTGATGAGCCTCTGCTTGATAAAAATCGTGTGAGACTGGACAAAATAACTTTCAAATGGTATTTGGCAGATCTGCGGCAAATTATTGCTCTAAATCCCGAGATACGTAATGAGAAGGTCGCCTGGTCGCACCAGCCATTGATGACGTGGATGAAGAACACGGCGAATGCCTTCGCTCCACATTGCTCTATGGTGCAGAACTCGAGCTCGGTCACGCGAAAAAGAGAAAAGCGAACAAATATTGTAGGAGAAAATTGAAAGTACCTCTCCATTTGGCATGTACAACTGTATAATAACAAATTATGTCTTTCTATCTCTTTAGATACTGGCGAATTCTATTTATCGCTGAGAAAAAACTTGGAGTATCCTTTTAATCTGAGTCAAGCTCTAAAATACTGTTGATGTGATGGCTTTATGTAGCTTGTATCATTTGGACGTGTCACTTTAGCTACGCATCAGCTCTACCAGTTTACTTTCTCTGTAATGTGATTGAATCTGCGGTAAATGAATGATTAATGATTAAGGTTTTTGCACACCATTCTACATTTGCGTATATTGTAACATCATACCACCGTAAGTGGCGGTCCAATAAAAATGAATTCTGAATGATTGATATTATTTACTCTCAGTTTTCACAGCGTACTAAGGGGTTTGTTGAACGACTGAGCACTTTTTTTTTGACGATGTCGATGAACAACCAAAAGCTTGGTAACCTGTGTGCAGTGGAAAATTCAAGAATGTAGGCGTGTATTACGCAAAATGCACGCCGACTCCAAAAGTCTTGGAGAGAAAACAACGAAACAATAAAATGAAAAGAATAAAGCAAGATGAAAGACTAAAAAACAACACAATGAAAGAAGAAAACCTTTCAACTCACTTCAGCAGCTCCATCGAGAGGCCTTCATGGGGCAGGCCTTAACGTCTTCCAGTTATGCTCAGTGAATCTTAATGAGCTGAAACAGAGCAGAAAGTTACAGCGCTCAATTCACAATGTTGATCAACGTTCTCTAACCAAAAGAGATTATATTATGTCACAGCCAGCTGGAAAATTTAACCCTACCCTCGCAATTCTCATATGAGACGACGATTTACCACTGGCCTAATCGTGGTCCCGCCCACCTGCCTGGGTGAATTGTTTCTATCTGTGTTTCAGAGACCGAGGCCAGCCTGCACTTTGGCCTAGTGTCTATATCCTTGTTCTGCAAGTAAAAATTCTGTGAACAGGTGTTGCGTGATCTTCCATTCTTTGTGTACGTTAATACATAGATTCACTCGGCACGATATTAGCAGCTGGGTAGAGCACTAGTTAGTGATGCAGTATCTCAGAAAGTAAGATGATAAGCAGTGGACTTAAATTCCTTCAACATTCTCTTACACAGAACCACGAATTGCCTTATGGAACTCCTCAGCCCACACACCAAGATTGTATGGAGACGTCTTTAGCTGCTTTACTTTTAGTGTAAGGTAATTGGTCAGTGCATAAGGTGCCCATTGAGACATAACTCAGCGGTAGTCCATCTTATTTAGATGGCGAACGATGGTGACGGTCGTATCCAAATGTCTGCTAGGACATTCTTCAACATACCATAGTCTTTTCCAATAGCTCAATGTGTATCAGCAAAAAAGTGAATCAAGCAGTTATGCAAAAAATCATTTGGCAAACTCGATAGTCGTTACAGCAAGGTCGAATGAAATTCGGTCTGATGAAGGGGAAGAAAACAGTGTAAAAGGCGATATATTCTTATGTGCCATAGAAGAATCTGCTTCCTATATCCTCACTTAGGTGTCGAATTCTATCATCAGATAACAGAGCACACATCGCGATTGTAAAATCTTTCTCCGATATCAGTATCTCTTTTGTTATTCCTCTCTTGGAAGAAAACTATCTAAATGCCTTCCTGCAATGTGATCACACAAACGCTATGCTCTAGTGAGTCTCCTCGTGGCGTTGCAAATGCTGTTTGAGCCTCAATCATCTGTAGTATTTGTTGCACCTGAGGATTTACCCCTAAAAAACAATTAACCGATGAAACCGTTTGCAAACCTTTCAACGAGCTCAGTGAAAATTACGAGTAAAGCGAGTAAACAATTATTAAATGAATTTGATAATACTAACCATTCAAATAGCTAAATGAAAGACGTGTAAGTGAACGATAAGGGCCGCGCCCTCAATGTCTCATGAGGGCAACTTTGTTCCACTACTAAGAGTTTCGACATCTAATTCACTTACCGGTTTTCCTGCTTTTCGTTTCAGCAGAGCGATCACGTAAAGATTAATGAGACCATCTACCTGAAGAACTACGCGAAGGTCGGCGTGCAAAGTGACTTTTCTGGTGTTATGGATGATAAGCAAGAAGCGGCCTTCGTAGGTAGTCGTCGACGTGTCTATTTTTTCCTTTGCCAATGTCGTCCAGATAAGCCTGACATTTGATCGCAATAAGTATGAAGAATACTAAGCACGATTCTTCTTGTTGGAGTAGCTAGTTTTTGTTTCTTTGAGCCCCTAGGTTAGCCTAACAAGGGCCTATCACGGGTGGTCACCACACCAAGCTGTTGTTTGAACGATTGATATGTCGTTGAAACAATGCTCACACATCTTGCTCATATTTCATTCGGAAGTGTCTTAGGCTGCTCTGGAAGTTTCAATCAAGACGGCAAAGATGGGAAAGATGACGTTTGAAAGATGACCACGAAAGAACTAAAAAAAGCAGAAAGCGGAACTAGGAGCGAGAAAAGTGGTGTGTCTGCTACAATTTATTATAAATTATGCTTCTGGAATCAAGTCAAGATCACACAATGCAAATAATCAGTCATACATAGTGCAGAAATGTTTTGTTTAACGGTGAACATGTGAGGGTATAGCTATAGGAATGTATTGTTAAATGTGGATGTGTGAGGGCATCGCTAGTAATGCTATTGCAGGCTGTCAAAAATTAATTCTATCTGTATTTTCCTAAATTCTATCTCCTCTCTTTGCAAATGCCTAGTACTAGTTTTAACAAAGAGGATGGTGACAATACAGAGACTTTCCTTCCAAGGAGTGCTCGTTTGATTATTTTGTGCTTTTTTCCAGTTGTGTTAATGAATATTTTATTGTACTCTAGCGCATCTATGATATGTCTATATGGTGCGACCTATCGGACGGTCCAGCTTACTGCGAGGCATGTGCAGCGATTGACTGACTACTCGGTAGTCTTGCTTTCATCAAATCAACACCGTTCTATCTTCTCTCATTAGCATGTACCATTGTATAAGAGGTTGTAATATTACGTCACGTAAAAAACTATCTCACCTTCTCTTAAGTACTTCATAATCCGTTCAAAGTGCTTTATATTGCTTAGCTGCAATTAACATGGAAATCGTTTCTTTGTAGGCATCTGTTACTTGAAAAAAATGTTCATTTGTTAGCAAATCCTTTTTGAACTCGCCCTTTAAATAAAAAACCCGTCCATAGCTCACTATTCTTGATAGCTTCTCGTCTGATAGAACAAGGTTAAGTTGATCGCTTATCAAATAATTGATTTTTGCTGAACAATCCGTATAAGCTATTGCATTGGCATGCTGTGCGATCGTCCATGCTAACCATGTTGTTGTAAGTATTCGTTGAACTCTTAGTGTTGCTAATTATGTTAATATTATTCATATAAAGGTTCAAACACGCATATTGAGTTGTACAATCCGCACATTTATGCACACGCACGCATGTCTCAGAATATGTATAACTTCACAGATGATGTTTGATCCACGGTTTCTGGTGTCGAGCGCGGCTGAAACCGGGTAAGAGTTTATTAAGTTGTTTTTTCAATCACGTTTTGTCGGTACATTTCCGTTATCTCGACCTCGTTTCAGTCCCTTGAAAACACGGGGTTTTTGCTTCTTTTACAGAGTTATAATAGTCATTCAATAGTTGAAAATCAGATATTTTTGAGTTTATTTTATTTTAGAAATGCCCCCTTATCGCGTTGTAGGGGCGAAAATGAAATTTCCTTTCACTCTTGAACTTTTCCGCTGCACACTGCTTTTACTCCAAACCTATAAAAGAACCATTCGATAGCACAATTTCTGTCCATTTCAACGATGCACTTGTTTTTTGAAAGTGATCGTCTATTGTGCTTTGATAATAGAAAGAATATTTGGTCTAGCAAATTTGGCTCTGCGAAGCGCACGGCGGGTTGATGCCAGTGTCGCGCTGCGCGAAACGTAATGTTCTTTTGATTGCTGCAGTGTTCCGAATAGTATCTTTAGAAAACTAAATACATCGTCGAAATTTTCGAGATTCGTGACATTGAATGTTTGCTGAAAGTCAAGAAGAAATGCTCTTTGCAGAGCGAAATGTTGAGTGTAGAACAAAATTTATTTGTGCTGTTAGAGGGCATTGATGTATTCTTTCCAGAAATATCTAACACATTATCATAATTTTCTACATTAGAGCTACCATATACTACTAAAACTAAAAAAATCGTGAAAACGTGTTCTGCCAGGGGAGTGTAATAGGCTGCTGATCATGAAAATGATCCAAATTTCGAAAAGCAATCTTCTTCTGACTGTTACGACGCAGTAAGAAGCTTTCTTTGGAAGAAGCATTATTTTAATATTTGCGATTCCTGCTATCGAATGGTTATTGAGCTTTTAGGAAGAGACTATATCCGCCAAAAAATTCTCGAGTGTGAAACAAAATATTATTTTTTCTGTTGTACCGCATGGAAAACCCAGCTTCAAAAGTGATGTGTATTATCAAAATTTTCGTGATACAAGTTATCAAACGACTGCTAGAAATTTTGAAGAAAGCAACAATTTGTATTCCCAGGGCGCATAAACCCCACAAAGATAACGATGAAAAACTGCTTTATATTACAGAAGGTGTCTTCATCCAGAGTCTTATGGGAAATCAGAATAGGCTTATTTTACCTAATCAAGAGTACCGTTGTCGTTTATCCTCTAATTCATTTGACTTGATAATTTTTGCGACTAAGTTTTCATATACAAGTCATTTTATGCAGGTTGTTACCTCATAGCAAAAAGGGAGATAGCGGATTAGCGATCTGTGCTGGCGCGGAAGAAAATTAGCAACTGATATCGAAATTGTATTCATTTGTAAAATTTTAATTATTTAATAGCATGAAAAGATCGCCTGTTTCTCGAAACCATCCGAGGTATGATGTAACATGATTAGTTCTCTTACTGTTATTTTTTCAACGATTTCATTATAGATTTATTCAATTAACTTTGGAAAGAATTACTGCAGAGGACGATCGTTGAGGAGATGGTCATGCAGGCTGTCAGCAAGCAAGGTACATAGTGACTTCCTACTCCTCACTCTATTGCATACACGTAGGAACCTCTATGAAATTGTAAGAATATTTCACATGGCCACCACTGTATGCCATATACAGAGATCAGATTGTCTAAAAATAGATGAAACAACTCAAGTGTTTGAAGGTATTAGGACGATGAATGCGAGCAAACGATGTGAAAGCTACGAGTGCTGAAATCCGCAATGGTCGCGTAAAGGAGTACTTTCAAAGCTAAATATCGATGATTATCAGTAAATTGACTGGCAGACAAAGATCCTGACTCCAACATAGCGTGCTTGCATATTTAGGATATGATCGACGTCGCTAACATTGCTTTGTATTCTTCTATCCGAAATTTAAAGACTATTGTTCTCTTCAAGCCTAACTGTACCCACTATTCTACTAGTATCATTTAAATCTGAGCCTGAATAGTCGTGCTCAGCAAAATTATGGTGGTGTTTACAGGAATACTAAACAGTGCTATCATACTTAAGTTAACGTGAACAATATATTTCAATTCACAACCTACCTATACGAAAAATATCCAAACTGGCCTAGCGATATGTTTCGGAAGATGCGACAACTTTGCATTAGTGCACATATGATAGTAGTACTTGATAACGACAAAGATCTGTTAATTGAGAAGGGGTTTTATGGCAGTAATGACAGACACACATGCCAACATGTCTCTGAATAAACTACAGGTGGGACTGAAGTAATTAGTGGCCACGCCATAAATTGACAACGAGAATTTCTTGGATAGATGAGCATTCATGAACTAGATGGCGGCGATTCAAATCATAGATCCTTGATCTCCCAGCGCATCTATCTGTCAACCGCCAGCCGTCAACGGCCTGGCCCAGGTAGTCGGTATCGGCATTGAACTTAGTATATATGAAATCTTACCACCGCTAAAGCGGGTTCTCTTTGTTGTGATGCTGACAACATCAACATAACCCTAATCCATTCAGCCAAACACTCGTACAACTTAAACAGTGAAGCACAAAAACTGATTTTCAATCCTATCAAAACATTTTTCGCACAATCACCCACCCACTGTGCACCTTAAACGTCGAAAGGGTTTACATAGATGAGCACTGCACTTCAGTTCGCAAAAGGCGTTTAAAAAAATCTCCTTTTCACACATCGGCTGGCAGATCATAATTGGTACTTCTTGGACAATGAACTGTGGCCGATTCTTTGAAACTGATCAAATTTGCAAACTTAAGCAGAAAAGCTACAGTATCTGCAATATCTGTAACTGATACTTTGCTCGCCACCTTGCAATCAAGCAGCTTATGTTTATATTTTTTTGCCACTAATAATGTAATATTTTTTCCTCTCTTTTTGACTGCGCAGTGTAAGGTTAAATAATATGCGGGACTGCTCCGTTATGGCGGCGCTACTTGAGGCCTTGGTAAAAACGAATTCTTTGCTGTTATTTGACGAATGTATTATTACCTGAAAGCTTAAATCAAGTACATTTTGAAGGTATATTTTATTTCTCATATTGCTTGTTTATAACTGCCGTACCATTCAAAATGAGATTATGCTCCACATTTAAAGACTTCTCGTCTGGTAAAAGCTTTTTATAACAATATTTTGACCATTAGATGGAGCAAATCTTTCTTGAACAATATGTTTGCTCTTCAAAAAAACTTCTTAGAGCTCTGCGATTATCACCCCAGCCGACTAGAAGTGCTCACTGAGTGTGAAACCCAATATTCTTTTGGTCGTTACAGAGCTCGAAGATGTTCTTTCCGAAAATTTTATACACCATTATAGTCGAAAAGATTTTCTCTATCTAACAACGGAAAGTTCATTACAACAAAACTTCTAATCAGTGAGAAATTTTCAGCTGAGGAACAGAATCTCATTTTGACTGGTACGGCGCTAAAAATAAGCTATTTGAGAGATTAAAAATGCCACTGAAATTCACTTGTTTCGAACTATCGATAAATTTCAAAAACGTTTTGCAAAAGCAAATAACACGTTTTCATCAGAAGCCTCACTTGGCTCCGCCATAAGAGAACTGTACCAAATGTCCAGCAGTACCAAATGTGCTAGCTAGTTTGCTTTCCTTAGTTGTTTCGCAGTCTTACAATATGAACAACATTTTGAAAGTGTGTGCACTGTCACTGATTTTATCGCGACCCCAAGTGTTTCCAATGTTATACTACTAAGGAAACGCTGCTGTCGATCTGAACTTTAGATTCTTATTCTGCTCGACTATACGTTAAAAGCGCATAATTGAAGTGCAATCCCTGGTCTTTGTATCTATAATATTGACCTATGATTCTAAAATTATGCTGAACTTGATACAGATTACTTTGGAGGTATGATGGAGGACATAAATTGAAACTTTCTGCGCATAGGTAAACACAAAGTGATCCAAAGCATCGACTGTTTTTTAACCTCGCAGTGAACATTCAATACAATCCATAAGAATGTTCAAGACTTGCCGACCTCATTATGCCAGAGCCATACACGTGTTTCGGAGGTCTCGCCTTCTTTGTCAGTGGCCCACGCCCCACATTATGCCCATCATTGTAGCAAGGAATTCTTATAAATTATAATGAATGTTTATTGCGACTTGAAAACAGTCGATGCTATGGATATGGATCATTTTGTATCTTCCAGTGGCTATCCATCTACTGAGAAATGATGATAACACATTGTCATTGCGCATTGTGCTGTCGCCACGTGGGCCTCTCTCCTGGGTACGGTGCAGGGCCTAATGTGGGGCGTGGGCCACTGACGAAGAGGGCGAAACCTCCGAAACACGTGTATGACACATTCTTGTAAATTATTCCATGCGTATAATCGAATAAAAGCTAATACAAATGGCCTCTGTGCTACCGTCCGACATACTCATTGCGCGAAATTCAAAATATTTTTTGAACGCCCATTGTAACGAACATTGAAGAGTTCAACCTGTATGTAAGTTTGCTTGAGAAGCGATTAGGTGCATGGCCACATAAAAAACTCTTAGGAAGTTTAGATGTTGATGAAGAATGCCACTTATTGCTTTCATCAAGTTTTCTCTACTACACAAGGAAATTGTCGGAACTGCAATCCTTTTCTTCATCTGCTAAAGATTGAGTGCGATCTTCGTAAGAAACAATTTTGCTGATGACATCACCTGCTTTGAAACACTGCCAAGGAGTTGAAGAGAATGATTACTGACCTCAACTAAGCGGTGAAAAGTGGACGAATCAGTTACGAGAAAGCATAAGATACTCGCAAGTATTCTTCAGGTATTGAACAGGTGCATTCAACACCAAGTTAGTTATCGTGGCTCAGATCTACGAGTCTCGCCTCCAAGACGGAAGGGAGAGCGAATCAATATACATAATTGGATTGGCCACTTCATGAGAATATAAGACTACGGATTAATGAAAAGGACAATGCAGAGGATCTGAAAAGGATCATAGGTCTTCATGGGGTCCACTTAGAATATAGGCCGTGGTACTTGCTAGAACCGGTTTCATAGCCAGAATTGCTTTCACACATTCTTTGCTAGCTTAAATCTTACTATAATGGGACTACCTTTGTGGGTTTTGACTAGAAACGACGAAATTAGCAGAAGTTCTGGAACACGCGCGACATGTGGGGGCAAATCATAAGTGGCAGTATCGAACCGGGGTTCTTGCATAAGAAACTCACACTTCGACGGATCACACTCATGACGTGGCTCCATCTCTCGAACCACTCTGATGGATAATCATAGCCCAACTGATTTCATTACTAACTGGCTTACAATGACTATTGATCGGTCGGACTCTCTAGCACCAAAATCCTGGCTAGAATAAGAAAGTTTCACTTGGTGGCAGTGTTGCAACAAACTTTCAGTGCGATTAGGCATAATCTGGCGAAGGTGATTTCAATTTTATTTTGTGACTACAGATATTGGACACATTTGACACAATCGGTTTTTCTTCGAGAAAAGGTTTTTCTTTCATTGAATAACAGTAGCAAAAAAACACTGATCAGTCATATACGTGTAAAAATTTTTATTCAACCGCTTTTAGCGGTGGTGTGATGTCATACTATACCCAGTGATGTAGAGTGACATGCAAGACTTTTTGCGTCAGACGGATCACAAACTGAAATCTCACCCTATCCGGGGACACGAGCTCTTACCCGTCATACTAATGACACAAGTTTTGCCAGCACTTTTTTCACGCTGCAACGCATCTATCTCTCAGCAATCAGCAGTCAACAGTTTGAACCAGGTAAGCGGTACTGGCTGTGCACTCAGTTACGGTGATAGACATGGGGTATTGGATGATCATATTCTGATATACATCATTTTTCATAACAGTGCTAGTGTTGTCCATAATTTCCCATTTGTACTAACAAATTATTTCTCACGCATTCGCTAGTCACAGTTCAAGAGCTGCTGCGGCTGGAGTTCTCTTATTATCTAAGAAACTTTCCGTTCAAACTGAGCACCTTGCTTATCATCTTGTTCTATCTATATTCCCCAGGATACTGTAGTATCAATGGTATCAATGGAAAATGCTGTAGAAATCTTTTTCTGCTTGATGTACATTCTTTGTCCAATGTATTGTTACGTGATGATTAGAATCCATAGCCTATATGTATCCAAAATTAATCGTCATCCGAGGATCGGAAAACTGGGAAGCAAGGCCAAATTTCAGACCATTACACAAGAGCACAACCAACTTTGCTGATTTTGTTCAGTTAGCATCCATGAAATAATAGTTTCCGTCATACTGCTTTGATTGATGTGACAGTATTCGGTTGTTGAGATCTCCATTCACAAAACTGTAGATGTCCCCATAACGCAGATATTGTTAATCGTACTATGCCGATAGTGTTGGCTAATATAATGTGAAAATACCGTATATATTGCCGAGCAACAGCATTCAATTTAGTGATTGGAATATAATCGTGGCAAATAAATAGTGAGCAAGCATAAGCAGATAAAACAGACTGGTGGTGATCGCGCAGAACTTAGGTTCAAAAGAGAACCTTTTCTTTCGACCGCCCTTTTGAGACCCGCTCAAGATGATATGATCTGATAAGGATATATCACGCTTTGAGGTGTTATGTCTAGTGCTATAAAGTCGCCTGTTTCGCCCAGCACAGCTCAAAACGTGTTGTATACTTATCAGATTTGTCATTTTGAGCGGGTCTATAAATGAGTGGTCGAAAGGAGAGGTATGACTCATTGTAACAGCACAAGCTCGATTGTCGGTCACTACGCTGTCAGGTAATTCCATCATCTGACTTGGGGTGAATTCTTTACTCGGCGTCGATTCCTTTATAGAGGATTATTTAGTCTCAGGGGATTGACTGAACCAAGGGAGGGTGCCACTGGTGAGGAACCACCTATTTATCTGCAAATTGCTAGCATCTGCTTTTTTCATTCACTCTGATCAGGCTGCAGAATTGCTTAGTCTGTTTTGCTAACAGTGAAGGAGTATGACTCTCCTCTTTCCTTAACTCTGATCATAGTAGTCATCCCTATCTCACAACATACTTAAAGCTGGCGGAACGTTCCTTAACTAAGTAGTTGGTAATAATGCAATCTAGAAATGCAAATATCTGCTGCACACAGATATATTTGTTATACTGAGAGTGGGAAAAGATCTTACAAACATCTTCTCTATTGGGGTTATCTTATTTTTCAAACTTTATGGTTTTGCTTGTCGAATAGGATTTTCCATCGGACATATATGGCATTCAGAGAGAGAAACAGCAAGGTTACAAAGCAATGCTGAAATGGCTTCCTACATTACACGTTTTAGTTCACTGACATTTCTGTATAGAAGCCGCCTAGCAGTCTTTTGTGTGCAAATATCGCGTTGCTGAGAAATTTTGTATTTACCTTCACTCTCACTAGAATTCAATCTGTACAGAATTTTGGATGTCTTGACTGTTTTTCAGCACTGCGGTGATGAAATTTATCCTGCCGGCGCTGACATTGTTTATAAGGTATGATTCAGAAACTTTGTTGAACAAGCAAGTTCGAAATTAATTTCGAGCTTTTCCCTTTCAAATGAGAGAATTGATCTTAGCAGAAGTTCAGCACATTGCTGGTGAAGCATGGTTACAGAAGTACCGACTTTGCAAACTGATCTAGTGCTGTTTGTGCTTTGGAAAACAATTGTTGTCTGGCATAAAGCTCGAATCTTTATTCGTGATTATCGTTTTCCTTGTCGATCCCGATGCTTCCGCACTACTTGAACTTCCTAGCCAGCCAGTATGATAAGCTCTTAGCACATCACTGAGGTGATGATGCGCGTGTACTACAGGCACGTATCGAGATCTCGATCTTTCCGGAATTGAGCTGCTTCAGTGAACCTGCTATTTCTAGCGTTTCCGTACACAGTTTATGTTATTGAAGCGAAAGGCTATCTAATATGTCCTCTCGAGTTTTGCATAAAGGGCTTTTCTTCACTGCTCCTAAAGCAATTTCGGATGCAACCCCACGTGCAATGCAGGCAGAGTATGACGTGTAGGGTAAATCCTCCTGAATCCTCCAATCTCGCCTTTTAGAACGGTTTTGATCGGTTTTGCAACATGAAGTCGAGCGTTATCATGCAGCAAAACTGCAAACTTCGTCCCATTCTGGCTTTCTCATATGATTTCTGCATTGAACTATGCAGCACTTCGTTATCATTCAAGCGCGTATTTCCCTGGAAACATTTTGGTTTAGAATAGCCTATACTTGTTTTATGATAGAGCTCTCTTCAAGCTCTATCAATCTTGTGTGTCACTTCACTAGCACTTTCTCTACGCTCCATTTGTTCATGATTGCAAGCGAGTTTGTGATCACGAAAGATCCATCTCAAAGCATGTTTGGGCAATTTGTATACCATAAAGCTCACACGAAAATTTGCAGTTGGATGATATCATGCAATTTCAACTATATTTAATTAATGAATCTTCAAATTAAGGTTCTTGCGGATGTCGTTTCTTGGATGCAAAAGTCGTAATCTTCAAAACGCTCTAAAAACTACTATACACCATGTTCAAAGGTGAAATTATAAATAAGTACAATTTCTGACTAATTTTCAAACCATGGGAAGGAATTTGCATACCTATAAGGAGTTGAAGAGGTGTTTCATACATACCGAGGGAGCGTGCCACCACTACTCATTCTTCATTGACTCTCATATATAGCAATATAAAAGAGGGGGATCGATCCCTCTTGCATCGCGACGAGCATAACAGCCACTCTGCTACGGCGCTCCTTATAAAGAGTAAATGAGAGTGAAATTTATGTGGTAACAATGTATCATTTTTGAAGGATCGAAGAGAATTATCAAACGCGCATGCAGTTATGTACAAACTAAAGCGCATAAAACGGGTGCTTGTCAATTTATAGTGCAAGGAAACGCGCTCAACCTGTATTTACGACGTTCAAGAAAAAAAAAAACGAAAAATGATTAATGATGGAAATACTGACATCCTCAAAGAGATGAATAAACACACTGTGAAGACGGCTGAAAATAAGAATTTATAGGGGGCTCCGTGGACGGGGGCTGGACGCGACGCGAGTGGAGCCGAGCTCCACCCTGATCTTTTTCCGGCAGTCATTAGCAGCGCCCTATGGAACTCCACAGCAAGACCATTCTCGAGATTGCAAGGTGACTTGCTTGACGAGTATTCTACACCTAAGAAGAAGACGAGGAACGAATTGAATACTAGAAGTGCTGGATCCGCATAGTGAGAAAAACGCTGTGAAGACGGATTAGATAAAATGATTTAGAAATAAAATAACTATTAAGTGAATTGCTATCCAACTTCAGGCAGGTAAGTATTTAATCATAGAGAGTTCATAAATGTAAAGACACCACACTAGAACCTTTTCAATGTCAACTGTATTTTTTACAAAGCCCACGAGTATTCTACTTTTCCTTCTTGAAAACATTCTGGCACCAGGGTTAAATGAGCGGAAAAGGAGTTTAAAGTCAAAAAAACTTTTAAAAATGATGCAACGTAATCTTAGAAATAAAGACGAACTTTCTGCTATTAGTTAGGTGAAGGCAAAAATCACCAGTAGTTATCAATAATCAAGTCGATTTCATTTATTCTTGACTCACTCGTTATATGATTTTCAGCGCAGGAAGTTACTGCACTGGGGAGTTGTGGAGAAGTAACCACACTTGAATCTTGGAGATGTTGCATAATATTCGTACTTTACCATAGTGTTACCTGAAATTAGATTTATTAACAGTAGGGGAAAATTATACTCATTGCTAAACACAAGAGAATATTTGAATGCATACGAGTTCTAATTGCTGACTCCTCGAAGATGTTCGGTTGAAACGATTAAGATAACAAGGGAAGAACTCATCAATGTCTTTATGAGAAACATAAAGCGGGCTAAACTCTCCCTCGATCTTGGGGAGTGATGAAATGAGGTGATTTGGCTTTATCCGAGCGTTGAATCACTTTTATTCTTTACATTCTGAGAAATGTTATGAAATAATCAGGCATAAATGATCTATGTTAAAAAAATATCTGATTGCATTATATTAGGTCGTTACACAAGTTTTGTCACTATAGCAATAAACACCAGATTTTTAAACATTCAATATTACATAATTTTGGTACGTTGAATTGTGCATTTGCTTGCGAACCTTTTGATGTACAACACCTACACTTGCTTCAAGGTAGAGCTGTCGTAAAAACAGAGTCGCGTGCCACTAAGGCGCAAAGGATGTGTAAGGAAAAATGCTAGTAAATCCGCGTGCAAGATTAATGAAGCTTGAAGTAACGACGTGGTCGCAGAAACGGCGTCTGAGAGGTGCCTCGCAATGTTTCAAGCTGCAGAGAGCAGTCTGAAGAGCCAGCCGTGCTCGGCTCCCACAGGAAATCTTAATCTTGTGCACCGTTTCATTAGCACTTTTCCATAAGCGCCATTTGTGCATAAGCCAGAGAATTTGCTCCCAAGATAGCTCCATCTTGAGGCAAGTTTTCGTAGCTTGTATACCAAAATGTTCGAAAGAAAATGATCAATTGAACAAATATCAAAATCATATGATGTTAATGACATCTGCCTTGTAAATATGGTGTTTACTGCGGCAGTGCCAATACCTATAGAAAGACCTAATAGTAAGCGCAGTGGATAGAGTTGTGAAAAGTATACACGTGGTCACTGGCCTTGTTCGCTGGTCCGGATGAGCAGGGCCTCATACATGCCGGATCGCCAAATCAGCATCATGTTTGTTCGAGAAAGATCACTGATTAGAGACATCTTTAGACATGGAAAACCATAACCTTTATCACCTGTCGTCCCGTTGATCGTCGCGTGACTCGAGCGGGTGCCAGCAACACTTCCTTTTTTCCGATAGCGTGCAAGAGTAACAAGGGATTAAACTAGGATTCATTTATGTTTCTTTCCATTTTTCTAAAATTACTTACGATCGCATTTTCCCAACAGTCGTTGAGTGATGAGCTTTGCCGCTGCCTGCAAATCAAAAGACGATAGAGACGCACGAGCTCTCAACAATGCAACATTGGCTGTTGACAGATAACGCGTTATAGAGTTGAACGAGTGCTGTGCAAAACGAGCGTCGATGGTGCAACGGTTAGCATACGCTCACGGAAAGAGTGAGATCCGGGTTCGAATCCTGGCTGACGCAAATGTTTTTGCACACCACTCTACATTATTGGGTAATGGAACATTGGTTGGAAACTTTCATAACGGAAGTGCAGGAAATTTGTGTCAGACTTGTTGACTTCAAGATTATATTTCAGGATCAACAATATCAGAAGAAGTTGCTGGAAAAGTAGCGAAGCAGTCTGCAAAAGTAGATCGGTATGTCAAAACTGGTTTTCAATACAGGGGATGCTCCAAGCATTTGAAACAATGCCAAGTACTGACGTTTCTTTCGAGCAAAGACATACGTATTTAAAGTCGCTACGCCAAAGTGCTTTATTCGGTTTACGAATTGTACTAGAATCATATCATTTGTTTCCTTTTAAAATATCTGTATACTAAGACATTCGTTAAGGTCTTCATCTTAACATTTGATCTTTGTCTCTAAGAGTGGAACTTTTTTAGGTTTCATTTGTTCAGGGTCCACAATCGTTCATTAAATTGTATAAACTTTCTAAAATAGTGGCCAAGCATTTTTAGAGAAATAGAACTCGCTATATGTTTGCAATCTAGGACTGCCCAATTTACAAGCAATCTAACTATTTGTTATCTAGGGAACTCCCTAGTCCATCTGAGATTTTCTATCTTCTCTAAAAATGAGTTTCTGATAGAAGAGCGATAGTTCTACAAGACGATCTTCGATTTCTTCTCGTTCTCCTATTCCAAATTTTTCTATACCATATAATTTTCGTTGGTCGTACCAAATCTAGCGTTGAAGTCTCCAACAGCGAATTTGTAGAAAGACCTCTCTTGCAGGAGACTTCTTCTAACTTACTGTAGAATGCGTCTGTTCGCTTCATCTGCTGTAAAAGTTGGTGAGCAACAATTGATGACATTGACGTTTTGACGTGAAAGTTGAAAAGAAAGGACAGCCAGGTACAGTGATAGGACTTAGTACGAAATGGCTAGAAGGGACACCTTTCGCTGAACGACAAAGCTGAAGCCTCCGGCATTTCGTAACGGGAACTTTTCGACGAATGTCGAGTCCGACCTCATGGCAGTCGTTCCCTTTTCGTTTATATGCGATTCTTAATGTGTGACCAGCGGCGCAAGAACTGCATAAAGGTCGGCGTTCAAACACAACGTTTAGGTGGTATAAGTGCAAAGCAAGAAGCATTCTTCATGGCAAATTGTGGAAATGTTTGTTTTGTCCTTTATCATTGGCGTCCAGTCAACCTGAGATTTAATCTACTCTCATCGCCCAGCGTCTCGAACAGGAGTACCTAGTGTGCAGGGTACCAAGGCAGGAATTTTCTTGCTGGAGTACCGATTTTGCGTCTGAAGTTCCGGAGTCAGCCTATTCAGGCCTCCACGGTCGTCCCATATCGGCTGTCGTTTGAACCTGATATTCGCTGTATCAGTGTTCACACATATTCTTATTTTTCCGTCAACTGTCTCAGTTGACTTGAGGTTTGATTAGTAGCGAAGAGAAAAAGCAACGTTGTAAGATGTCAAGAAGATAGTAGAGCGAAAAACGGAATCAACGAAGAAAATAGTGATGTGTTCATCCAAGTTTATTGAAAATCATGGTTCTGAGATCGAATCAAAACCACACAATGCAATAAGCTGTTGCACATAGTACACGAACATTTTTTCTAGCAGTAGATGAGTCAGGATGTTGGTAGTAATGCTATTGTAGGCTTGTTGTCAAGAATAGACCGAAATGCGCATGTCCCTAAAATCTTTTCCCTTCCTTTGCAGATGCCTATTACTAGTTCTTCCACGGAGAAGCACGACAATGTAAAGGCTTTCCTGCCAAGCAGTACCTGTTTGATCATATTTTGCTGCGCCTCACTTATATTGATTGATATTTCATTATACGTCATTTACATCTATGATCTATCCATATCGCGCGATCTATCAAGCGCTTTAGCTCAGGGCAACGCAGGTGCAACGATTGCCCTGCTATTCAGTCATCTTGCTTGTTCAGATTAACACCATTCTATCTTTTCTCCATTAGTATGTGATTGTTTAGAACTTTCTGGCATTATTCTCAGTGAAACATTGTCTTCCCTTCACTGAGATACCTACGATTCCATTCAGACTGTTTTATTTGTTGACTACTGCATTTATCATTGAGATTCTTTCTCTCTCGGCATCTTTTGTATAAAGTAATATTCATTTGCTAGAATATCCTATTCAAACTCGTCCGTTGAATAAAAATCCTTCCAGGGTTTATTGCTCTCTATGACTTCTCGTCTGGTGGAACAGCACTGAGCTGATCGAATATGACACTTGACAATATTTCGTAACATTTTTCAGCCATGCATTTCGTGTGGTCTGTTAAAAAAGGCCTGACTTATCGAACCCAATACACATGTATTGACCTTGCAGTCTCGTCAGTTGGGCAGTTACCCTTTCTCGCCTTTGCTGATCTCTGTGGGTATCCTTCCCCCACTGAGACTGCAAGGTTGAAACACTTGTATTGGGTTCCATATGTCAGCCCTTTATTAACAGGCCACACGTCATGCATGGCTCAAAGATGATTATGTAGCATATTGAAATTTGAGCTGTGGTCTTAGAAAACACTCGAAAGAAAGATATGATATATTTCGTAGCACTTTATTGATCCGTCTTCACAGTGTACCTTTTCAGTGTGCGGGCCGCAGTACTTCCTACATCCAATTCGTTTCTTCCTCCCCTTGAGCGCCCTAGATGCGTGAGCTCTCTTTGCAATCTCGACAATAGCCTGGCTGTAGCGTTCCATAGACGTTGTTGTTGACTGCCGGAGCGAGCTGGAAGTGAAGCTCGGCTCCACGTGCGCTGCAGCGAAAATTGCAACTACTCGGCCACGGCGGTCGAGTCCATGACATAATTGATTTTGCTGAACAAGCCGTTAGCTGGTATGTTATGATATTGCACTCGCTCATGATACCATGTGTTTTATATATTGTTGAGGCCTTGGTGATATTACTTATGTCAAAAGTAGTGATATGAAGGTTCAATAACCTTATTTGAGCTGTACAATTCGCCCATTTATGACACATGTATACATGTCTTACAATATCTATATCCTTACACATAGTATACCTATTCATGTTTCAAGTATCGAGAGCGACTGAAGCAGGTGAGAGTCCATGTAAGTCATTTTTTCAATAAGTCTTGTCGGTACTTTTCCGTTAATCCATCGTGTTTTAGGCCGCTTAGGGATAAGCGGTTCTTACTGTCTTCTGTAGAGTTTCAATAATCATCCGATAGCTTGAAAAAAGCGAGAATTTTGACAGTTCATTATATTTTGAAACTGTTTTCTTATTGGCCCTGCAACTATAAAATATAGTTTATTTTGACACCCGAGCAATTTTGCTAGGCGAAGACTTTACTTCAGCCTTATAATAACCATTCTGTAGTCAAAATTCTCTTCGATTTCAGCGATGTACTACGTTTTTGAAAAAGGTCGTCTGTTGCGCTGTAACAATCAAACAACAATTGGGTTTCGCAAAATTTGGCACCGATAAAAGCGCTTTGGCTCAAAGCCTATGTCCCATCACGCGAAACGCAATTTTCTTTTGATTGAGACAGTGCTTTGGATAGTATCTTTAGAAGTTCCAAGGCATTATCGAAATTGTCGAGATTCGTGATATCGAGTGATTGCGGAGAGTCTAGAAGAAATGCTCTGTTCAGCGCAAAATGTTGGCGTGTGAAACGTAATTTTATCTGTGCTCTTAGAGCACATAAAAATTCATTTTACAATGTGATATATGTTCGAAATCGTTAAGGTATATAACATCAAATTTTTACTAAAGATCTAAACGGACCAGGAAATTCGCGTTTTCCAAGAGATTGAAATAGGTGCGGATTACAGAAATGATTCAACTTCGATAGCCAATCATCTCTTGACTGTATCAGCGCACTATGGAAGTTCTTTTCAAAACTCAATTGACATTATTGAAATGGCCGAGATCTGTGCCATCGGATGGTTGTTTGAAGTTTGAAGAAAAGATTTGCCCGTCGAAAAATTCTTGAGTGTGTAACAAAATATTGAAATCTTTCCCGATGCAACGCAATAAAACTCAGCTTTCAAAATAATGCGTGTTTTTAAAATTCTCGTGATTTTAGTCACAGAATGACTACTAAAGCTTCTAGAGAAAGCGAGAACTCATTTTTTCAAGGTGCTTGAAACAGGGTAGATATAACGAAAGAGAATCGCTTCATTTTACGAGAAGTATCTTCACCTAAAGTGTCATGAGGAATTACAATTGAGCTCATTTTACTCAATCAGGCACACCCTTGCCGTCTAGCTTCTAAGTCCTTTGATTTAGTAATCTTTGCAAACAAGTTTGGCATACGTGTCCTCCTATGCTGATTGTATTTTATTCACCTCAAAGCAAAAGAGAGACGAAAGATCGGCGATCCATGCTGCCGAGGAGGAAAAGACAGTAATTGATGTCAAAAAATCATACTCATTCGTAAATTCAAGTGATGACAGTAAACTAATTTATTGCTTACTATTCTCATCTCTCAGGATTTATACAAATCAATGAATGATAGACATCCGGCTCGGTGCGCCTTTGTGGAGTGAACGACTATTAACAAGGAGTCTTCCAAGCTAGAATAAGTTCACATTCAGCATAGCAGACATGTAGAAGGATCTAGAATTCACGTGGCGCAACAACTGAAACAATCGTGCAATTCATTCCATCTTCTCATTATGTTTTCCTAGTGCAATAAAATATAGATTGAAAACTTGCTCTTTATTCTCCAATGAATGTAAAGAGAATAATACACAATAGAAGTCATCCATTCTTCTCTGAGAACATTACTTTGGCAGACTTGCTCGCACTAGAATTGAAAGTCTCCCAATTATCAAATAAGTCACTTTTCAGGACACGGTTTGCTACAGTATGACTCTGACTGAGTGATTGATTTGATTTGCATAGGGCTTTCGAATGCTCGAAAGGCATAGCGTCTGTCACATTTTCAATATTTTTTTGCAGCAACATCAAGAAAAGGTGTTTCCAATGCAAAAACTACAGAAGAAATAGATTGCCAAGGTAATCTTCACATTTTTTATTTTTAAGGTGAATCCGTACTGTGAATTTCCGCTTTTGCAATGTCCATAGCTTTCCCATCTCCTTTAATTTCGTCCGACTCGATACATCTCCCACGTAATTTCGCTAACCATACCTTGCGCATTATGATACAGCACAGGTCAAAATTTATCGCAAAAGTGCACATACAACTGAAATGGCAACATCATGACATTATAACTTCCTCAAAAAATGATAAATTGGTGAGAGATCTCAAAGTGAGTAAAATAACTTGTGAGGTTTATAAAAATGAGTTCAATTCAGTGGTGCTGGAAAGCGGAAAACGTTTTAGCAGTTACAAATACACTATGAAAAACAGCGAAGCCAACAATGGTTGCATAAAATGGAAACTTAGTTGTTAGCTGGCTCGAGGTCGGTTGACAACGTTAGTGTTGTCGTTGTTGAAAATATTGAAAACGGTGTACGTCCAGGCTATGAAGAAGGCGGTGTCGCCGAAACGTCAACCAGCTATCCTTACAACGATTTATAACAACAAGCAACAACAACACCACTAGCGTCGTGCCAGCTAACAGTGAAGTTTCAACACATAAATCAATGATCAACTTTGATGCCGAGGTTAATAGAAAGTCGATCTCTCGAATGACTGGATATTAATGAAGGCAAAAACCTCTTGAAGAAGTGACAGCAACAACGTTATTACATTTTATTATCATACATGGTATAACGCTGGAATAACTGGGACTAGACGTAGTACAATGCAGGAATTTACCAAACAAACGAAAAAAATGTTTAGTAAGATAACTTTGCCCTGAGATTTTATTTTCGCTCGGCTTCACGTGTAACAAAAATGAATGGCAAGAGGTTTCACCTCCGTCTTTCCCATTAGCGCTCAGGTAGGGCTCGCTTAGGCAATTGTCGGTTTACATAGACGGTTGTACAAGCAGATTCAAACCAATTAACAACGTATGTTATTAGGTGGAATTTCTATGATTCTCGAGTAGCTTTCCAGAAACCTGTTTCTGAAGCATCTTTTGACAGCGTCGCTTAGATTATTTGTTATAAATAGCGAATTCAAAGATATCTTCCCATCTGGGGGTTACAATAGCATTGTTTTCGCTATTTTCGTTGTGGCTTATCTCTCGTTATTCACTTAGCTTCGGTGGTCATTCCTGCGCAGTCATTTGAAATCGCCATCTGTCGTGCTTAGAGTAGTGACTCGTGTCACTTCTTCATATCCATACAAACACTCCAGCCATTTGACAGGTACTTGTTTCGAACGAGTGCTCTCTTTGCATGTTAGGGGTGGGAAGAGAGGTCTGCAATGAAAACTGATGATTTTGGATTTTGATAAGAATGGATGGTTTTTCCTTTAGAAACATTAGAATACGTTATATGAGGCGGTGTCCAGTCACCATCATTAGACGAGTTTGAAACTCGTTTCTACCAGAAGTTGCTGCTTTTCTAATTGAGGAACCTTCGAGTGGCTCGCAACCAGTTGGCGTGCTGATGAACATTGGCTCACTCTACAAATGAACTTTTGATATCCTATCCTCTGAGAACACGTGTTTGCCGTCCACCAATGCGCTGGCTTATTCATTTAGTTGAACATCAGCTAATGACATACTGGAACGTTTAATTTGAAAACAGCAGATATTTTTACGCAGTCAACATTAATAATAGTCTGCAAGGTGCTTTTGAATTATCCAGCACATAAGCGAAAATATCTTCAAAGTGCGCGCTAACTATATTCTTGAAGAGTTACTGAAGTGAGTTATCGTTTCTGGAAACTAAGCGCCAAAAATACAAGGTTGACTTTGTCTTTTATTGTATATCAAAACTAGAGTTCGAGGAAATATCTTTCCTAGGAACCACAAGTATAAATGCTTCAGTTTTATTCTCTCATGATGTGGGGAATATCGCACTTAACAAATAAGCAATACAGAATGCATGAACTTTCATGCAGTTGTTGTCTTCTTGTAGACACTCAACTTTTATTCAAGCAAGAACTACAGCGGCTTATAAGTCACTCATATAGTGGTCAAGTCAAAATAACAATTCGACCAATCATGTCTACAACTGAACTCACACAGACTCGTTCAATCGTCCTGGAAAATCCTTAGCTTCGACATGATTGTTATCACAATGTAAGCTAACATGTTTTGCAGACTTCTCAGTTTCTATTCTCCATGGAGCTCTGATCTCTCCACGGCCCTAACGACACATTATTTATGTTTCAGATAGATCCAATAATGTTGAGTGATGTGCAAGGCTCCAACGCCATGTGGCACTCCAACCCTCATTTCAGTCTTTTTTGGAGGTGAAGGAGGAGGGGAGGCGGACCTTAACCAACTACACTACTGGCGCTTATTCTGCTTCTACTCTCTGTAGGCTACAACTGATCAATCTGTTAACCCAATCATCAACGGTTTGATCTGGCAAGCAATATCGGTAATGATTTCAGTGTTGCGCTGACAGATATGATATGCTCTAGCGCAGGAGTGGTAGAAAAACAGCCTATTGGATAAAGCACGCGCCTACGAAAGGATGAAATACAAGTTTGAGTCTCATCTGACGTCAAAACTTTGCACATCACTCATTATCGTTGGTTATATGTGTAACATCGTACCACAGCTATAAATGATTGTACAAGTCTGCGTGCCTTTTGTCCATATATAATTGCAATGTGCAAAGAAAACTGCGCTTGTGAAGCATAAGTTGATTTTCGTTCTCAGAGTGCACTTATGAAAACATTTTTGAAAACTATTTTGAAAATTTGAATTCGCCGGGAATTTGGGCGATCTTACAAGTTTAGTGTAGTCAGATAAAAAGCGACTCACTGACTGTAATTGAGAGAATACGGCGACTGTAATACATAGTTTTTTTAAGCTGCTACAGCGCGCTACAAAAGTCTTTCTAAAAATCAAATAATGTATGGCAACTTCTGAGATTCAGGCTCTCGAAAGACTACTTAAATCGCAAGTGAAAAGCTTTGCCCATCGAGGAAGACTCTTGAAAGTTTTAGGCTCAAAATGGGCTCACCGTCGGCAAAAGGTTAGTTAAAAAGGAACACTTTCGACAACATATTTACGTTCGGTCACAACGCTTTGTTTTACGATGTAAACAAGAAACTCCATTTTCTTAGCAAAACGAACCAAAACTTCGAAATTTTAATACGCATCGCAAAAGAAGAGCCAAAAAATGAGTTTATTCTGAGTCGAAAGGAGAAAGAAACATTAAAGGAGATACTCGCCTGGAATGTTAGATTGAAATTGTCATCATTTTCTATTTGCTCAGCCTTCAGACTCATTTCAGCGATGTCAATCTTTGCTCATTAATGAATAAGTTGATTCGAAAATCCAGAGCAACATCTGCACATTCGGCTTCGGAGGTCGTACGATATGCTGAACAGCAGTCGTTATATTCGAATGTTAAACCCTACAATGTCGATTTTGTCACTGAACATGCAATGACTAGGGTTCTTCAAGGTATAAGAGGACAAATGAATATCCGACCTTATTTGCTGGTCAGAAACTTGTCACAGGAATGTTAGTAACCATTCGAAAGCTCAAGTCGCTGGCTACAGCCATACATAGCTGGTTTTCGGAAAGCTTTTTTGACGTTTTTATAGAAAAGAATCGCTTGTGATTTACACACACATTTTTCTCGCAAGACACAGCTTATTCCTTTCACTCGATAGCGCAATGTTTGCCAATTCCCTTATTTTCTGGAAAGAGCGTTTTCTGCAGTGCGACAGGAATAATTAGATTGAACCAACACACGCGAAGAGGTGTCTGGCTATTCCATAAGGTGGTGGGGTGGAGCAAGGGCACATGTGACCGCTTTCACACGGTCATCGAGCGATTCGCGCTCTGGCGGGTGGCATATCTCGCTGTTGCTTTGCAGAGAAACGTGTTTCCAGAAAATAGGCACAGCATTGGAGTTAACGAACATAACGCTATTGAATGACTACCAATAGCCCAAGGAAAGAGCTCTGTCCGGCGAAGTGTAAAGCTGAAATTAACCTTCCTCTTATAGCGTCATCCAAAGGGCTTTTCCTAAGAGCAAACATTTTTATCAATCTACTCAATCTACTTAATCTCTTGTAAAGAGTGCGGCGACAAGTACATTGGCAAAACGGGTAGGCCATTCTATGCCCGCATAAGAGAACACAGCCGACAAACGCAATTCTAAACCAAATACCCCACTAGGTACGCACAGGACACAGACATATGAGGGGGATGAGAAGTAAAAGTAAATATCCTTGTGCAAGA
Organism: Parelaphostrongylus tenuis; assembly: GCA_019055375.1. Classification (NCBI taxonomy): domain Eukaryota; kingdom Metazoa; phylum Nematoda; class Chromadorea; order Rhabditida; family Metastrongylidae; genus Parelaphostrongylus; species Parelaphostrongylus tenuis. The sequence goes on from JAHQIW010003548.1 coordinate 41,749, forward strand.
ACGCAAGATCTCGGCGCGCCCGATATGAATCGCAAAGATGAATGCCTCCTCATCGCTTATGATTTCGCGTCATATCTTGGATCGATCTTAACGGATCTGAGTCAGGCACACACCTCGTCCATGTGAAACTCAGTGCGGCTGGTCTACATATTTAGTGGATACAATAACAACGAAACTGTGAGTCGGATCTAACTGACTGTTTTGAAATTTAGAATTGTTTAAATGTTTTTTTTTCTCTTTCTTTTTCTTTTCTCTTTTCTTTCCTTTCTGCCTTAATTCTGAGAGTGTTTGACTAAGTTGATATAAGTCAGTTAGACTCTTTAAAGCTTCGAAATAGGCAAGAGTGTCGAAACGTTAGACACCGATACGATCTCTGTTGTACTACTTTGTACGAAACAAACTTCTATTAACAACCGCGTGTTTACTGAAGCAAAGAAAATCACGGAATATTTCAATTATTGCCGAGGTTAATCGATAGTCGGTTTGCATTTTTTAGTTTTTCGAAACTTGTGCTATCGAATGAGTGCTAACAGCCTAAAAAAAAGTTTTGCCCAACGAAAAGCGAGACAAGAGAAAAAAAAACGCGTGGTCGTGCGAAACACAATTTTTGTGAATGTTACAGCTTAATAAAATGTCTTCTAAAAAATCGGTCACTTAGGGCTCTAACCAGAAATCTAAGCATTCCAATTGTTGCTGACAATCCTATGAAAAGTTCCTGTACAGAGATCAAGGTTAGATACACATTTGCCTCCTTAAAACCAAAAAAAAAGCGTGATTTGTTATCTCTGCAGTGTAAAGTGATCCTTTCACCTCGTCTGGGCAGTGCAACATGTTTGTGGTATCTTCTTCATCTTGAAAACTTGTCAATAATTCTTTTTGAGGGATCTTATCTAATTCAGACAGCTGTTCTGTATCAAAATCAGCAATATCGCCACTTCCGTTAACATCCACAAATTGACTGGGGGCAGCGATCCCAAAAACATGTTAGACTGTTCTAAAATTATGTAGGATATGTAACTTTATTGTAATTGTATATGAATTTTATTTTGACTCTTTAACATTCTACACGATCGATTTTCACATTCACTGTGCGGAACCTATTACATTTAGCATTTGACTCGTCTTTTCCATCGCTTGCTTGAGTAAATCGTCTTCTTCAAGAGCATAGTAGAACAGTAGGTGGGTAAATTTTGCGAACCAATAGCCAAACTGAGGAGCTCCTTGACTGACTGCCGGAGAATGATGACAGGATAAACACGGCAACGAGCAATACTCAACCACTTGGCAAACTCCCCTCCACCTCTTCTCATATATGTAATCCAATGATTTTTTCCCTCTTACGATTTTGTTGTTGTGCATTACAACAAGGCACTTCTGCTCCGCATGGTAAAACTGTGTTTTCAACATAATCAAGGTTGAAAGTCTGGATGTCAAAGCAGAGATACCGATAATCTCAAGTTCAGGCTCAGATGAAGTGAAGCTTAAATGCCTCGAAGCAACAGTGAGGTAAGGAGCTAAGGATAGAGAACAATAGTGCTTCCGAACCGGAGTACGTGCGGAATGTCTCCTGTTAACGAAAACGGATTTAGTAGTCCTCCGTAAGCATACACATGGTCAGAGCTGTTCACGTACTTGCAAGATTCGCTGTGAATCTGAGCGGTCTCACAACATTCAAAAACCCTTTAGAAGGTAGAAAAATACCAATAAGTAGGTACCGCGTAAGATCAATGACAACCAATGAAAAACGATCTTGATACGCTGTCGGCGTTCAATCTGCTCAAACATAACGTCTCATTTCTCGATCGTTATATAAGGTTCGACGAGAAATGGGTACTCCATGATGATCGCAGACGATCCACTAAGCAACTAAACCGTTACAAAACTCAACTCTGCAGCACTTCACAAAGCCGATCTACATCAAAACAAAGTCGTACTGATCCGACTGGTAGTTTATTGCCGCTTTGATTCGCCAGAGCTCTCTATGTCTGAGTAGAACAAGGGTGAAACTGAAGTACATCCAGCATGACAACAAAATGCGCTAAAAATTTCGATAGCTACCTACAGTAATGCTCAACAGAAAAGGTCCAGTCTTTGTTTCGATGACGCTCGGCCAAACTTGCTTACAAACTGAGCAATTAAGCTCAAACTCTATCTCATCAACTATACTGGCCAGGCCTCTCACTTACCAAGCATCATTTGAACAAGAACTCGATTTTCCGAAATTCAACTGAGGTCTGAACTGTTTTCATTGATTTCGACGCTTTCATAAACCCAGAATTTTGAGTAGCTGGTATAAGTAAACTTGATTTTGTTGGCAAACATGCATAAACTGGGACTCTAATCTAAATAAAAGAAGAGCACCTTTTTGTTATCCGCACCCTGTTTCCGACCCCTTAAAAAACGCATCTTTTGATCGTTTTTAATGCTTGAACAGTCTTTCGCTAGCTTAAATCAAAAGAATGTGAATACTCCATCTTTGAAAATGGCTCCATTATTATGCTGAAACAACAAGAATAAAATTTTGCTTCGCACTCAAACAGTTCTCGCTGGCTAAAGCTTCCCCTTCAGACTTCTGGTATCAATTGATAGATTAAATCTTGAGGATCCCAAAAATGTTTGTTCAGAGACAGACTTGTAGTGCGCTGAACAACAGAAAGAAGATTGGATTTCGTGAAACTGGATTATTTTTGTTATGTGCACATCGTTTCGACCCTCTAGAAAAAACGCATTTTTGGTCGTATTTGAGGTTTAAGTAGTCATTCGTTAGTTGAAGTAAAGAAATTTCAATAGTGTATTCTATTTTCAAAACCTTTACAGTGTTATGCTGAGACAGCAAAAAATAAGATTTTGTTTCTTATTCAAACACTTCTCGCTGAACAAAGCCACTTCTTCAGAATTTTGAAAACTAATCGATACATCAAACCCAACGATGTATTTGGCTCGTGAAATGGGCTGTCTAGTGCGCTGTAGTAGCCAAAAGGAGATTTGGTTTTGCAATAGGAGCAGAATTTGTCTTAACCGAAGAGGCTTTTTCGATGGTATAACATCGCTAGTTTGTGGTCCGAACTCAAGCTTCATTCGATGACCTTTCTTGCACAGACGTTTGGTTTGTGCCGCGCCATGCTTTTGTAGGGACATGACTGCGTCATTCTTAGTACATGCTAAGGCATGAAGGCTCATAATGAAGAATTCGATGAAAACCAGCAGAAAAAATTGACGGACAAACCGTGTGCAGTGGATTAGTGTTGCTTATTGCAAAATTTTGTTCACATATTGGCAAAGGGTGTTGACTTAGTACCAATATGGCGAAATCTAATCCAAATACCTCCAAAACGTGGTGGCTTGAAGCTAATGTCGCGCTGAGCGACACTATCACTAAAACATGAACTGTTATTCACTGACCGATGCAGCTAATGAACAAGAATTGAGCACTTCAGAAACCGTCTTTTAAACTCTTCTCTGCAGCGTCTCTTCTACGAAAATCCATTTTTTCAAAAAGAATACTGTCGCTGAGATATGGAAGACACTAAACGGCAAGGTGCATGCGTGAATCGAACGTATACTCGCAAAAAGATATGGTACCTGACTCAACCGTAGTTCAGTCATTCTGTATTAGGTCCGATCAAAACTTTGTCTAAGCAAAGATAGGATTCAGCCGCCATTAGGAAATTCATATCACTCACCAAGAAGAAGTTATCAAACTGCTTCAGGCAAAAATATTTCGAAACGAAATCATTTCCAGTCATGACCGATAGAGTAAGGATGATCCGACAAAAAACCACGAGCTGCTTGTCGAAGAACTCAAGCATTTGTGTCAAATTGGCTTCAGTTACACAAAAAGAAACATTCTGTTGCATCTCCATTACAACAACGGAGTTATTTGAAAAGGAAAGGAAGCTGAGGCATGATTCTAACGCAACTCAATTAGCACGGGTGATACTGAATGTCGAATGCAGAAGAGCTTCGCAGAAGAACTTGCATTGGCACAGAAAGAACAAATTGCTCAAATCAGTGCAGAAAAGGTCTAGTCTGAAGAAGTACGATTGGAACTTGTGCGTGTATAGCGTTTCGTTATCAGCCTTGATGAACGAAATTGGGAATACTAGGACTTCCCGTCATCATATGGAATTGATAGCGGAAAAATCCTAACCTTATCTATTTCGTTTCACCATTCCCGTTTGACACCACGTAATCTGTAGTGAAGAAAAACCGTCTGAGATTCTATCATCTAAATGTTCAAGTGACGATAAAAAACGTGAAAAAAGGCACAGCTCCAAAAATCGAAAATATCACTGTCGACATTCTGAAAGCTAAAGGCCATATCTGCTTCCCCGCACCATGCATAACCGCACTTTCACAAAAAAAATTTTAGTCCTCCACAAGAAGTAATTGAACGGATTTTCGAAATTACAGTCCGAATTGCCTGTTGTATACTTTATAAGCTCTTTTCCAAGGATATTCTTTGTAAACATCAAGGACTTTAGAGGGAGCGTAACTAATTGATCAAGCAGAATTTTCCAGGAACTTCGCAGCATGGACTACATCCAAATCGTGTCGAGGGTCATAGAGTTCTCTTCGAAATACCATTTTTCCATAATTCTAACTCTGAGCGATTATGAAGGAGCATTCGACAGCATCAAAAGGAATGCAGTCTTTTCAGCGCTCCAGAGAGTGGTTGTGTACTTAGAGGAATTCTATCAGAGTATTATCAAAATGAAATACAGCTTTTCGTCGATCCTCCACCATAACCATTGGAAAAGGGAACTGACAACGAATATGATATCGAGGAAGTTGTACACTGCTGCACTACAGTGTGCAATAAAAGTGCTTCATAAGAGCGAAAAAGATTTATATATTGAAGAGAATATTGATTGGACTTTGATTTTGCGATTGACATTTTCACATGCTAAAAACAGTAGTGAGGCAAAGGCGAAGCTTCAGGATCTCAAGGAAGCGAGAGGGAGCATTTACTACACATGATTTCCATAAGGTCCTAGTTTGTGAAAATCAATAGTGCACTGATGAAGAAATCGAGTGGATGGTCCTCAATTGCGTATTTCACCTCACAAGTGTAGCTTGGCGTTCACTGAAAATGAAAAATAGCATCAGGGTAAGGAGTGCAGCGCGAAGTGCATCCGCGCTTCTTGAGGGAACCATCGACCGAATAACGAACCCGAAACTAAGAGCTAAGCTTTTCGACTGAGCATCTTTCTCAGCACTCATCTGGGCAGCAGAGACGTAGGCTAATGCTTCGACCACGTCATCATGACTACGAACAGCTCTCAAAGCGCCGAAGCGATGCTTTCTAAAACTTAGTAGGCACTTACAACATCTAGAGTACCTCGTGCAGCTCAAATTTCCGAAACCTATCCTATCTTCTTAATCCGAGAAAAAACACATCAATAAGGAAATACAGATGGGTCTGTCATATAGTAAGAAGACAGATGTTGACAGATGGACGAAAAGAACTGTAGAGTAAACCCTACGAGAATCACTTTTCCTCAGAGACGACCCACCACCTCTACACGTTGGGCGGACATGCTTGTAAGAATAGTCAATAATGTGTGCTAGCAACTGGATCATGCCAAGAGACTCACGCTAGCTCTCATGTTCAAATGATTTCTTTACATGGGCAACAATCGTAGGCAGAAGGAATGAATAGAAAATAAAGATGTTTATCTTCGTATTTTGATTTTTTGTGTGTATTTTCTTTTTCATTATATATGGAGGGGGGGGCGGGGCGTGGCCGAGTGAATATGACCCTCGGTGGGGAGTGATCTACACTCACAACACTTGCCAACGCTTAATAGTGAACACCCCATCCTAGCTTCTCTCGATGCAAGAAGATGTGAACAACCAGTACTCTACGACCTTCATGAAACTGACGTAAAACGAGTTGAGGATCCGAAAGGCGAAATAAAGTGTGTTGTTCATCGAACAAAGGACAATCCTTTGCACAGTTTTTTTTTTCTCTGTGTGAGTCCCTGTACTTCTAGCACTCAATTCGTTTTTCGTTTTTTTCTTAAATATTTTAGAATAATGGTTGAGCACGTCTCCTTTCGATCTCGTGGATAGCAGGTTGGGTGTCTCGTAGACGCTCATAATTGAGTACTAGAAGAGATGAAGAGTGGGGATCAGCCCGCGCCGCGTCGCAATAGGCGTCATAGCCTCTAGGCTACTCCTGCCCTATGTTATATACATATGTGTGTACATATATATATATATATATATATATTCACGAATCTCCCATAGAGGGATATCTGCCCGGTTAATCGAGACGGCAAGGAATAAAGCAATCATGCTTTTCCGAGCCGAATATGGCTCAGTGGGTAGGTCCCTGCATCTACAGCGCTAACCTAGGGGTCAGAGTGAAAGAAAATAGACCTCATTTTCCTGGTTCCAGAAAGAGCTTTTGTAACGATAATGTCAAAAAGGACGAATACATAGACGCTGCTAAATCTCGAAACTACAGTCATTTGACAGTTTCACACGGGCTAAAGTACCTATAATGTACTAACAACGCGTACACATTTGCCTAATGATGTAGACAAGAAAGGTACGATGTCGCGTTAATGGCTCAATCGAAACGAGAAGACGCCACCACAATTCACAATGAAGCAACTGTCAATGGAACAAAAGAAGGTGTCTTTTTTGGAACATGAGATAGTAGAGGTGTCGGAGGTTAAGGCGTTTTCATCAAAACGACTTTGGCCATAAATATCGATATAGTGAAACAACTAACAACCTGAATCGGACGCTTATAGTTGAAATGACGCGGATCAATAGCGACTTTGATCATCATCGTTGTTTCAATACCAACATCCAGCTTTAATGCAAGCGAGTTGAAGCGTACTGTATGGACTTAGTTACACCTCAGTTAGTATAGTTACACCTTAGCCATCAAAGCTAGGAAAATTTTTCAAGATGGTCATACAGTTTTCTAGTCCAAAATTGAAGAATTTAGTGCCAAATTTGAGCAAAAAGGACGTCTAAGGAATTTTACATTGCATGCACGGATTAGAATGGAGCAAACAGAGTGAGACGATGTCTGAATTAATCATGATGACGAGAAACATTCATGGTAACCCACATTTCCTGGAACGCAAGTCTCAGCAGTAGACTAAGAAGCCTTTCTATGGAAAGCACCAAAATGAAACAGACCACATCTCAGTAAATCGAATGCGCTCCACGAAGACTTTTATGATACCAAACCTGGCTCCGAATCTTCCATAAAAGTTATTGTCAATGAAAATACAAGCACAAATCTTAGCTAAGTAAATAGGTGACGCCAAAGATTAAACCTTATCTTTTCCTAATTGCTACAGCGCGCGAAAAGGTTTGTTTAGAAACCGCCCACAGCACTGAATACTTTTTTAAGCTATCGAGCGGCTACTGCAAGCTGATGGAAATCGTGTCTCGTTCATAAGCTAGGCGCGCATCACGAACGACGCCTTCCCCAAGTGGCTAAATGAACACAACATCAAAGTCAAAAAGCAAAAAACAGCAAAAGAATAAAACTTGAAAGAAACATTATAAAGGAAGAAACCTCTCAACTAACCTTAGCGGTTTCACTGATAGGGCCTATATAGGACAAGCCTTTGGGCCTTCTACGCTTTGCCCACTATGGACAATTGACAGGCTAAAATAGAAAAGTAAGTGCATAGCACTTGTTTTATAAAGCCCATCAACTAGAATGTACGTTCAAAATAAAACTATATTTAACACTGGTGGCATGCTCATATTTTACCACACTTGTAATTCGCTGGAAGCACGAAAAGCACATGAGGATGTAGAGGAGATGTTCGAGTATAAAAGTCGTGCATTTTACATGAAGTTTTCGTCAAGTGGAGAGAAGTGTTAAAATTATATTAAAACAATCGCACTCTCCGTGTGAATCTCGTCAGCGAGATCGCTTGATCGAGTATCAATCCACGGCCAGCACGCACACTTACCGACAAGCGCATGAACAACGATTACCAAAGCACTTTCGAAGAGTTCCTGTACAATGAAGCAAATTGTTTCTTCATTACTTCTCTTCTAGCGGAAATGAGCCATATATATGTACACAGGGTACAAAACAAGATTAATGCACATGCTAAAACTCATTTGTACAAAACAAAATAGATGTAAGCACATATATATACGTATATATATTGAAACCCTAGAGAAAGGTACAACTTTAGGTGCATGTAAAACTCCCAAAACATATGCATCGCATAAGAATTCTAGACCAGTGGAAGACATCGCGCGTAGTCATCCTACATTAAGAGGCAACAGTAGTGGTTTTCGTAACTACTGTCTAATATGTTTGTTGGGAGTACTCTAGGAGCTCTTGAAGAAATCAACCTTTTTCGCATACCCATGATCTTGGATGAGGTACTGCCAGTTATAAAAGCTGCTGCACGGACAACATTCAAACCTTCTCGAGGGTAAATTAAGTCTGCCGAGAACGCCGATGTTCCGTTTTCGAACTTTCATCTACTATGAGAAAGCGCTGGATAGCGTCGAAATCAATACAATCCTATCAGCACTCGTCGACCAGGGTGAAGATCTGTCCTATATACAAACATTAGCAGACTGCTACCGAAAATGCAGCGCGCAGGTATGGCTCATTCATTCATCCCTTGTCATACCCACCGAAATCTGAGTTGGAGGTGATGACGTTATATCTCCAAAGCTGTTTACCGCCACACTGCAGTGGATGATGAAGTCGTCCGCAGGGGACGAGGAACTCAAAGATTGAAGAGAAATTCCTATCTAACTTTCGCATTGCAGACGACATCGTCATCTTTTCGGAGACTACCAGTGACACAATGTTTCAATGTTTCTCTTAATAGGCTGTACTAGCCGGAAGCAGATTGTATTTCGCAAATTTGGATCATTTTTGATAATCTCACCTTTTCTTTGATCACAAGAGGAAAGGCGCCTTCGAATTTTTTTTCAAGTTTCAAATATTATTTAATATCAAAAACCTCAAAAATTTCAGTGGTGTATTCTATTTTCAAGATGGCTTCAATACCGCTCTGTAACAGCAAAAACAAATGTAGGTTTCACCCTGGCGCGTTTTGGCGCATTTTTCTCTCAGCAGAGCATGTCCCCAAGTTTTTCAATAACTACTCGATAGTGCAAATCTCGGCCATTTCGATGATGGGTTTTGTTTTTTTGGAAGAGCTTTTGACTGCGCTATAGCAGCCAAAGGAGCCACTAGGCTTCGTGCACTGCGACATCGGTACCAGAGCACCGCGTTTGCCAGAGATTTCGCAACTCTGCCACAAAGCATCCGCACTTTTCTGGTGTCAGATTCTTAGCTCCTTTGTTGACCAAGTTTTGAAACGAAGCCCTCGGAAGCTTACAAAGCGGCGCATGAAAACAGGATTTGAATGAAATGTTGAGAAGGACACAACTTGTTCACAGCTGTTAGATCTATTGCTACACAGGTCACTGTATAGCACTAGACCTAACAGCTCAAAACACGTTATGTGCTCACCAGATTATGTTATTTTGAATGGGTCTATAAAATGCGCTCGATAAAAAAAAATGTTGTGAATAATCATTTGAAAATGGTGGAAATGAACCCATATTTGTTTCAGACGATATGACCAAGTTTCGGTGGTGCTCTCACCTACCTAGCTAATTAAATACTCAAAAAACTCACGTGTCCTTGAACATCCTGTTCACGGTATTGAACCTCCATCGCCGCGGACTCTGGAGTGCCGCGTGCGGTGAACAGGTCCAGGGTGTCCTGAAACTGATTTTCCATCATTTAGTTTAAGATACTTTTATAAAGTTCACCGCAGAAAATATTTTTTATGAAAACGACCTCCAGTTTCTTTGGATAAGAGTCCAGGCCCTCTTCGTCCACATTTTTCGCCGTCAGTACGCTGTCGTCCATTTATTGACTGAAACTTCAATGTTATTTGCAGAGAGGAAAAGAGCGACACTCAAAAAGTACGTAGAGTGTGTAGGATAGACTACTATGACTAACACGTGAGCAGATTTAAATCGGTAACGTGGGTAATACTATTCTTAGACACCGGTTAGAATGGAAGAGACGGAGGAAATGAAGTTATGACACTGTTAATCGCTTTATATATGTTTGCGATACTTATCATCACCAATATCACATGTTCACTCATGTACATAACGATATATGTACATAACTGTTTGATACATGTATGTTTATATATAAAAATATATCCTATGATTCAATATGTATATATATATATATATGTTTATATAAACGTATATATCTACATACATATAAATGCGTACATGTGTATATATGTATACATATATACAATTGGGTCAAATCATTGAAAGTTCATTTCTGACAACTGCGGTGCCTTATATTGAAGAAAGATTGTTGCAGAGCGGTGGCCTTGGTGATGTGGTGGTCACAAACAGCTCCTGCATAGGTGAAACCCAGGTTCATCTCTCAGCTGTCCTTCGATGCTTTCGACATCTCTCAGCATTCTTAGGTGTACAATCATGACACCATGACGTTGCTATCAAGGATAAAACGACAAAGCTGTCAGAGCTGATCAATCCCTGAGTGATGCGTCGTGCATTCATCTTCGATTTTTTATCTTCATTTGGGACGATTGAATGCATCTCTGACCTTCATAATGATTGACTCTCGGCGGCCTACCTATATATATCAGCTCGAAGCTTTTATGCTCCCGGACCAATCCAGCGCCAGATTACCGACCTCTGAGAAATCGGTAGGCTTCGTGAGCCATGAGCGCGAGGATGAACATGGACCTTCTATGCGACGCAGACAAGCTCTGACCAGTACGCCACATGTGCTCTGCCATTACTTCCCCTACCCGCACCTATTTTTAGCCCCTTGAAAATAATGCGCTTTCTGCTTTTTCTTAAAGTTCAATTAGTCGCCCAGTAGCTTAAATCTCGAAATTTTAAATGACGTATTTGGATTTTAAGGAAAACTTTTTTTTGCATTCTAGCAACCAATAGCAAAAATATGTTTCATAGTTGGGTAGTTAAGCTTGACACAGCTTATCTCGTAGACCTCAGTAACCATTCGATAAGACTGATTTAGGCAATTTAAATGCTATGATTGGTTCAAAAAGAACTTCTAAGCGCGCTGCTGCAACTGAAAAAGGATCGTGTTTGGCGCTGGGCGTTCACTACTTCTCTATTAGGATGCGTGTGACATTGCGAAAGCACGATGGCTTGATACCGGTGTTGTAAAGTCCTATTCACTAATCGAAAAAAGAATGCACCCCACACATGAACTAAAATTCTACTTTTAGTGTTACAATGCAGCCAGAAATCTTCTCGAAACTCAAAGTACCTTATTAATATTGTCGACATTTGAGCTGTCAAATGAATACTCAGAATATAAGGAAAATGGCAATGTTTAGCAAAGCTACTTGAGTGTAAAACAAATTGTTTTTGCAGTAACAGCATAATAAGAAAGTTTTAAGAAATAATAAGAATAAATAATAAATAAATAATGATAAGAAATAAAGCTGGCAAACGATTTTCAGAGCCCTTCTAAGAAACAGAAAAAGAAACGCGCTTTTTCCAACTGGCTGAAAATGGAACAGATATGGGAAAAGTATAGAAAAAATGTCATGTGTGATGTCAGAATTAACAGTGGGGGAGGGGGATTAAGCAATGATGATAGACATCGACAGACTTCTGCAAGCTACACTGCTAGCCAAATATCTGTTCTGTAATTCACCTCAGCAGCGTGCTCTACAAGATTCATCTAGATCATCTTAGCAGCTACTCTTGAGATGAGTTACGTGTGAGAGAGAACAAGATAGTCATGTTTGTTTTCAGATATGAAGCCCAACAATTTCACAGTATGAGTGATTGCTAATTAATTGATTTAAGATTTCTTACTTCTAACATAGGCTATTCATGAGAAGAAACGATGCTGACAGACGAGAATGCACCGAAGAATACGATGCAGCACGTGACGGAAACCAAGAAACAGGTAGTTCAAAGCAAAATCTCCACTTATTGTGCGATGAAGTTTCACATTTTTGAGTAAAAATTGTCATGCTGACATAATCTTCAGAAAAAATTGTTTGCTAATTGAATCATGTTTGCTAGAGTTTTGGAAAATTATGTACTCTAGGTACATGAGTCGACAACGCTTTTGGAAACGCTCTTACTAGTATGCTACAGCGAGTTTTGCCATTGTCGCCTTGATCTCATCTCTCCTAATTAATGTTATCCGCAGAACAATCACACTCGTTCTTATAATCTTTACTCTCACTCGCTAAATAAGATGGCATTCATTATCAGCTCACTTAATTGTCACACTAGAGCTATGTTTCAATTTGCTTCGCTTTTTGAGCAATTTCTTAGTGACAGTGAGGATGGATTCTGAACTTCTCGGATAACAAACAATATATGATTAATTTATAATACCGAAGTTAAAAGGAAGTCAATTTTTCAAATATCGCAGCAGTGAGATTTCTAGTGATCTTAATCATCAGTCGTTCGATGAAATTCTGCCTCTCAAAGAAGAAGCTGTAGATAAGCTTTACTGGTTTCAATCTCTTTGACGTGAAAATCGATTTGAAAATGCAACTAACGATGTTTGGATCGCTCTCAGTTGTTCAGTACATTACATGAAGTGACATATTTCTGATGAGAATTCTGGGTTTAACGCCATCATTTCTACTATTATTTTTTCCACTCGAAGCAATATCCACCCAACGACTGCAATCTGCTGGAGATCTACTCCAAAATTACTTCATAACCATGAGCTGATAGTCATGTGAAATTTGATTCTCCGAAAATTAGTGAACAAAAAAAACTTGACGTATGACATTAACGATATGTATGAAATAAAAGTTTTCTTTCCTAGCTTCAAATGGATAAGTAACCGTTTGTTTTTTTTCTATAAGCAACCAATGTTTTCCTATCTAATGATCATCGTTTAACACAACATCATTCTCATGTATACAGTACAACATATTCTCTTCAGTTAGCGATATATTGCAGAAATGTACGGAAACATTTCTTAAGAATGGTTATGGAATTCGACTGAATGCGTATTTGGCCCCTACAATGACTCGCGGTGGCCTCACGCTGTATCGAGTCAGTGCTGCTTATCCTCCCAGACAACTCTGTGACCAGTCTGGTACCAATTTACCGACCCTGGAGGGATGGATGACTTGATGACCCTTGAGAGCGGGATCGAACTATTGACATCGCGTGTGAAGCAGAGCACCACTAACAGCATGCGTCACATGCGCTCCTTCATAAGTGGCCGGATGGTCTAGGGGTATCATTCTCGCTTCGGGTGCGAGAGGTCCCGGGTTCGAATCCGGTTCGGCCCAACTTTTGGTACAAATCAACAGCCTTAAACTGCTTTTATAAGCAAGGGGTAAAAACCAAAGGCTTAAAACTCTTGACACAACCCGTAGACTCTGCTAAAGCTATATTGACTTAAATTTTGTGACTAAAATCTTGAGTCTTAGAAAACTAAGTGATAGCTTTGTGACATGTTGTGTACCATACCGTTCCAGCTTAGTATAGGAGTAGTCAACTCCACGTTCTGACTCTCTGAGGGACAGAAAATTTGCATAAAATTGTTATAAAATGTGAATGCACGCCAGTATGTCGTTTTTTATTTCTATCTTTTGATTTTTCAAAATGAGTCGCGTTCTTTGTCGGCATCGAAAGAGCTCACGAACTTCTTTTACGGCATGAATGACATAACTATTTAATATGAGAAAGCTGACAGAAGTATTTCACTGTTACCACCAACGTGATGTTGTGTGAAATTCTTTCACTGCGAAGAATCTACAATGAAGAAATTTGCAACAGTTGAGTTTAAGAAGAACTTCGCTAGATTCGTAATGCCCTCTGCTTTTGAAAATTATTAAATCTAATCTGAAGAAAAGGAATCATTCCTGAGTTTCAATATGCCTGATACTCATTTTTTGAGCCACGCATGTCAGTGGCCAATCAAAGAGGGCTGACTATAGAGCCAGATACACGTGTTTCGATCTTGCGATGTCGAGTGCTTTCTTAAGACCACAGTTCAAACTTTTTTTTCAATAATTAGCAGGCATATTGAAATTTACGCTGTGATCTTAAGAAAACACTCGAAACGAAAGATATGATATGTTAAATATACTAGCTAAGAACAATCGAGTGTACAACACTTTGTGTTCAGTGGTAATTTTACTGGACATAGAGTGTAAAACGTTCGTCGTCGCTGACTCTTAGTGTGGGGAATGGAACACCCACACAGGATCAGCAAAATACGAAAAAGTGTAACTGCCCGACTGACGAGATCGCAAGATCGAAACACGTGTATTGGGCTCTATAAGTCAGCAATCTTTGATAAATCACTGGCATGCGTGGCTCAAAAATAATTACCAGGCATATTGAAATTCGAGCTGCTGTCTTCAAGAAAACACTTGGAACGATAGACATTAATGGAAAATTTAGTGCGAAAATTGGACAAAAAAGAACGCCCAAAAATTTTACATTGAATCCACGATTAGAATGGAACAAACAAAGTGAGATGATGTCGGAATTAATCATGACGACCAGAAACGTTTATGGTAACCCACATTTCCTTAAACACGAGTCTCAGCAGTGGACTAAGCAGCCTTTCTATGGAAAGCACCAAAATGAAACAGACCATATCTCGGTAAATTGAATGCACTCCACGAAGACTTTTTTGAAACCAAACCCAGTTCCGAATCATCGTAAAAGTTATTGTTAGTGAAGAACCAAGCACAAATCTTAGCGAAGTAAATAAGTGACGCCAAAGATAAAACCCTATCTTTTCCTAATTGCTACAGCGCGCAAAAGGTTTGTATGAAAACCGCGCACGGCATTGAATTCCTTTTTAAGCTTTCGAGCGGCTACTGCAAGCTGATGGAAATCTCGTCTTGTTCAAAAGATAGGTGCGCATCACAAACGACACCTTCTCCTAATGGTTAAATGAACAAAACATCAAAGTCAAAAACAAAAAATAGCAAAATAAAAAAATTGAAAGAAAAATTATATAGGAAGAAACCTCTCAACTAACCTCAGCGGTTTCACTGATAGGGCCTATGTCGCACAAGCCTGTGTGCCTTTCACGCATTGCCCACTATGGACAATTGACGGGCTAAAATAGAACAGTAAGATCATAGCGCTTATTTCATAATGTCCGTCAATTGATTCAATTTCAAGAATGAAAAGTGCACTTTGCCATAACCTACTGAAAAAAGCTTCACTGACACTCCAGAGTCCATCGCTGAGCGAACAATCTTCACACGGGTTTTTTTCGTAGTCCCGCTCATCTAGTTGGCCAAACTGTTTCGTTCTGGGTTTCAGACCAAGGCCACAGTGCGCTTTGGCTTGGCCTATTTATCCTTCTATTATTCAAATTTAGTGGACCGGTGTTATGTGATAATCTATTTTGTATATGTTTTCACATAGATTCACGTGGCACAATGATTATGCTAGCAGCATTGAACGTAATAATCAGGTGTGTAGTGCAGTCGTCACGAACGCGGTGTTTTCAGAAAGTAAGATAATAAGCAAGACACTGGCTGAATCTTGTCTCGAACTGTATTTTGCAACCTCTATAAATAAGATTGCATTTTCAAGCACGAGCCAAAGCAGCACGTGAAATGTTTAAAGGGCGCTGGGACGACGAATGCGAGCAAACGAATCAAATTAAGCAGGTGCTGCGTTCCACACAGTATATAAAACTGAGACGAGGTGTGGTACAGAGTAAGCACCAAGTCTTAATAAATATGACAAGATAAGGTTTTTGGAGTTGAAGGACTTTTGAAGGACTGAGTTATGCTTTAATTTTCAATTTTTAGCTACTAATTCACCGAACCTCGGCGGAATGGATACCCGTTAGATGGATGGACATGACGAAATGATTTTTATCGATGACAAGAAATTTTCATAGCAGCGTTAGCAATCATTCTGAAGATCAAATCTTGGGTTACTGTATTGCCTGCTTGATCTTTATGAATAAAAAGACCTTTTCTTTTCTTTTCTTAATGCTGTAGCGTTTAAAATCAAACTACGCTTTAACACATGTGCATACTCATATTTCATAAGTTTTATAACTCGCTGAAGCACAAAAAGCACAGGAATGGTAGAGAAGGATTTTTGACTATCAAACTCATACTTTATCCGAATTTTTACTGAAGTCAACAGAAAGTGTTGAATTCTATGGAAAAAATCGCATCCATAGACTTGAGTTGGTTGTTATGCGGAGATCGCTTGATCGCGATTTCATCCACTGCCTACACGCACACTAAGCGACAAGTGGATAAGGAACGTATCGAACTACGATATTATGTTCACATGCTTTAGCGGGGTGAAACCTATCTTCCGAAAAAGTTACCAGTAGAGCGGTGGAATTGTCAAACTTACGCTATTGAATGATGCCCATAACTTAGCAGATAAAAGCTTTGCTCTGCTGGGAAATACGCGCGTGGACCCAAATAAGCTCTTTTTGCCTTAACGTGTGAAAAAATTTTCCACAAAGCTAACATATCTTCGAATTCTTCAGGATTTACACTATCGAACGATAAGCGATGGTATGATGATTGCTACAGCGTCGCAAGAAGGCTTTCGAAAAACATTGCGTGCTTGCAGTACTGCTCCAAGATTTGCAGCAATCCCGACTGATTACTAAAAGTCATTTGAAATGTTTTTGCCCCCGTGAAGCAGAGCTTTTTCTTCACACTTCCTTCCAAAGGAATGTGCCATAATCCACCATAGCATAAAAAGCAAAAAACAAATATACTATACAAGTACACCGTGGTACAAACAAAGTAGCTACAAGTATCACCCTGTCGCCTGCATCACCTGTTTCCCGTTGATCGTCGAGTGACTCGAGCGGGTACCAGCAACTCTTCCATTTTTCCCTATCGCGTGCAAGAGTAGCCCAGTGGGTCTTCCTCGCTCTAGGGTTGCGCTGAGCATCATATCTTTCTTCTATCTCTTTCGTGAAGACATCGGACCAACGAGTCAGTGGTCTTCCTTTAGAGCGCTTGACGTCCCGAGGAATCCAGTCGGTAACGGCTCTCGTCCATCGGTTGTCGTTGAAGCGCATCACGTGTCCGGCCCACCTTATTTTCGATATCCTGGCGTGTAGAACGGCGTCTCTGATTTTCGATCGTTGACGTAGGTCGGAACTTCGGATCCTTTCTCTCATTTGCGAAATACGGGATACTCCTAGCATCGACCTTTCGACTGCGCGTTCGATAACGGCAAGTGATCTTCATCCTGCTTACGTAGCGACCAGGTTTCTGCTGCATACGTTAGGGCAGGGATAATTGTCGAGTCGAAAAGGTGGGCACGGAGTCGGATGTTCTTTGTCCTCTTTCACTACATCTTCGATGCTCTTAAACGTTCCCCAAGCCGCTCGTTTCCTCCTGCTCAACTCTGGAGCTAGGTCGTTCATCATGTTGATTTCACGACCTAGATAGACGTAACTGAAGCATTCGGAGAATTGTCGTTCCGTTGAGCGTGAATGGGGCATTCGAAACCCATCCGTTCCTCATGAACATTGTTTTCGTTGATTTAGTTGAAGGCCAATCTTTCCACAGGCGTTATCGAAATCGGTCAACATTAGTTCCGCTTGGCTGATGTTTGGTGTTATGAGAACGATATCGTCAGCAAAGCGAAGATGGTTTGATTGCCGACCGTCAATTTTCACTAACATATCGCCCCATTCTAATGTTCGCATGACGTTTTGTAGGGTGGCAGTGAATAGTTTTGGCGATATTGTATCGCCTTGTCGAACCCCTCTTCTTACGTCAATGGTGATGTTGTTGTAGAATGGAGACTATTTTGGTCGTGAAATCTTTATAAAGCTCACGAAGGATCATTATGTACCGAGTAGGGACGCCCTGGTTATCCAGAGCCTCTATAACCGCTTCTGTTTCCACTGAATCAAAGGCTTTCTTCAGATCGATGAAAGTGAGACAGAGTGATTGTTTGTACTCTCATGAAACTTCAATGAGTCTTGTAATCGTGTGGATGTGGTCTATGGTACTAAATCCTTTTCGGAACCCTTCTTGTTCGCATGGCTGTCCTTCGTCCAGTGTTCTGTCAATCCTGTTTAGGATGACTCGAGTAAAGAGTTTATAGACAACGGACAGCAAGCAGATTAGACGACAATTGCCTATGTCGTGAAGGTCTCGCTTTTTGAACAACAATACGGTCTTGCTCGTTTTCCATTAAATAGGGACCTTGCATTCTGACAGGTAGCGAGTGAAGAGCCGAGCCACAGTGTTGATGAGAACTGGCGGCAGGCTCTTCAGGTGTTCTGGTGTAATCCTGTCTGGACCGGATGTTGTTCTGTTCTTCACCGACGATATAGCATGTCGGATTTCGGAAGGAGGACCGGTGGAACGACATATTCGTCTTCTTTCAATTTACATGACGGTAAGAGGACATGGCTAGCGAAGAGATCCGAGTAGTATTGGTGGATGATTTTCTCCATAGCCCTTCTCGAAGCTGTAAGTGTCCCGTCAGGGTATCGGAGTGCAATCATCTTGGTCTTATAGTTGGCGAACCTTCGCTGGGCTTTGCGAATGCTCTTCCCAGCTTCTGCAGCTTCTGCCATAACTGCTGCTCTTATTTCTTTGAGGTCTTCTTTTATCGCTTCTTTGCAGCGTTTTGCAAGTTCTGACGTAAGGTTTCAGTTGCCTGCAGCTCGTGCAATTCCACGTAGACGTATCAGCTCGAGTGACTGCGGAGACAAGCGTCTCTTCGTGACCTTTAGGACTCTCGGCTTTCTTAGCGCTAACGTGAAGATATTCAAGAGTCGATCGTATTCTTCGTCGATGTTGTCGACAACGGTATCTTCCAAGAGGCGACTGATGATTTGAATACATCCCAGTTCATGGTAGTTCTTTGACTTCACTGTTTGAATTTAGCGGTTTTCTCTCCTCTGCTCCAAAAACGGAACGTTGCGCGAAGGAGGCGATGGTCTGATCCGGTGTAGAACTTAGGAACAACATCGACATCGGTCAGGCAAAACCTTCGATTCACTAAGATGTGGTCTATTTCGTTATGGTACTCTCTATTGGAGAGTCCCACGCCCATCGCTGAGAAAGAGGTTTTTGGAATTGCGAGTTACCATGGATGGTTTGGGTCGTCATGATAAACTCAGATAGCCTCTCACCCTGTTCATTCCATTCCAGTCCGTGGGTCCCTATGTGACGTTCTTCTAGGTCCAGTTTTTGCGTTAAAATCTCCGACAATGACCTTGAAGAATGTATGATCTTCTCTTGAAAATTTTTCGAGATCCATATAGAACTCTTCGACTTCGTCTTCGTCATAGCTTGATCTTGGCGCGTAAGCAACGAAGATGGTCAAAGCCGGCATAGAACCACATGGTTTCAACCGTAATCGTCCGATACGGGTTGTTAGTTGTTCAAACGAATCAATGTTCACGGTCAAATTCGATTTGACGAGGACGCCAACGCCGCCGACACCTCTGCGATCGCATGTTCCGAGGAACAGTTCTTCTCCGGTGTCATGAACAGCGTGAAAAGGATGGCGCCTTCTCGTCTCAGCCAGGCTAATGACGTCGTACCTTATTCTCCTTGCTTCCATCTATAGATCTTCTACAGCGGATTCGTGAGCAAGGGTTCTTGCATTGTAGGTACAGATCGTCATTTTAGCCCGTTTCGATCTTGGCAGCCTAGTTTGGCCCAGAAATTTTAGCGGCCTCTCCGTACTCGTCCTATCAGGCGCTGCCGTACCAGGGCTCTTTCGGGGTTCAGGGGAATGAGGTCCATATTTGTTACTTTTTTGGCATTTCGATACCCAACTTATAGCTTGCCAGGCTTCAAACGTGGGGGCTGGGTACTCACGAGCAGTTTGCCAGTTTTTCTCGAAGGAGCGGAGGAGCTTATTTGTTGGAGGCGACTCCTAACCGCCTCCCATGTACTTCCCAGCCGCTTGATTGCAGGCTTTTGGCCGACTTGACTCGTAGAAATAGAGTTTTTGTCAAGTCGGCGCTGCAGAAGCAGGGAGCTCGTCCCCTGAATCCACCTGCGTCTCTGGGAAGCGCACGGTCGCTTTTGGTTGCGTTTATTCCCTATCCACCACCTGGGGACGCGCCACGTGCCCTCGCGCCTAACCGCGAAACCCTGAGAGGGGCTTCCGTGGTAGGTGTAAGTAGATACTTATTTAAACGCATATTTATTAGAAACATGAAGAAAGTCACAGCTCCAGATGCATGTACTTCTGCCAAGGCGTATATCATCATATCTTCAGAAGGAAAAGAATTCTACACCAGTGGAGGACATCACGCATAGTCATCCTACATTTGTCTATTATTTGTTAAGAGTACTCTTCAAGCTCTTTACGAAAATTAGCCCTTTTTTCGCATATCGGTGATCTTCGATGAGGCACAGCCACTAAAAAAGCAGGGTCCCTCGAAGGATTCTTCTGTGCGGACAAATATCAAATCTTGTCGAGGATAATTAAAGTCTGCGGATAACGCCATATACTCCGTTTTCGAACTTTTGTCGACCGTGAGAAAGCGTTAGACAGCGTCGAAACCAATAAATACAATCCTACTGCGCTCGTCAACCAGGGTGAAGACTTGTCCTGTATACGAATATCAGCAGACTGCTACCGAAAATGCATCACGCAGGTACGGCTCATTCATTGATCCCTCGTCATACCCATAAAATAATGGGTTCAACGTGGTGACGTTATATCTCCAAAGCTGTTTACCGCCGCACTGCAGTGGATGATGAAGTCTCTCGACGGGGATGAAGAACGCAAGGATTGATGGAGTTTTTCTATCTAACTTTCGTCTTGCGGACGACATCGTCATCTTTTCGGAAACTATTAATGAAGAGCAAATACGATACGCACTGAACACAATGAAGTGGAAAAAAACAACGGGTTACGCATAAACAGATGATGATGCTGTTTATAGAGAACTCATGGTGCGAAGGTGGGGTAATCGAACTGTATGCTCTTTTTATCAAGGAGACTACCTCATACGTGCACCTTGGACGTGCGATGAACATACATGAAAGAGCAACTAGACAAAGAAGAAAAGCAGCATGGAAGTAGTCAAGCTTCTCATAAACAGCACGAACCGAGCAAAGGACCTCAAACTCCTTGCTTACCTTTTCGATCCTGTAATCCTCCAAGCGCTTTGTCATAGCGAAGACGTGGGCTGATACCACATCAAAAAGTCTGCGCACCACTCACATGGCACCTGAGCAAAGACTTCTGGAAGTCAACAAACACTAACAACATCCAACCGGTTCAAGAAGCTTCGGTCATCGAAAACTGTCTCATCATCATGATCCAAAAAGTTGCTTCGGTGCCATCTTTGGCGACAAAATTTCAATTACTTAAGCTATCGAATGAGTACTAATAATCTAGTGGAATAGGTCTTTTCTAGAAAAAGCAAAGACTCGCGAGCGCAATCCTTTGAATGCGATTGTATGCGACAGAAGTTGTTCCCAGAAATGGATTTTCAAGACAGCTTGACGTAATTCGCTTTAGTAATACGTTTACAAAGGCTCTTTTAATCACAGTTCAATTTTTTTAGGCAAAAAAAGTTCGAAAAAATCGGGATGTAGTTATAAAATGCCAAAATATCCGCTATTTAGAAAAAATGGATTGCGATTACAAAACGTCACCTTTTATATAAAAGTAGAACGTACTGTGAGAAATTTTTTTGAAACAGCAGACTTAGTATTAAAATAAGAATTAATAAACTATCGATTTACTACAACAACATGAAGAAGGTTGGAGAAAATGTCGAATAATCCCTGAAAATATAGTTCTTTTCACAAGGAAGTGTTTATTCTCCTTGAAAATGGCAAATTTTGAGGCGTTATTGGTTTAATATTGATAAAAATATCCATATAGGAGTCTCATTAGTGATATTCTGTTTATTTTTTAATCATAATGTTCCATTGACGACTTAATCAAAGCGAATTCCTATTGGAGCACGCACCAAATCTTTGTAACGTCCGAACGGGGCACCCTATTGAAGCCCATATTGACCCTCATCCTTGCAAAGGAATATGTACATATGTGTATATGCGTATATATGATTTATATAGAACAAATTTCGCATATTTAAGATAAAGGAAATCATTCTTATAGGTAGAAGCGAACAAAAATTATCACAAATTCCTATGAGAAATACTACTCAGAAAAAAAATCAATAAACGGCTTCAAAGTGGACCCACCTATCTCTGCGACGCCATAGCTGAGCCTCTCGCTGTTCACCACCAAAGATTGCAGGTGAGGAGCTTTCCTATGCTTACTGTTGCACAAAGATGACGTATATTGAAAAATATTCGATCGATTCACACTCAACACATTCGAAACCACGCCTAATTTTTTCCAATTGTCGCCACCGTAATATACATGCATATATAAATATATATATATTTATTCACGTATTTATATTTATATTTATATTTACATTTATATATATTTGTATATATGTATATATATTTATATATATCCGTAAGTGTATATACATGACTATTTGACATATCTATGTTAATATATAGATAAATATCCTATGCTTTCCATATATATATATGATCGCATATACATACACGTATATATGTATAGATATGTATATCTATACATATAAAACTAGGTCAAACCTATCGAAGGTTCATTGCTGACAGCTGCAGTGCCATATATTGAAGAAAGATTGTTGCAGAGCGGTGGCTTCGGTGATATCGTGGTCACAAGCACCTTTTGCGTGGGCGGAACGCGGGTTCATCACTTAACTGGGGTTAAAAACTTTCCACATTACTCGACGCCTTTGGATGCACAGTTATAACACTATGACATTGCTAAAAGGATAATGCTCTTGGAAATGATCACGCCCTCAGTGATGCACCGCGCAGTCACCTTCGATTTCTAACTTCATTTGAGAGGATTGAATGCATCTCTGACCTTTACAACAATTGACTCGCGGTGTCCTACCGACACATCAAGTCAAGGCTTCCATGCCTTCAAGCAAATTCAGTACCAATCTACCGATCTCTGAGAGATTGGTTGATTTGGTGAGCCATGAGCGCGAGGTGAACATAAACCTTGTGTGCAACGCAGAGCACCACTAACCACTACGCCACATGTGCTCCTCTGGGTGCTTTCCCCTATTCGCACCTGTTTTCAGCCCCTTGGAAGAAGAGGCTTTTTTGTTTTGTTTTAAAATTAAAATAGTCATCCAGTAGCTTCAATCTCAAAATTTCAACGGTGTTTTTGGTTTTTATGGAAAACTTGTTCTGTGCTCTAGCAGCCAATAGTGAAAGTATGTTTCATAGTTGTGCAGTTATCACTCGACGCAGCTTTTCTTGTAGACCCTCAAAAACCATTCGATGAGACAAAAGTCGGCTATTCAAATGATATGCTTGGTTAAAAAAGAACTTTCAAGTGCGTCGCCGCAACTGAAAGAAGGTTTGGTTTCGCACTGCGCGTGCACTACTTCTCTTTCAGGATGCGTGTGACGTTTCGAAAACACGATGGATACCGATATTGTAAAGTCCTATCCGCTTATCGAAACAAATAATGCATTTCGCGTTTGAAATAAAGTCCCACTTTTAGTGTTACAGTGCAGCCAGAAAGCTTTCCGAAACACGAAGCGACAAGAAACACAAAGCATTATTAATATTGTCGAGATTTAAGCTCTCGAATAATTACTGAAATTCCAAGTGAAAAGTATTTTAAGCAAAACTAGTTGGTTGTGGAACAAAATTTAATTCTATGGCTACGCCGTACTAAGTAGACCTATCTTGCAAAAATATAACGTTATAACTCTCCAGATTTATGCTGTTGAACGACTTTCAGAACCCTTAAAAAGTAAAAAGCATGCTTTTTTCGAAAGGTCGCAAATATCGCGAATAGGAGAAAAGTATCCGAAAAATGTTGGAGATGATAGCAGAGTTAGTGCTACGGGTTGGAGCAATGATGTGAGGTCATAGATAAACTTTTGCACCCTACTAGGCCAAAAATCCGTTCTGTAGCGCACTTCATCAGCGTGCTCGACATGATTCATCCAGATCATCTTAACAGCTATAAGACGAATCAACCCATGAGAGGCAAAAAAGAATTGTGTCTTTTTATTTTCAAACATTTTCAGATCCAAAGACCAACCATGTCATGGCATGAGGCTTTGTTAATTTATCGATTGAGCAAGTCTCACTCCACTTATAGGCTGTTCTTGACAAGAAACGGTGATGACAGACGAGAACGCATTGAAGGAAACGATGCAGAACAAGACGGAAAGCAACAAAGGCGCGATTTATAGCAGAAACGCCACTTATAAGGCAACAAGATTTTTTTTGTGAGTTAAGTGAGACGCTGACATGCTTTCTGAAAGAAAAACTGTATTGCTAAATGAATTATGTTTGCTAAGGATCAGTAGAATGTACTCCAAACGTAGAAGTCGACAAAGTTTTCGGAAAAGGTTTTTGCTAGTAGGCTACAGAGAGTCTAGACATAGTCGCCTTGATCTCATGAATTCTAACCAATTCTATCCACAAAGCAATTACGCTCGTTGTTACATTCTTTGCACACACTCGCTAAATGAAGCTGACATTCATTATCGGCTCAGTTAATTGTCACATTATAACTACGTTTCAGTTTCCTTCGCTTTTCGAGCAAATCCTTAGTGATAGTGAAAATGTGTTGTGAACTTCTTGATTGGGGATTTATTGCTAATTTGACACAACTTTCAATTTTATCGACAACCAAGTTGTAGTTCTCGGTTGCATCTTCTCTTATAGTCATAAAAGAGGGAAAATTTTTAGTGGTAGTGTCTTCGTCATATACGACCTGTTTCACTTTTTATGGGCCATGGCAACACTTCTATCCATCCTAGCACTAATTCGAATTGTGAGGGCTTATGTAAAAAAATATGATGCCTCAGTATTAAAAACTGGTCTTACTTTCTACGCCTTTTGATTAGAAGTCCGACGGCAAACTCATAGCTGGCCACGGTCTGTTGCAGTATTCGTGGCGTGCATTTAGTGTCTCCTTAATTCAAATTTAGGAGTTACCATTATCTCGTGAATAGCATCTGAGGTGACCGGAAATGTAGTGTTTCCACACATCTTTGCCATTATGAATGGTAGTAATGCTTGCTGATCACATAACCGCTCAGGTTCCTCTCAAACTATTTCATCGTGGACTGAGTGCAAATATTGTTAAGGAGCAGTGCCTCGCTGATTAAGTGGTCACAAGCACCTTCAACCTGAATGAAATGCGAGTTTATCTCCTACCTGAAAATTTGAAGTTCCCACATTTCTTTAGGAGAGGGTCCATACTTTGGTTAATAGCGTCAACGTTTACCACTTTTGCGCTTATTTGAACCGCATCACGGGGTTTTTCTTCTCAATGTGCGGATTCCACTACCTTTAGCATTCAATTTCTTTATTCGTCCTCTTCGTTAACAGCATAGAATAGTGGCTGAGCAAGTCTCTATGCAAGCTCGAGAATAGCCTTTCTGTGGAGTTTTATAGGATGTTGTTGTTGGCTACAGAAAGTAGGAAAGTGGAGCTCGGTTCTACGTGCGCTGCGACGAGCATCACAACCACTCGGCTACGACACTCCATCGTCAACTCACAAAACGAAATGTCGCAAACAATCAGTAATCAATTTGGATGATGTAGTTTCAAAACTTTCGGTTTTATAACATTCTTCTCTAGTATTTGAAGCGTTACCTTGTTTCGTTCGGTCATCAATAACATCAATAATATGCTTGAAGATGGCCCATCCCTAGACTAATAACGTCAACCAACACAGAAATTTACAAAAAATCATTGATCCATCTGAATGAAGCAGATTTATGATTTCTTCTTTTTAAACCATTCTTATCGAATTTGAAACGTTCACTTGTTTCCTCAGATCATCAGTGCCATTGATGTGCTTGAAAAGAGGACCCATCCTGATTAAAAGAGTCAATTATGATGCAAAAAGTGCGAAAAATCATCAATAAATCTGAATGAAGCAGATTCATGGTTTTATGTTTCCCAACAATCTCTTCTCGCATTTGGAGTGATCACTGGCTTCTTCATCATTGGCTTCGTCAGATTATCAATTTTCTCGAAAAAAAGGGATCATCTCTAATGGAACAGCGTCAACAGAACACAAAAAATTGCGAAAAGTTATCAATGTTTTGGAAAACATAAAAAGAAGGAATCTGCTCCATACAGATTTATTTATGCTTTTTGCGTGACTTCTCAATTCGTAAATTGAGGCTCTAAGTTGAGGGCTGGATGCTTCTCTGCGAGCGTATCGCTGGTTTTGATGACCGGAAGAAGACTACGAGCGCAAAAAAAGACACAATCATGGTTCTGCTTTCTTCGTACTAATTCATGAATGTTTGTGATTTTCAGTCGTTGATTGAGCTAAGGTATGGACCCTCTTTTCGATCATATCGATGAGGTTGATCATCTGAACAGGTAAGTGAGCATTTCAAAATCGATAAGGTTCTTTAGAATTGATAAAATTATGCATCTGCTTCATTTGGATTGATTATCTCCAAGAAACGACGTGTACAACTGAGGTACACGATTGTTTGAACGTTTCTTGCTTGATAAACCTTTCCTTCAAACATTTGGTAAGCGTTCGAAAGACTAAATAAATGCAACTTCAACGATATGTCTTATTTAGGAAAAGAAAACTTTTGTTACGTTGTACCAGCGAAAATTAATTTTGTTCCACACTCAATTTGCGTCATTTGTTCGTTTTGGGCTTCGAGATGGCTTTTCACTAAAATTTTGCTGGCCATTAGATGAAGCAAATCTCAAGGATTTTTGTGATGTAGTTGTTTTTTTTTTGGAAGGTCATTATAGGATGCTGTAAGAGTGAAAGAAGTTTGCATTCCACGCTTAAAATGTTACCCGGCGCCTGGAGGTAATAGGTGGTTTGCCGTATTTATAGGTAAAGTTTATACGTCAGAGATATCCTATCGCTACATAAAAATTGCAATATCACGAGTAAAGCTTCTGTAAAGACTTTTTTTGATAGAACGGCGACTATTTTTCTTGAAATTTTCCATTTTCCACTGGTAATACCACGTTCTCATAAACAATAAGGAAACTTTTAGCCCTCAATGCGCATTTGTATCGCCTGTCTTGCGAGAACGCAGCTTTAAATCACATCTTCTGCAGCTAAACACCTCTAATAGTGACGCATGCGAAGGCAATTCTGATATGTAGCTCGATCAGGTGTAGGAAAAGCGCGCGTGCATCACTGCGCATAATACGGTACTTTCAATATTAGTATCCATATTCAAAAAAGTTTTTGCCCTTTCTAGGCAAAATGAAGGTTATTAGATAAATAAATCTTGAAAAATTTAAAAAATTCTTTTGTTTTGTGAAAGTTCTTTATTTAACGATGTGACAGTAAAGAAGAAATGTTATTTCACACTCAAGCAACTTTCGATAAGCAAAGCTTCCCCTCCAAAAGTTCAAGTTATTCGATATCACAGATGTCAAAGATTCAAACAGTGCATTTGGCTTTCCAAGGAAGCATTTTATTGCGCTGCAACAGTGCAATCAATATTCCAATTTATCTACAATGCCTATGCTTTCCACCGGTATGTGGATGGATTTCGCAGCACTAGGATGTAGACGTCGCCTATCAGAAGCCAGTCGATAGCTTAAATCTCAAAGATTTCAAAGGTGCGCTTGTCTTTTGAAAAATCTCTTCGCGAGCTGTAGGCAACTGGAACAAAACTGCGTTGCGCATAAGGGTATTTTCCACCACACACTTCTTTATTCTCAGACTTTTATATCCATACGATAGCGCAAATCTTAACGATTTCAAAGATGTGCTCGGTTTATGAAATAGACTTCCTAGTGCGTCGTCATAGCTAAAAGAATAATGAGTTTACATTCGGCGCACATCGCACGCCACGTGTAAATTGCGCTACGCGATCGACACGGCGGCGAGTGTGAAACTCAATAATCTCTTAGCTGTAACAGCGCACTAGAACGTCCTTCTCAAAAACCACGCTTGTATCGTGATCGTTGAGATTTGTGCTAATGTATGATTATTCAAAGTCTGGATGAAAATCTTTGTCCAGCGAAGGATACTTGACTGTGAAAGAAAATTTTCCTTTACTTTTACAGTATAATATAGGAACCATATAAAAAATCAAATACACTCTTGAAATTCTTGAAATACAGGCTGTCAAATAATTACTGAAATGCCAAAGAGGTATAAAAAATGCTCTTCTTCAAACGAGTGCGGATGAGGATAAAGCACCGGAAATACTTCTTTGGAGGCGCATATCTCTGACCAATAGTTTACATATGGACAATGTTCCAAGCTTCTTGCTTAAACACGACTGCCAATCTACGCTCAGAATTATTTTACTATCCATAAGTTTGTGACTTTTTCTCACCTAAATCTATATGAAAATATGCGAGTGATTGATTCCAACTTAGTTATCGTGCGAGTTTTCAATGAAAGCGCTTCGATCACAGCATGCATAATAATTCCGATAAATTACTAGCTGTTCTCCAATTTTTGCTTACTATGATGACTTTTAGATTTTGTGTAAAACTGCGAAAGAGCAAAACCAAAGATGTTCTTTGTGATCATCCTTGTACAATGCAATACAATTGATGGAATGCCAAATTCAACATGATTGCGTAATAAACCAGTGCTTTTCCCTACACAAGATGGGTATATTAAAACCAAATGCACGTGTGCGAGTAGAGAAAATCTCACTCTGTCAAAGTCATACTAAAATCTTAGAAATTCCTGCAGAACAGAAGAAAAACCTTGATCAAACAACGAGATTAGCGCAATTCCTCCGCGCGCATCGACTTCTAAAGCCGTCTCTTAGGGGATAATGATTTCTCATTCCATCTCGTCACTTGAGTTAAGGGATGAACCCTCTTTTTCGTGCATATCGTGGCATTGAGCGAAAGAACTAGTGAGCGCTTTAACTACGAGAAAATAGTGAAGGAAAGTATGAATACACGAATCTGCGTTATCCAGATTAATTAATAACTCTTTGTGATTTTTTCGGTTCTAAGTTGACGCTGTTTTTCAAGGGACGGATCCTCCTTTCGAGCATGTCAATGACAATAATGACATGAAGAAGGTAGTGAAAGTTTCAAATACGATAAGAGAATGTTAGAAAGCACAAATTAACAGATCTGTCTCATCCAGACTGATTAATGTGCCCTCGCAATTTCTCGTGTCACAAGTTGTTGTTATATGTTGAGAGACGAACACTCTTTTCAAGCACATTGATGATACTAATTACCTGAGGAAGCTAGTGAACGTTTCGAATGCGTGAAGAGAGTGTTAGAGAGCATGAGAATCACTATTACGCCGATCCAGATTAATTAATGGTTTTTCGTGAATTTATGCGCCGTTAGTTGACTCTATTAGTTGAGAGGTGGACCATTCTTTAGGGAATAACAATGACATTGATGGCCTGAAGAAACCAACGAAAACTTCCAATACGAAGAAGGAGGTCTAGAAAGCATTAAAATCCTGAATCTGCCTCATTCACAATGATCAACGATCTCTCGCGTTTTTATGTGTAGTAGGCTGATGATATTTGTTTTCCAATAGACCTCTTTTCGAGCATATGGATGATGATGGCCAGGAAGATAGAAACCTTTGAAATACGAGAATAAAATGTTACCCGTCACACCTGTCACACCTGTCACCTGTCGTCTCCGATGATTGTCGAGTGACTCGAGCGGGTATCAGCAACACTTCCATTTTTCCCTATTGCGTGCAGGGGTAGCCCAGTGGGTCCTTCTCGATCTAGGGATTCGCTGAGCATCAAATCTTTCTTCTATAGCTTTCGTGAAGAAATCGGACCAACGGGTAGGTGGTCTACCTGTAGAGCGCTTGATGTCCTGAGGAATCCTGTCAATTACGGCTCGCGTCCAACGGTTGTCGTTGAAGAGCATCACGTGCCGGCCCACCTTACTTTCGATATCCTGGAGTGCAGAACGGTACGGAAAAAAATATGTTAAAAAATATAAATTCATGAACCCGTATCATTCGTATTGATTAGTGGTTTTCCGTGAATTTTTTGTCGTAAGTTTATGGTGCTTCTTGAGCAATGGACTCTTTTTAGTAGAGAATATTGGTGGCATTAATGGCCTGAAGAGGGTAGTGACTTCATCGCCAAGGTTTTATTGAAGGTGGAATTGCTGAGACGTTTCTATAACAATCAATATTTTTGAGTCTCGTACCAACTCATCTGGCAAAAAAGAATCCCAATTCAGTGTGGTTTGTGCAAATATTTGAAGCTTTTCCAAGGTTGGTACGTCAGTGGCATTAAACGTTTACCAATTGTTGCCACCTTTGGCTACTTTTACACTATTTTTTCTCGTCCATAGCACATTAATAAAGCTCTTGTCCGAGACATTCCACGACAAGCTACGCAGTCTTGCACTGTAGAAATAGAGACAGCAGTTATTATGCCTGCCACAACAGTTGCCAATCTCAAATTACCAGGAGAAATTAGTTGCCAATGTCAGGTCAAAAGGGGGAGAATAGGCTATATAGCAAAACCAACACTATGCCAAAGATACTACCTTTGCAATAAACGAAATAAAATTCCTCTATTTGAACGTGTCGGATAAACAGTGGTTTGAATAATTATATGCAGTGTGCAACTTCCACCTTACAGGCTACCTCACAAATTGGTTCGGAAGTGCGTATTACCACTCGCGTGGACAGGGGATGATGAGATGCGTTGTAACGGTACAGGCAGAGGAGTTATGAGTTTCATTGCAATATACTCGATTTTTGTATGAAGTGTTGTGAAATCGCAAGCGAAACGAATGAATCACTTTCTGCTTACATAAAAGAGTACCTAGATAGAAATTGGAAGACCCGGACAACCACTCTTTTAGGTGTGTGCAGGAGAGAGAAACACAGTAGTGAGGACTTTGAGATGGTAATAAGAATCATGAGGCAAGAGTTGGAAAAGTAGACACGGGAGACCTTTCTAGGCCTTTTCAATCAATTGCAATAGTCCAAGAAGATTAGAAAAAGAGGGTATAGTAAACATTACAAATAACATGACACCTCATTTCACAATATTTTCTAGTTTGAGTAGGCTCTTAGTTATGTATGGCACTACATCGGTGACCTCCTTCCAACTGAAACGCTTAAATGAGACTTGAAACTTTTCCTCGACCTTCAAGAGTGATGAAAAGGTGGAAGAGGTGTAGTTAAACACTTGTACACTTCTCCTTGATGTTTTGACATCTAAGAAAGCGTTTATGAAATAATCAGTTACATTGAGAAATATCAAAGATATTATATCAATTTGCTCCATATGTTTTGCTCCAGGTCCTAGACATCAAAAGTGCTGACTAAGAGTCATCAAAATTACACTTTTTTGTTGCGATCGTTCCATCTCACATCTTCCTGCCAATCATTGCTCTACAACCTGCCCGTACATGGAGATGAAGAACAAATTCGCTCGCTGTTCAGGCACGAATAAAGCGTGGGGGAAAGTGCTAGCGGAGCGATGCGCAAGATTAATGGAGTTTGGGATGATGATGCGGTTGCAGAACGAACGAGGTTGTGGTTCACGAAGCTTAAAACTGGAAAACACTCTAACAAGTTAGTCGAGCTCAAGCCGTTCACAGGGAATTCCCATTAATCTTGCTCACCGCTTCACTTGCATTTTCTGCTACACGCCATTCGTATATGAGTGATAAGCAAATTCGCTCACACGACAGCCCAATCTTATAGCAAATATAGGCAAGTCGTATAACAAATTGTGTGACAGAAAGATGCGTAGGTTGAACAATAGCAAAGCCATATAATATCACTTGCCTCAAGTCAATAAATGTAGCATTTATTGCTCTAATGACAAAATCACTAAGTGGAGACATTCTGAACCATGAATATCTCTAATACTTGGATATTATCGATACTTGAACAGTTCGTCTTTACTAGTTGTGCGCACCCCATCATATTCTCCATTTGTTCCTTTGTTTCGCCTTAGTCGTCTAAAAGTGTTAATCTGAGCATGACGGCTGGCATGAGTATCATACCGTGATCTGTAAAATATCGGCAGCTGCGAGTGTAGCTGAATAATTCCTTTTACCATAACGTGCACTCAATGTGTAGGTGATCGTCCTTGAAAACTTTTGCATTGTCCTGGTCCACTCTACAGTTGTCTTGGCCCATCTGTCGTCTATCATTCTCATTATGTGACCGCTCGTGTATGTGATCTTCCTAGTGAGCAGTTAGACTTCAAGTTCTACACGCAGCAGCTGTATGCGGGCAAGTACCTGAATACGTCATCAGCGCATAAGTTGATCTACATCTGACTCTCAAATTCACCAGTTTTAGAAGGTTAGCAGAGCTTTGAAGGACCCCTGAATGGAAAAGGTGATAACGGAGCATGGGATCATTAGTTGGTGGTTCCTTCTCTAAGAACTTCGATTGCAACCCATGTTGCCCTCCTCCTTCGTGAAGAAAGCTATCGTATGGATCAAATATACCTTCAATGGTCCATAATTTTTGAAATAGTCAAATGTAAAGAAGTGAATGATGCCTACAAAAGTTCAAATGGCTTGTGGAAAGCGGTAATAATGCAGTGATGATCTGGTCATCTAACCTGCTCTTTTGCCCTTCATGATTCACATTTCATCGCCAGCTTTTTGATGTCTTAAAGACGATTCACAGCACTGAACGATCCCTTTCTGAGAATTTTGAGATCCTCAAGATAATTAATCAGAAATTGCTTTTAATTTGCAAAACTTTTCCGTTTCATTTCATTAATTTTGAGCCAACTTGTCATGTGGTCTGCTAAGGGCTTTTGTACAGCCCGATACACGTGTTTCGTCCCTACAGACTCATCAGCCGGGCAGAACCCGTCGCTCTTTCGATATCTTTATAGTCAGTTCTCTCGGGATCTCTGCTCCCTTACAGAGAGTTGTCGAAGATAACTTTGATCTTCTTCTATTTATCTTAAGATAATTTTCGATAACTCTTCTGTAAGGGAGCAGAGCTCCCAAGAAAACTTTAACCTTTTTCTATCTTATCTTAAGGTAATCTTTGATAATTCTCTGTAAGGAAGCAGAGCTTCCGAGAGAACTGGCTTATGAAAATACTGAAAGACGACGGGTTCTGCCCGACTGACGAGTCTGTAAGGACGAAACACGTGTATCGGGTTGTACAAGAGCCCTTACCAAACCACGTGACAATTTGGCTCAAATATTAATGAAAGGATCTACTGAAATTTGAGCGTGGTTTTGATAAAGCACTCAAAATAAAGGTATAATTTTTCGTTTCATTCAATGCTTACTCGTGGAACGTAAGCCTAACATCGCTCTGAAGGCGCTGTAATATAGCATCACAAAATCACGTTGCTTGAATGATTGTGCTGTATGCAATACTGAATAGGAGACAAAAAATCAAGTCAACTTCGGTCGGACCCGCTCAGCTGGCATTTGAATGCAGTTTTCGGAAGCTTTGCCGTGTTATATGTCTGAAAACTTTTTTCAGGAAATATATAAAAGTAGTCTCACTTTATTGGCAAATGAGATTATGGCGCTTCCCTAAAATGATTCTTGTACAGTTTCCTCTTGTGTCTTCTTATCTATCGTCCCCACCTCTGATCGAAGACCACCTATAAATAAAGTGAGGCTTGTGGAATTCGATCAAATAGCAGTGACTCATATCATGATCCTGTTGCACCTTGATTTTGAAAATGAGTATGACCGTTCAATTTCCATATCAATTCCATATCGGAAATATATGTATGAAGTTGATAACGAAGAAATTTCACACGATCTTTTCCGTTCCATCATCCCCGTCTTAGACCTCGTAATCACCACTGGATGAAACCGCTTGGCGATTCTGTCCTCTGAAATTTGAGTCGCGATAGGAGGCATGAAAAAAGGACACGGCTCCAAGTCCTCGGTAACATCTCCTCCTATTTGCTGCGAGCCGTAGACCACAATTTACATGTACTTCACGTGGCACATATGACATCTTACCTTGAAAAGGAACAATTTCCGGACCAGTACAGAACGTCGCGCACAGTCATCATCCATAGAAAGCTAACCGAGGAGATCTTCGCAACTATCGTCCAATCTGCTTGTTAAGTATACTTAACAGGGCTTTTATGGAAATCATCCTTCTGCGCGTATCAACAACTTTGGATGAGGCACAACCTTTGAGCAAGCAGGCTTTCTAACGAAGTTCTGCTGCATGGACCATATTCAAACCGTCTCGAGGATCATAGAAGTCTGTCGGGAATGACACCTGCCCTTAATCCTAACTTTCTTTGACAATAAAAAACCATTTGTTAGCGTCGAAACGAACGCAGTCCCATCAGTGCTTGTAGATCAAGGAGTGGATCCGTCCTACATAAGACTGCTATCGGATCTGTACCACGAAAATACAGCTTTCTCATTGATCTTTTAGCATACTCATTATAAAGTGGTTCGACAAGATGATACGATATCACCAAAGCTGTCCACCGCCGCTCTGCAGGGGGATAATAAGTCGCTTGATTGGGACGAGAACGGCATACGCATCGATGGAAAATTCCTATCGAACCTTCACTTTGCGGATGACAATGTCTTATTCTCGAAAAGCTCTACTGAAGCAGAGA
This sequence comes from Parelaphostrongylus tenuis, assembly GCA_019055375.1. NCBI lineage: Eukaryota > Metazoa > Nematoda > Chromadorea > Rhabditida > Metastrongylidae > Parelaphostrongylus > Parelaphostrongylus tenuis. The sequence continues at coordinate 76,346 of JAHQIW010003548.1, forward strand.
CGATGCTCAAAGAATTTAGCAAAGCGGGGAAAAAGATCATACTACGCATGAATCGCATGAAGACTCAGTTCATGAAAAACCAATGGTGCAATGATGAAAAATAGCGGATTGGATGGATCTTTGATTACGGAAACCTCCTCGAACGTAAATCTTGATCGTCCACTCGATATGGAAAACAACATGAAGGAGGAACTTCGCAGAAGAAAGAGAGCAGCGTGAGCCGCATTTGAGCTTCTTAAAGAAGCCACCAACCAACTAAGGGGCCCCAAATTGCGCGCTGACTTTTACGATTCAATCGTCCTCCCGGCGCGGTGTTAAGTAGCGGAGACTTGGGCTAATACTCCGACCACGTCAAGACTCCTGCAAACAACTCGCAGAGCGCTTGAACGATACTCTTCTGAAAATTGATCGGCACTCACAGCACCTAGCCGGCTTGCGCAGTTCAGATCTTAGGAATTTACCTCATCTTCGCGATCCAAAAAATTCACATTGACAGCGAAGCATAGTTGGGCCGGTCATATAGTAAGAATATCAGACGGCAGATGGACGAAACAAACTATAGAGTGGACGTCACTAGAATTTACTCGTCCGCGAGAACCGTCCACCTACAAGTTGGATGAATGTGTTCGTCAGAAGCATTATTCGGCTGTATTCATATCTGTGATATATACCACCATATATATATATATATATATACATATATATATATATATATGTAAATATACAGATATGTTTTATGATGATTGCCATCAAAAAAGTTAGGCGTCGTTTCCACCGTGTTGAGTGTAGTTCGGTCGAATATTTTCAATATACGTGACGCTCGCACTACGTTATGCATAAGATAACTCGTCACTTGACCCTCTCAATAGTCAGCAATGAGCGTCCCACCAATGGCGTTGTAGAATAGGTGAGTCCACTTTGAAGTCGTTTTTTGTATGCGAGAATTTTGTACAGAATTTTATGGGTGTTTTTCATTTGTTTCCTGTTTATGAGAATATTTTCTTTTAAAACTTTCGCACTTTATTTTGTCCGTCATCACAGGGTTTTTTTTCACTGTGCGAGTTTCATATTTCTAGAAATCAACTCGCTTTTGTCTCCTTCTTGAGCGACGTACAATAATGGTCGAGCAAGTCTACTTGCAATCTTGAAGATAGCCTCGCTGTGGCGTTTCATGAGACGTGTCATTGACTGCCGCAGAGGTGGAGCTCGGCTCCACGCGCACCGCGACAAGCATCACAACCACTTGGCCACGGCGCCCCAGAATATGTTCTATATTTTGAATATGTAATTTTACGCTAAAACCTCGTCCTTGTTGCTTTTGTCATATGAGGATTTTATCATATGATCGCGGGGTACTTTCTCCTCTCCATTAGTTTGATGCCGAAGTAATGGTAACTTCTAATCTTGATTTGCCTTTTCTTTGCTTGTGGCAAGAAATGTAACTCTCTTTCTCAGTTCAAAAGGTCTTGACTGGTAATAGACCCTGGACGAGCAGCGCAGTTCGATATTGCGCGAAAGCTTAGCCATACTGATTTTCTTGAACACTGGGTATATAAGAAAGGTAATATAATATATAAATAAGTGAATCTTTGGTTTATGTAATTCTTCTTGTAAACTGTAAAGATAGAATTAGAGACGCATAAATTGTTGCTGATTACACAGAAATTACACTGAAAATAATCTACTGCATTGAGCCAAAAATTAAAATGAGCGATATAGAGAGTGCGTAAAAAGTTTTAGCGAATCATTTTGTCAATTTTAGCATTGATATAATATTTGGTACTTTTCGCTTGGTAGCACAGAATTCGAAACGGACCCCTTTCGTTGAACAATAGTAACCATTTTTCAAAAGTCCTTTTATAACGCTTCAGCGAGAGGGAAACATTTGTGTATTGCAACACGAGCATATCTCACGCAGCACAATATTGCTCTTGAGCGAGGTCTTAAAATAATCGATTAAATTTATCGTTGCATTTAGTGATTATTTGATAACGTTAAATTTGGCGATTCCAATGCTCTGTTTATTGTAAAAAGACTGCTAGACTGCTTCTCTGCAGTGGAGCATGGAAAATAAGACCATGTGCCAGCACTTGCTTTTTGGCTAATCTCCGGGATGGGGGGAGGAGGGGGTGGAGGAAGGAGGTGCAGGGGATACGGCGGTTCCAATACGGCCATGGATCGAGAGCGCCTTGGCGGGTCACTTGTGCAGTACGACTTTTTTATTCAATTACGAACTGCTTCTCCATTTCGGAAACTTCAGATCAAACGTTTGATTGATACTAAAAGAATTTCTTTATACTTTTATGTGGTTTTCGTGCTTCCACCGGAGTGAAACTTGAATTGTGCGGCCGATTCAAAACGTATACTTGGAATTTTACAGCGTTATAAAAGAATCTTTTTGGAAAACGAAGGCACAATGCGCTAACCAGAGATTTAAGCTCTCCAATGATCACAAACCACCTATGAGAAGTTCTTGTCCAATTCAAAGGATCAGTTTCTAATTCTGAGCTACCAAGCGGAAAAAGCCTAAATTTTTTGCTAATGATGTCAACATCCTTGGAATCTTTGTTCAGTTTTGGTCTCGAATCTGTTTTATTCATTTGTCTATTTTCACATGTCCTCAAGTTTTATATCATAAAAATTAACGTATTGCAGTATTTGGGTCGCCTAAGACGGGAATGGAAGCAGCGGACAGTGTTAAAATCAGTTGTTTTCCAGGCAGCGAGTGTCTACACGGTTGTGAAATGTTGCAAAAAATCTGGAGAGATTATAAATCGCCTTTGGAAATGTCGTCCAGGCCACCTCGTTTACTTCGGTAAGCATTCAGGAAATCTGTCGCCAAATTCAGGAGCGCTTGATGCACAAAGTGACTTTGGAAACTCAGGATCAGCGAGTGGAGCGTCCTAAACATTGTCAAAAATAAGCTGACGCTTCACAGTGACGAGATCGCTCTTGTTCACTTTCTGGACTTAAAGATGCAAAAGGAACGATTCACAAAGGGTAGCCTGATGATTTGTTCAATCGCTCATGCTCGTTTGTTGGAGGTGCTTTTCACGTCTCAGAAGAAATTCAAGGTCAAAAAACCCCATAGTCGCCAAAGTCGACTTCAACTTTTCAAGAAGGATCAGCGGAATTACGCCGTAGCAAAAACCAAGGATCGCAATCATTTCTGGCCTTCGTGATTGTCTGGACGGACATTTGCGGCAACAAAAAGACACCGCTGATCTTTATCAACAGAAATGTTGAAATCAACGTTGAAGACTATCAGCAGCAAGCTTTACCAGATGTACTAGCACCTTGGAGTACTTGATCCTTTGGAGCCAACTGATTTACCCTTCCCCCTGAGCAGGGGAAACGAGCGGCTTGGGGAACGTTTAAGAGCATCGAAAATGTAGTGAAAGGGACAATGAGCATCCGACTCCGTGCCCACCTTTTCGACTCGACGATTATCCTTGCTCTAACGCATGCATCAGAAACCTGGTCGTTACGTAAGCAGGATGAAAGATCTCTTCGCGTTATTGAATGCGCAGGCGGAAGGTCAATGTTAGGAATATCCCGCATCTCCCAAACTAAAGAAAGGATCCGAAGTTCCAATCTACGTCAACGATCGGGGATCAGAGACGTCGTTCTGCACGCCAGGATATGAAAAATAAGGTGGAGAGGATATGTGATGCCCTTCACCGACGACTGAGGGACGAAAGCCGTTACCGACTGGATTCCTCGGGACATCAAGCGCTCTACGGGAAGACCACTGACCCGATGGTCTGATTTCTTCACGAAATGCATGGAAGAAAGATATGATGCTCATCGTATCCCTAGAGCGAGAAGGATTCATTGAGCTACTCTTGCACTCGATAGGGGAAAATAGAAGTATTGCTGGTACTCACTCGAGTCACTCAATGATCAACGGGCAACAGGTGATACAGCTGATTTACACTTCAGCACGACTAGCCTCTTGTGCATGTGGTCTGCTCAACGAATCCCATCTGTCAAGAACTGTTACCATGATTTTGGCACAAGGATATTTTTTGTCAAACTCTCCCGATTTCGAGCCAGTGGAGTAGTCCGTATTTTCCGTACTGAAGTATAAAGTTTTAGCTACTCTCTACACTAGCGCAGACGCGCGCAAAGTGGCTTTGACACGCTCTTGGAACGTCAATAAGGTGGAGAGGTTTTTAGCATCGCTGAAAATTTTTCCAAGGACTTCGTAAATGTCTAGGGGCCAGAGGAGGCGATTCGAAATTTTACTGTGAACTTTTGTTTGTTGAAATACTTGATGATCTAATAAACGTGATTATTCCTATAATTGAATGAATTCATTTGTCCCACAGCATTATTTTGCTGTTGACATTTTTTTCAAAAAATCAACAGAGCTTTTCACGCATCCTGTATAGTCTTTGTGCAGTAAACGTTTTAGTACAGTATGAGCGATACCTCTTCTATCGATCGCTTTTTACAGACCCGTTCAAAATGATATAATTATAAGAATATAGCATGTTTTGAGCTGGTAGATCTAGTGCTATACAAGTGCTTGTTTCGTCCTATTGGTAATCATCAGTAGCACTCTCCCTCTGTTTAATTGATCCTGAGGTCAAATATTTCTCTATAAAGAAATCGACGTGGACTAATGAAGGGGATCGACTGAACCGAGGGAGGGTGCTACTCATGAGTCACAATAGGACGAAACACGTACCTTTGTAGAGTAGACCTAGCAGCTCAAAACATGGTATATCATTATGAATATGATTTATAAATGAGTCATTGGTGTACAAGACTGCTTTAACATTTAGACTTTGATCTAAGAAACATATATATGCGTCCCAAAAGCTTTATTGGCATAGGCTTAGATATTAAAGTCTGACGTTTCCAGGTAAGACTTTGCGCTTCTCTTCTACCAGCAAAATGGTTCATCTCATATAAACAGATGATCTATGAAATTGCAAAGAACTCTAAAATTTACTCACATGTCACAGGCAAGATGATCTAGCTTTTGTCAACATACACGCCCTGTGCTATTGTTGACTGCGTTTGATACTCAAATGCAAATCCAAAGCACGAGAAATCCTAGAAGTTTGATCTAGGCATCGCTCCTTTTAATTGAGTTACAACTATGCCACAAGCTCACTAGGCTAACTCAATATTTTCACACTGAGGTGTTTAATGAAAATTATCGCACCTATAGTCATCTTTTGCAATATTTAATGACTTTCAATGAGTTCCTTTTACAATTCCGAAGTAGTTACGGGAAAAACGTAGAAAGCGTGCTGGGATTTGTACGACTGAAGGAGATATATCAAGCGATTCATGCAATATTCCATAAATTGATGATCTGTAAATTATATTAGTAAATTATTTGTTATACACTTTATAAGATCTTTTGATATTGTAGCACTTAATTCACATCTTTTCCTTTCATCACTTACGATCTGTTATAGCTGTTCTCTTCTTACCTCAGCTTTTGCATGCTCTTTCTCAAGCTTGTAATAAAATGGCTTTCTTTACCTATTGAATAATCAGCAAATATTTATTTTAGTTTTGATAATTATATAGTCCATGAATTATATAATCGAGCTGTGCAAGAGTCCTTACCAGAGCACATGACAAGCTGGCTCAAATAATAATGAAAGGAATTATATAGTTCTTGAAAGTGTACGTTTTGAGCAAAATCTCACTTATAAACTCTCTCACACTGTGCACTATATTCAGCAGAGAGATCTTGATTAGAATAGTGGCATTTCATGTCAAAAATAAACCGTACCATCTTGATATCAAATGACATCAGCATCGGCCAGCTACGTCCAAATCTAAGGAAATGCTAAATTGCTGCGCTGGTCATAAACAGAGCAGTGTTTAACGCATGTAGTGAGGTTTAGTCATCTCTCAACCGTCAACACTCGGCAATTGGTGTGTTATTTACAGCTGTAATAGATGTGTGACGCATTCTACACATGCGTTGTCGGCAGATGTGGTCACTGGTAGTGAGCCGACTGATACACTAATTAAATAAAGTAAATTGTAAGGCGGTAATACCTCGTACAGACGTTGGGAAACGCAACCCTCATACTTTTCCTTCCATGCAAAATTAGCATCCAATAAATTCAGATCGAAGTCTTTTATCAAAAAATTTCCTAAAAACTCGAGTAGAATACTTCATTGATAAAATTTCATGCCTCAATAATCCGATCTATTCAAGCAGTTATTGCACATTGTCTCTTGAAATCTGTCGACGACGGACCGTTTTCTACGGCTAATTGATTTAGAGTGTGACTTCTCTATAACCAGCTAGCAGTTAACAAGCATAAATCGCCTCAAGTGCGCTATAATATGCATCGAACGCGGTGGTTGTAACGCATTGTAATTGTTTCTCAACCTTAAGGAACCCATTTCAAGTCCTTTCCCAATTCTTCAAACGAAATAATGGGAAGATGCTCGAGAACTTGTTCGTTGAGTCTGCATTGTCTACTGGCAGCTAGATTCTAAGCTATTTATTAAGTTGTCAATACAGCTTCTTTTATTGTACAGTCAAAACTATCAGAGATATCTTATCCATAGAACAAATGTCCTAACCATACTCTCCTACTGCTGCGGTGTCCCTCAGATTCTGACTGTGCATTATGGAATTGAAGTGATTTGAGTGTTTCTTCTACTTCAACCAAGAAAATCTTTGCTGAGGCTGAACGTCATCAGAGGTGGCGAAAGTATGATCGAGTTCGCGAAGTACAGCTGTCAAAAGTGTGGCTTCGGGGAACTCAAATGCTCGTTATATTGAGAAAATCCCATAATTTTCGCAATTCGACTCTTTCGGTGATTCGATTGTCATTTGTCTAAAAAATCAGCTGAGAAACCATGTGAGCGCCTACCTCTTAAGAAAACGACGTTGGCGATAAGAAAATCGTCAAAGTCACTTCTGAGCTGATTGTAGTCTTTGATTTTTTTTCTCGCAAATGTTGCGTCAGGGAGCAAAGAAATAATTCTAGAGATTAAGAGCAGGGCTGTGCGGTGGATTTAGTACTGTGGTTCAACCCGGTTTTCCCAAATTGTGGCTAGCTGACTTTCCAATGTGCGGAGACGAGCATTATCCTAGAGAAAGACGACACTAAGTCGTTCAAAACTGATCTCTCGCACTGCTGCTGATACCAACATTAGGACCTATTCTCCTAAAAAAAAATTTTGATTGCCTGCTTATTGTCGAATGCTCTCAAAACATCATGCCCAGCCAAATCCAGAAACCGTGATAATAGTGTACTGAACATGGAATTTGAGCTCTGATTTAGCTGGCTAGTCTTTGCCGTGAAACAGCAACTAGCTGCGGAGCGCGTTTTTTCTTGTGGTAGTTCCAAACTCATCTCCAGTGATAAGCAACTTGATGAAGTCTTGCCTGTGCGGTTGTAGTAAAGTATTTATACAGATGGTGACTTGTGCAGTGGGATCGTTGTCGATCGATCGATGAGACTCTTCGAAACAACATTTTAGGTAGTCCATTCCCACTTGCCATATGTAGCGATAACTCCGTGGCCTTATTCAAGCCTCTGGATCGAGCAAATCGATCATTCTTTGACGCCCACAGGCCTTCGAGAAAACCCATTGTGGATATTGCATCTGTGAATGTGATTGCACCTTCTAAAGAATATTTAAATGTAATTTTCATTGTCGACTATAGCATTCTCGCAATTTTTTCGGTAATTTGTATCCTCACCTGTATCACCTGTATCACCTGTCGTCCTGTTGATCGTCGAGTGACTCGAGCGGGTACCAGCAACTCTTCCATTTTTCCCTATCGCGTGCAAGAGTAGCCCAGTGGGACCTATTTGCTCTAGGAATTCGCTGAGCATCATATCTTTCTTCCATCGCTTTCGTGAAGAAATCGGACCAACGGGTCAGTGGTCTTCCTTTAGAGCGCTTGACATCCCGAGGAATCCAGTCGGTAACGGCTCTCGTCCATCGGTTGTCGTTGAAGCGCATCACGTGTCCGGCCCACCTTATTTTCGATATCCTGGCGTGTAGAACGGCGTCTCTGATTTTCGATCGTTGACGTAGGTCGGAAGTTCGGATCCTTTGTCTCATTTGCGAAATACGAGATACTCCTAGCATCGACCTTTCGACTGCGCGTTCGATAACGGCAATTTCTAGGGACTGTAAATTGGAAGCAGACTAGTCTCAGGCTTGTCTGCGAGGATAAGCAGCACTGACTTGATACAGCGGGAGGCTACCGCGAGTCATTGTGAAGGCCAGATACGCATACAGTCACCTCAAACGAAGTTAAGAATTGAAAACGATTGCATGGCGCATTCCTCAGAGATTGATGAATGCCGAAAGCTCTATTCATTTATTCATCAAAGAAAAATTTGAAAGTACATTTAATAAAATATGGGAAAATTTGGTGAAATTTCTTCTGATTTTGCGAGTTTGTAATTGAATTCGATTATTTTATGGTAATAATCTGAGGTTGCAATGTAGGGTTAGTAAGGCGAGAAAGGCAGAACCTCCTAAAGCTTCCCATCTCACTCTTTTATGATGTTTTTGATGGGTTTTGCAACATGAGATTGAGCGAGATCATGCAACAACATTGCAGACTGCACTGATTGATGGAACCTAGGCGATGAAAGTGTTGCAGGAAAGGCGACCATGTGTTCATGGAGTTTACGGAGTTCAGCGCTGGAGAGAGCAACCTGATGAGACAGTCGCGCATGAGCCGTTCACAGAAAGTTCTGATAGTTTTGCGCGCCGCCCCACCAGCATTTTCCTCATGCGCGCTATGAGTAGCAAGTGAATTTTTTTTCACGACAGCCCTATCTGGCGCTCCACCTTGCGCTCCACGAGAATGCCAGTTGAACGATGCCAAAAGCGGACAATTTTACTTGCTCATGGTAGTCAAATCTGCAAGTAAGCTCACAGTAATGGCGTTCAACGAGTATAAATGTATCTTCAAATTCCATGAAAACCACCATAAAAATCTTTGAATGTAAAAACACAAACAAATAGCGCTTCTAACGCGATTCCAAGCAAAAAAATTACATATCTCTATTTTTACCACTAATACTGCAAAAAATAATTCAACGGCCGAGTCATACTTGTACACATAATAGATAAGAAAACGACTGAAACACAGTGCAAAAGTGAGCACCTCATTACTCTGCCCCCTCAACTTTTATACCATAATTTCAAGACGAATGCTTAAAGCCTAAGCGAGGTTGGCGCACATGGGCCATACACCGGTGTCTCGGATATATCGCTCTCCTCGTCGATGACCCACCGCCCCACATTGAGCCCTGCTTTGTAGCAAGGAGTGAGGCGTGAAATTATTTTGAATGATTAGAGGTTTTCAAAACAGTCGCTGTCATGGATCAATTTTGTTCTACCAGCCGAGATCCACTGACTGAAAGGTGGCGATGGACCACTGTCATTGTACACTGCGCCGTCACCACGTACGTCTCCCTCCTTGCTACAATGTAGGGCTTAATGTGGGACGTGGGTCACTGACGAGGAGGGCGATACCTCCGAAACACTGTGTATGACCCTGACGTACCAACCTCGCTTAAGCTTCAAGCATTCTTTTTTGAATTATTTTGAATGCTTACTGCGAGGTTTCAAAAACAGCCGGTGTCATGGATCAATTTTACACCATTATTCTATCATAAACTTCTCTACTAAGCCCGCCAGACTTCATTGCTTAAATCTCCAGTCGCTAATTTTAGACGCTGCAGCAAATGTCTACATTGCTCATGGTGAATTAAGTCCCATTAAAACGGCGTCACAAGCCAATTCTATATTCCGAACCATTGGCAATTTTTGCAGTTTCGAGCACAATAAAACAGTCGATAAACACTGGCTATTCCCAGAACAAATCTGTAGGTCAGATTTGGGCCAACTTTAGCTATTTACTTGGGAAGTTCTTAAAATGTGTATAATAATTCAGCCCTCAAATGCCCACATTCTGCTACTGATTTTTCATCAAAACCTTTGGTACTGATCAAGTAGTCATCACTAAAGCCTATAATCAGCAATCTCATCGCTTTTACTTTAGAAATCTTCTCGAAACGGAGGAAAACACCGCGCACCAGATAGAGCACTGTGAGGCTTGTATCCTCTCGTCCCGAGATCAAGGAGCTCAAAAGAGAGTTGCTCACGCACGACAAGAAGCTTAACGAAGCCAATGATGAATTAGTGGGTACTAGCTAAACTTAATTGACGTTGAAGATCAAGAAATTGTTTGAAAAGAAAAGTAAGCCAAAACCTGGTTTAAGTGTGACAATTAGATGAATAATTAATGCCAGCTCTGAGAGATGTTCTGGGGAGTGTTCGTCGACTCAAGTTAAAAAAAGTTATCGGGAGCAGCTCAAAAACGATTTAGTGTCTTTCGTACTTCCAGCGAAGTGATTGTAAAGTACAAAGCGTGTGTAGAACAAAATTTCGTTTTAGATGTTACAACGTTTTAAGAAGTCTATTAAAAAAGGAGCACATGGTGCATTAGCTAGAAATTTGAACCTTTTAATGGTTACTAACACTTTTATGAAAAGTTTTTGTCCAGCGAATAGTCCCGCATCTTCAGTTTTCGCATAATGGCAGACAGGTACCCAATTTCATTACAGATTTTTGTCGATACCGTACTCGTTCATCGGTGTGTCGACGATATATGGTCAACCATACGCGGCCATTTCGCAAACATACGCTGATGTCGGTCGATTCGGCTGACGAAACCATCGCTTATTCCGGCTACGACAACGAGCATGATCAAAAGGTAGAAAATAATGAAGCTTCACATACACGAACTGTTTTGCTAAGTCCTATTAATCAGTTCACTTCAGCATCTTAATATAATTTATGATAATATTGTTGATGATGATATCATCATTTTGAACAGGAAAGACGCCACAATGAGGGCTTGGGCCACAGCGAAACGAGCGGCGAATGAGCCACAAATCGAGACAAGCCGCCCATTTTCACACAGATCATTTCGAACGTCGACTGACTACGTCGGACGCGCTTCTTCAAGTCAAATTCTTCTCATTTGTCTGAACTATTTGCTCGCGATTGCGCTGTTACGTTGCTTTGTTTTGTAGATCAACTGGTCCTCAAGCCTTGGACATCCGAAAATTTAGCACTAGCGCTCTGCCCACTGATGCCCGAAGACTTAACCATGTCTTAGATGGGCGATGATTATCATCACAAGCTGCAGAAATAGTTTGAAGGAACAGTCGCACCCAAGCTGCCCACAGAAAGCTTCATACAGTCTTGCGAGCTGCTTCACTAGTCTTTTTCTCACGGCGCCATTTGTGCAGGAGTTACAAAGGATTATGTTCTCACGACAGTGCCATTTCAAAGTAAGTTAGGAATGTTGTAAACTAAAATGTTCACAAGAAAATGCACAATTGAACGATACTGAAATCATGCAATTTTAATTACTTCTGATAAACAACTATTGTGTTTATTACACTAATGCCAAAAGTTTCGAAGCGATCTAATACCTTTACCAACAGCAGTTGAAAAAAATCCGGGTTTCCGGAAGAACTCCACCCGTAGTCTTTTGCTATGACAAGCAACAGTATTGGGCAAGCTTCTTTATGTTTTTTGCCGTTAATTGATTTTATGTACCTTTTCTTCTACTTCTCACTAATTTTGAATCATGTCCTCTACTTTATCTCATAGATTTTCCAGACCTTTGTGTGTAAGACCTTCCCCGTTTTTTCCTCATACTTGAATACTTATTCGATAGTTTAACTCGCAGCGATCTTGAAAGTGCGTTTGTTTTCGAACAGGCGTTTTCAATGCAGTGTAGCAGCGAATATGAGACCATGTTTCCCCTTCACTGCGCGAAGCTGGTTATTACAAATAGAGCGATAGACAACATCTGTAGAGCGAAACAAAGTCTATATAATTGTAGGTTACGTTTTAATGCACACTTCATGCATGTTCTGAGTAATGAGCTTGGAGTACATGACGAGCCTGATGAGCCTATTCTTAGTAAAAATCGTGTGAGAGTTGACAAAATAACTTTTGAATGGTATTCGGCAGATCTGCTTCAACTTTTTGCTGGATTCTCTGGGATACGTGTAATGAGAACGTCGCTTGGACGCAGCAGCCATTGATGATGTGGATGAGCACGGAGATGAATGCTTTCGCTCCAAATTGCTCTATGCTGCAGAACTTGAGCTCATTCAGGCGATCAAGAGGAAAACGAAGAATTATTGAAGGAGAAGCCGAATATTATCTCCATATGGCATGTATAATTGTATAATGGCAATTTATGAGTTTTTATCTCTTCAGCCACTAACGAACTCTGTTTATCGTTTAGAAAATCAATTTTGGACTACCCTTTTGATCTGAGCAAAACTCTAAGATAATGCTGCTGTGATGGCTTTATGTGACTTATATCATTCGGCTATGTTACTTAGCTACGCATTAGCTCTGGCAGGTTGCTTTTACTGTAGTCTAGTGAATCTGCATTGAACAGAGATTAATATTATGTACTCTCAGTTCTCACAGCGTGTTATAGAGTTTATCAAGAAACTGAGCACTTCTCTTGGGTTAAAAAGAAGTTGTTGAAAAGGAGCGAAGCACTCTGAAAAATTAGACAACCATATCATAATTAATTTTTGGGACGAAGAGTTGTAACAGATGTTGAAGATGTTTAGATTTCCAACACCGTTCTATCTTCTCTCATTAGTATGTGACTGTTTGAGAGATTTTGGCATTATGTAGTGTCAAACATTATCCCACCTTCTCTGAAGTACCTCAGAATACATTCAAAGTGTCTTATATTGTTGATTACTGCATTTGGCAATCAATTCTTTTCTCTCTAGTGTCATCTGTTCCAATAATGTATTTGCTAGCACATGCCCTTGAACTCCGCTTGAATGAAAAGTCCGCTCATAGACTCATTAATCTCGATAACTTTCTCGCCTGATAGAACAATGCTAAGCTGGTTGCTTATCACATAATTGATTTCTGCTGAACAATCCGTATAAGCTGGTGTATCGACATGATGTTACAATCGTACATGATAATCATGTTGCTGCATGCATTCGTTGACTCTCGGTGTTGCTAATTATGTTAAAATTACTCATATGAAGGTTTAAACACCCAATAAAGTCGTATATTCCGCACATTTATGTAAACACACGTATGTATTGGAATATCTATATCTTCACAGATAATATTTGGTCCACTGTTTCCAGGTGTCGAGCGCGACTGAAATCGGTAAGAGTCCATGTTTTTTTTTTTTCAAAAAATTTTTGTCGGTACTCTCCTGTTATCTCCGCTTCTAAAAAGTTCTTTGAAAAGCGGGGTTTTTGTTCTATAAGTTCTAATAATCACCCTACAGCTCAAAATGAGAGACTTTTGAGTTTATTTTAATTTACAAATGCCTCCTTATTGCGCTGTAACAGCAAAAATCAAATTTTCTTTCACCCTTAGAGCATTTCCGCTGCACAAAATTCTTACTCTAAACTTATAAAATAACGATTCGATAGCACAGCTTCCATGAATTCCAGCGATGGACTCGGTTTTTGGAAATGATCATCTATTGTGCTGTAATAATCAAAAGAATCTTTGGTCTAACAAATTTGGCACTGGGAAGCGTGCGGTGGGTTGATGTCAGTGTCGCGCTGCGCGAAACGTAATTTTTTTTTGATAACTGCAGTGTTCTGAATAGTATTGTCAGAAAACTAAATACATCGTCGAAATTGTCGAAATTCGTATTATTGAATGGTTGCTGAAAGTCTAGAAGAAATGCTCTATGCAGCGCAAAATTTTGGAGTGTAGAACAAAATTTCATTTGTAGTGTTAGAGCGCACTGATGAATTCATTTCAAAAATGTCTAATGCATGATCACATTTTTCCACAGCGGGCTATAAAATATTACTAAAACTAAAAAAAATCTGAAAACGCGTTTTGCCCAAGGGAGCGGAATAGGACGCAGATTACGGAAATGATCCATAATTCGAAAACCAATTTCTTCTGACTGTTACGGCACAGTGAGAAGTTTTTTCAAAGCAAGCATAAATAAAACATTCGTGATTTGTGATATAGAATGGTTACTGAGAGTTTAAAGAAGAGACTATGTACGGCAAAAAATCTCGAGTGTCAAACAATATATTATTTTTCTGTTACACCGCATGGAAAACGCAGCTTTGAAAAAAGGAATATTATTAAATTTCCGTGAACAGGATATAAATGACTGCTAGGAATTTTGAATAAAGCAAGAAACTCGTATTCCCAGGGCGCTTAGACACCATAAAGATAACAGAGAAGAACCGCTTTATCTTACGAAAGGTCTCCTCATCTATAGTTTTATGGGAAATCAAAATAGGCTTCTTTTACCTAATTAAGAGTATCGTTGCCGTCTATCCTTTAGTTCACTTGAATTGATAAATTTGCAAATAAGTTTTATATACAAGTCATTTCTATGCAGGTCGTTACCTCAAAGCAAAAAGGATGACAGAGGTTCCACGATCCGTGCTGGTGTGGAAGAAAGTTAGCAGTTGATATCAAAGATTTCATTCATCTGTAAATTCATTAGTAAGAAAAGATTAGTTGTTTGTCGAGACCATGCAGGGTATGATGTAATATGACTAGTTTTCAGACTGTTATTTTTTCAAATAGTCTTATTATGGAATTATATGATTAACTGTGGAAGGAATTACTGCATAAAGGCCAATCTTTGAGTGGATGCTCACGCAGGCTGGCAGGAAGCATAGTGCCTAGTGACTTCCTACTCCTCACTCTATTGCGTTCACGTAAGAACGTGGCTAACTTTGAAATTGTAAAGAAATTCGACATGGCCACCATTGTATGCCATCTACAAAGAACACGAATGTTCAAAAAGGCATGAAACAACTCGAATGTTTGAAGTCACTAGGGCGATGAATGAGAGTAAACGATCCAAAAGTTACAAGTACTGAAATCAGCAATGGTTGCGTAAAAGGGTACTTTCAGAGCTGAATGTCAGTGATATTCAGTAAATTAACTGCAGATAAGATCCTGAATCCAACATAGCGTGTTTTCATAGTTAGATTAAGATTGACATCGTCAACATTACATATACTCCCGTATCCGAAATTCAAAGACTTCTGTTCTTTTCGAGCCTAACTGCACCCACCGTTCTATTAGTATCAATTATATCTGAGTTTGAATAGTCGTGCTCAGCAAAATTATAGCGGTGTTCACAAAAATACCAAACAGTGCTAACAAGATTGAGTTAGTCTGAAAGTTATATTTCAAATCGCAACCTACCCATGCGAAAGGGGTCAAAATGGATTTTGTGGCTTTCTTCAAAATGTGGCGACAACTTTATTTAGTGCACATATAAGGGTAGTGCATGATAAGAAAAGAATCTGTTAATTATAAAGGGATTCCGTGGCAATAATGACAAACACACATGCCAACATGTCTCTGAATAAACTACGGGTGGGACTGAAGTAATTAGTGACCACGCCATAAACTGGCAACGAATTTCTTGAATAGATGAGTATTCAAAAACTAGAGGGCGGCGAATCAACTCATCATTGTTCTCCAAGTCGAGTTCAATATCTCAACAAAATTATGTCTAAGTGGGTGTTTTTCTCTACTTATAGCGATGCTGCTCAC
Organism: Parelaphostrongylus tenuis; assembly: GCA_019055375.1. Taxonomy (NCBI): domain Eukaryota; kingdom Metazoa; phylum Nematoda; class Chromadorea; order Rhabditida; family Metastrongylidae; genus Parelaphostrongylus; species Parelaphostrongylus tenuis. The sequence goes on from JAHQIW010003548.1 coordinate 91,931, forward strand.
AAGAAGGCTTCATTGCAACAATATAACTGAGGCTTTGGTGGACTTCTCTTTTCACATTATACCCACTAATGTATAGTGATGTGCAAAACTTTCACGTTAGGCGGGACTACAGCCCGCACCTCACTCTTTTCGAGAGCGCGTGCTCTATCCGTCACACTACTGACGCCAGTTTTGCACAACACTCTTACTACGCTACAGCGCATTTATCTGTCAGCCGCCAGCCGTTAGCGGCCTGGCCCAGGTAGTCGGTATCGACATTGAACTCAGATATATGTCTTAGTACCGCTCAACACGTTGGCAACTACAAGGGTCGATTTCGACCCTTATCGCACGCCGCTGTCTAGCAGTAAATATGTGTTGGCCCACACTTCCGTAAAGATGTGGTACTCATTTGATAAATTATTCCATTATTCCTAATCTTGTTTCAGATATTTTATGAATGTTACAAAGCCTACGTTTAGCAGTTTCACAATACCCTACAGAAAAATTTATATCTATCAACAGCATACAATGTATAACAAGTTCTCATAATAGATGCACAAACACTTTTAAAAAATTTTCAAATACATCTTTTTTTTTTGCTGATTGAAAAGCACTAGCGTTGTTTCTACTATCGATGGTCTTTTTGAGGTCTATCAATCGTACTCAATCAAATTCTTATGATGTTGATAATTTGATTATTCACCTATGATTACTTCCAAATTTCACCACAAACTACCACATTGTAACACGCAACACGGTCGCGTGCCTGGTGTGCAAGATTTCAACGTCGTTGCCAAGCGGTTAAGCGGTCATACAAAACAATCATATTTAGACTTCTCCTTGTTGTGATGCTGACAACATTTACATGACCCAAACCCAGTCAGCCAAACACTCGTACAACTCAAACAGTGAAGCACGAAAACTGATTTTCAATCCTACACAACGTTTTTCGCTCACTCACCCATCCACTGTGTACCTTACGTGGAAAAAACGATAAGGGTCTACATAAATGAGCACTGCACTTCCGTTCGCAAAAGGCGTTAAGAAAATCTACTTTTCACACATCGGTTGACAACTGATAATTGGCATTTCTTGGACAATGAACTGTGGCCAATCTTCGAAAGTGATCAAATTTGCAAACATAAGCAGGAAAAACTAAATTATCTGCAATATTTGCTGACTGACACTTTGCTCTCCACCTTGCACTCAAGCAGCTTATGCTTCATATTTTTTGCCACTAGTATTGTAATATTTTCTCCTATCTTTTTGACTGCGCAATCCAAGATTAAATAAATGTGCGCTACATTATGGCGGCCCCACTTTAGGCCTTCGGTAAAAGCGCATTCTTTGCTGTCATCCGGCAGATGTACGATTATCTGATAGCTTAAATCAAATACATTTCAAAGGTACATTTTATCTCTCATATTGCTTGTTTCTAACGCCGTATCAGTCAAAATGAGATTTTGTTCCGCATTTGAAGATTTCTCGGCTGATAAAAGCTCTTTCATAATAAAATTTCATCCATTAGATAGAGCAAATCTTTCTGATTGAGGAAATGTTTGCTCTTCAGGAAGAACTTCTTAGTATAGCTGTACATACACCCTAGCCGACTAGAAAGTGCTCACCCAGTGTGAAGCCCAACATTCTTTCGGTCGTTACAAAGCTCGAAAAAGTCCCTTCCGAAGGCCAAATATACCATTATAATAGGAAAGATTTTCTATATCTAGCAATTAAGGCTCATTAGAACAAAACTTTCATTCAGTGAGAAATTTTTGAATGAAGAACAGAATCTTATCTTGATTGGTAGGCGCCAAAAATAAGCTATTTGAGAAATTAAACATGCCCCTGAAATTCACTTGATTCGAGCTATCGATTAACTACAGAAACGTTTTGCAAAAGCAAAAAATAGGTTTTTGTCGCAAACCTCAGTTGGCTCGCCATAATAAAACAGTACCAAATGTGCTAGGTGTTCCGCTTTCCTAAGTTGCTCTCAGTCTTACGATCTGCACGTGTTTAAAAGTGTGTGCACTGTCACTGATTCCATCGCGACCCCAAGTGGTTCCAATGTACTAGTAAGGAAACGCTGTTGTCGATTTGAATGTTGGGTGTTTATTCTGCTCGACTATATGTTAAAAGCGCATAATTAAAGTTCAATCCTTGAACTCTGTATCGATAATATTGGCCCATAATTCTAAAATTATGCTCCTCTCGATACAGATTACTTTGGAGGTATAATGAAGGACATAGATTGAAACTGTATGTGTTTAGGTAGATACAAAATGATCCAAAACATCGACTGTTATTCAACCTCGCAATAAACATTCAATATAATTCATAAGAGTGTTTAGAGCCTTATCGAGTTATCACCCCAGAACCATACATTTGTTTCGAAGGTCTCGCCCTCTTCGTTAGTCCACGCCACACATTGTGCCGTGCATTGTAGCAAGGACATCTTATGAATTATATTGAATGTTCATTGCGAGTTCAAAAACAATCTATGCTATGGATCATTTTGTATCTACCAGCCACGACCCATCGACTGAGAAGTGGTGATAGCACAATGTTATTGTGCATTGTGCTGTCGCCACGTACACCTCTCTCCTTGCTACAATGCAGGGCTTAATGTGGGGCGTGCACTGACGAAGAGAGCGAGACCTCCGAAACGCGTGTATGACACATTCTTGTGAATTATTTTATGCGTATAATCAAATAAAAGCTATTACAAATGGCCTCTGTGCTACCGTCCGACATGCTCGTTGTGTGTAATGCAGAATTTTTTCTGAACTATTCTGGTGCATTGCAAAAACATTGAAGAGCTCAACCTGTATTTAAGTTAGGATTCAGAAGCGATTAGGTGCATGGCCACATTAAAGGCTCTTAGCAACCATAGAGAATGCCACCTATTGATTTTATCAACGTTTCTCTACTACAAAAGGAATTTGTCAGAGCTGCAATCCGTTTGCTTCATCTCCTAAGGAATGACTGAGATTTTCGTAAGAATTCATTTTGCTGATGACATCGCTGCTTTGAAACCAAGGAGTTGAAAAGAATGATTACTGAGCTCAGCGAAAAGGTGTATAGTGGACCAATCAGTCACGAGAAAGCACAAGATACTCGAACGAATTCTTCAGGTATTGAACAGGTGCACTCAACACCAAGTTAGTTATCGTGGCCCAGATCTACGGGTCCCGCCTTCGAGACCAAGAGGACTGCGAGTCAATAAACATAATTGGATTGGTCACGTTCATGAGAAGATAAGACTACCGATTGATGAAAGGGACAATGCAGAGGATCTTAAAAGGGTTTATAGATCTTCATGTGGTCCGCTTAAGAACATAGGCCGAGGTATTTGCTACAACCAGTTTCATAGCTAGAATTGCTTTCACACTTTCTTTGCTAGCTAAAATCTCACTATAATGAGACTACCTTTGTGGGTTTTGACTAGAAACGACAAAATTAGCAGAAGTTCTGAGACACGCGCGACACGTGGGGGCGAATCATAAGTGGCAGTATCGAACCGGGGTATTTGCTCAGGCAACTCACACTTCGACGGATCACACTTATAACGTGGTTACATCGCTTGAGCCACTCTGGTGGATAATCATAGCCCAACTGATTTCCCTACTAAATGATTTACAATGATTATCGATCGGTCGGACTCTCTAACGCCAACCTGACTAGAATAAGAACGTTTCACTTGGTGGTAGTGTTGCAACAGAACTTTCAGTGCGATTAGACATAATCTGGCGAAACTGATTTCAATTTTATCTTGTGACTACAAATATTAGACATATTTGACACAATCGGTTATGCTTCAAGAAAAGAGTTTTTCTTTCATTGAATAATAGCAGCAAAAAAACACTGATCAGTCATATTTGTATAAAAATATTTATTCAACCGCTTTTAGCGGTGGTGTGATGTCGTTATATACCCAGTGATGTAGAGTGATATGCAAAACTTTTTGCGTCAGACAGGTCTCAAACCCGAATCTCACCCTATCAGGGTGCACGTGCTCTAGCCCGTCACACTACTGGCACCGGTTTTGTCAGCTCTCTTTTTACGCTGCGACGCATCCATCTCTCAGCAATCAACCGTCAACAGTTTGGTCCAAGTAAGCGGTACTGACTGTGCACCCAGTCACGGTGATAAACATTGGGTATTGAATGATCATGTTCTTATATACATCATTTTCCAAAAAAGTGCTAGTTTTGTCCATAATTTCCTATCTGTACCAACAAATTATTTCTCACGCATTCGCTAGTCGCAGTTCAAGAGCTGCTGCAGCTGGAGTTTTCTTATTATCTAAGAAACTTTCCGTTCAAACTGAACACCTTGTCTATCATCTTGCTCTATCTACATTCGCCCGGATACTGTAGTATCATTGGTATCTATGGAAAATGCTGTAGAAATCTTTCTTCTGCTTGATGTGCATTCTTTGTCCAATGTATTGCTACGTGATTTAGAATCCGCAGCCTATATGGATCCAGAATAATCGTCATCTGAGTTCGGAAAACTTGGAAGCAAGGCCAAATTCCAGACCGTAACACAAGAGCACAACCAACTTTGCTGATCATGTTCAGTTAGCATCCATGAAATAATCGTTTCCGTCATACTGCTTTAACTCATGTGACAGTATACGGCTGTTGAGATCTCCATTCACAAGACTGTAAATGTCCCCACAACGCACATACTGATAATCGTACTATGCCGATAGTGTTGGCTAATATAATGTGAATACAGCGTTTATATTGCCGAGCAACAGCTGTCAATTTAGTGACTGGAAAACAATCGTGGCAAACAAATAGTGAGCAAGAATAAGCATATAAAACAAACTTGTGATTGCACAAAACTTAGGTTCAAAAGAGAACCTTTCCTTTCTGACCGCTCTTTTTAGACCCGCTCAAAATGATATAATCTGATAAGAATATAACACGCCTTGAGCTGTTAGGTCTAGTGCTATACAGTCGCCTGTTTCGTCCAGCACAGCTCAAATATGTTGTATACTTGTGTTGTATATGTTGTATACTTATCAGATTATGTCATTTTGAGCGGGTCTATAAATGAGCGGTCGAAAGGAGAGGTATGACTCATTGTAACAGCACAAGCTCGATTGCGGTCACCACAGTGTCAGGTAATTCCATCATCTGACTTAGGGTGATTTTTTTACTCGGTGTCGATTCCTTTGTAAAAGATTATTTAGTCTCAGGTGATTGACTCAACCAAGGGTGGGTGCCACTGTTGAGCTCCAATACGGCGAAACAGGCGCCTGTTCAGCACTAAACCCAACAGCTGAAAACATGTTATTTCCTTATCAGATTATATTATTTGAAGAAAAACATCAGTTTTCAGAGCCCCATTTGGAATCAAATATAATGGGCTTCTCGGGCAGCTATGGCATAGAGATTTTAAGCAGTATATTAGCCCTTCAATGTCTTTTTCTACACTTTCACTAACAGTTCTTGAAGAGGTAGAGAGTGCCACTTGTAAAATAGACATCTCTCATTTGATCGACATCACTACAGGTGCACCTACAAGAGTCGAATTGATACACAGTAACGACCGTTCAAATGCCTAGTTAATGCGCTGTTCTACTTCACTATCTATCACCACCAACATTCAGAAAATTCCTCAGGATAGTTGCAGGTTAAAACTTCAAAAGAGTACTTCTGGCATGAAAATCACAAATCAAACACAGCCCTCTGATTAATTACAGTGTGGTGGAAATTGTTCAGGATTGTTCCATATCTTCTTAGAAGCATGAAACTGTGCAGCGATGTAATTGTTATCTGATATTGGAGCATATGAAGGGTTTGAATCTAAAGAATATTACGGGTTATATGAACTAAGGATTAATTTTCAGTTATTGTGAAAATGGATGTTGAGGAGAATTGAGAGAGTGGGACGATTTAGAAGTGAAAAACGTGATACTTTGGGAACCGCCCATTTATCTGCAAATTGCATTCCAAAGTAGAGTCTGCTTTTTTCATTCGCTCTCACCAAGCTGCAGAATTGCTTAGTCTGTTCTGCAAACAATGAAGGAGTATGACTTTCTTTTTCCCTAACTCTGATTAAAGTAGTCACCCGTATCTCACAACGTGCTTAATGCTGGTACAACCTTCCTTAGCTAATATTGGTAATAATGCAATCTAGAAATGCGTATTACTGCTGGACACAGATATATTTGTTATACTGCGAGTGAGAAAAGGTCGTCGAAACATCTTTCTCAATGGGGTCATCTCATTTTTGAACTTAATAAAATCTCGTTGTCGAATAGGATTTTCCATCGAACACATATGGCAATCAGAGAGAGGAACAACAAGGAAATATAATCATCTTCCTTATTGCAAAAATAGGCCGAAGCAGCAAATGGTGAAATCACAAAGCAAGGCTTGGATAGCCTTCTCCATTACACGTTTTAGTTCACTGACTTTTCTGTATGGAAGCCACCTAGCAGTCTTTTGTGTGCAAATAACAAGTTGTTGACAAATTTTGCATTAACCTTCACTCTCACTCAGGTCTATACAAAATTTTGGATCTTTGACTGTTTTTCAGCACTACGGTAATGGAATTTATCCTGCCGGCACTGACACTGTATATAAGGGTATGATTCAAAAACTTTGTTGAGCAAACAAGTTCGAAATTAATTTCGAGCCTCTACCTTTCAAACGAGAGAATTGGTTGTTGTAAGTTCAGCAATATTGCTGGTGAAGCATGGCTACAGAAGTACCGACTTTGCAAACTGATCTAGTACTTTATATGTTTTGAAAAACAATTGTTGTCTGACATAGTGCTCGAATCTCTATTCGTGATTTTCGTTTTCCTTGTCGATCCCGATGCTTCCGTACTACTTGAACTTCCTAACCAGCCAGTATGATGCGCTCTTAGCACATCACTTAGGTGATGATGCGCGTGTACTACAGGCACGTATAGAGATCTCGATCTTTCCGGAATTGAGCTGCTTCAGTGAATCTGCTATTTCTAGCGTTTCCGTACACAGTCTATGTTATCGAAGCAAAAGGCTAGCTAATATGTCCTTTCGAGTTTTGCATATACGGGCTTTTCTTCACTGCTCCTAGAGTAATTTCGGATGCAACCCCACGTGCAATGCCGGGAGAGTATGTCCAGTAAGGTAAATCCTCTGAAACCTCCAATCTTAGCCCTTTGGTGACGTTTTCGATCGGTTATATAACATGAAGTCGAGCGTTATCATGCAGCAAATTTGCAAACTTCGTCCAATGCTGGTTTTTCAATACGATTTCTGCGATAAACTATGCAACAGTTTGTTATCATTCAATCGCGCATTTCCATGGAATCATTTTGATTTACAACCTGCCTGTACTTGTTTTATGATGGAGCTCCCTCTAAGCTCTTTCAATCTTGTGCGTCACTTCACTTGCTTTTTCCCTAGTCTCCATTTGTACATGATCAGCAAGAAAATTTGTGTCCACGAAAACTCCATCTCAAAGCACGTATGGGCAATTTCCATAGTGTTCACAAGAAAATTTGCACTCGAATGATATCTAGCAATTTCAATCACATTTGGTAAATAAATCTGCAAATTAAGATTATGCAGATGACGTTTCTTGGGTACAAAAGTAGTCACCTTCAAAGCGCTATAAAATCCATTATGTATCATGTTTATATGTAAAACCATAAATAACTAGCATTCTGACCAACTTTCAAATCCTAGGAGAAGATTTGCATATCTTTAGTTTCCATAAACCTAAGAGAATTGAGTTGTGAGCGAAAATTCCACCTCAGGAGGGAGTTGAAGCGGCGTTTCACACACACCGAGAGCGCGTGCTACCACTAAATCACCAGGAAGCGTTTCACCACTACTCATCTTCATTCTCTCATATAAAGCATATAAGAGAGGAGATTGGTCCCTCTCGCACCGCGACGAGCATGACAACCACTCGGCTGCGGCGCTCCTTTCAGAAAGTGTATGGGAGCGAAACTGATGCGGTAACAATGTATCATTTTCGAAGCATTGGAGCGATTTATTCAATGCGCATGCAATTATGCACAAACTATAGCGTATAAAACGGGAATCTGTCAATCGAGAGTGCAAAGAGCGCTCAACCTGCATTTTATGACGTTGGAGAAGAAGACGAATAAATAATTAATGATAGATATGGTCGAATCCGCCAAGTGAGAAAAAAGAACAAAAAAGAACAGAAAACCACACAAGAATGTTTTCAACTCCAGAGTGAAATCTGTACGATTCAATCTATGTTTGGTAGTTTTCTGTGACGCATCTATGGCATCATGAATTATATAGTTTAATAAATTGAAAAGGAGGCTCCGTGGCCGAGTGGTCGTGACGTTGGATGTGGTGCGCGTGGAGCCGAGCTCCACCCTCAACTCTCTCCGGCAGTCACTAACAGCTCCCTATGAAACTTCACACCAAGACTATCCTCGAAATTACAAGGGACTTACTCAACGAGTGTTTTACACCGTTTAAGAAGAAAACGAGAAACCAGTTGAAAGTTAGAAGTGCGGGGATCCGCACACTGGAAAAAACGCTGCGATAACGGATTGAATATCAATAATCAAAAATAAAATAACAATAAATAAATTGTTATCAAGCTTCAGACAGATATGTAGGTAATCACAGAGAATTCATTAGCGTAATGGGAATACACTAGAACCTTTTTATCTCAACTATATTTTTACAAAATCCACGATTATTCTACTTTTCCTTCTTGAGGACATTTAACACCAGAAGTAAATGAGCGGAAGAAGAATTTAATGTTAAAAAACTTTTGAAAATGATGCAATATAATCTTAGAAAATAGGGCAACTTTCTGCGATTGGTTGGCTGCGGTCTAAAAGTTACCACCAGTCATCAATAATCAAGATGATCTCACTTATTCTTAGCTCACTGTTGGATGATTTTCAGCGCAGGAAGTTACTGAACTCTGGTGGGTGAAGTGAAGTAACCGCAGTTGATTTTTGGAGATGTTGCATAATATTCGCCCTTTCAGCATGATGTTTATTGACTTAATTTTATTGACACTAGGGAGAAATTGGGCTCACTCTCATACACAAGAGAATATTTGAATGCATACGAGCTTTAATTGCTAGCTCCAACGAAGATGCTGTTTCCTGTTGAAACGGTTAAGGTAACAAGGGGACAACTCACCAATGTCTTTATGAGAATTATAAAACGACCCTAACACTCTCCCTTGATCTTCGAGAGTGATGAATTGTGGTGATTTGGTTTTACTCAAACTTTGAAACACTTTTTTCTTTATGTTTTGAGATCTGAAGAAACGCTTTGAAATAATTAGCAATAAATGATCTACGTTTAGAAATGTCTAGTTGCATTATATTAGGTCATTACACAAGTTTTGGCACTATAGCAATAAATCCCATATTTTTAACCAAAGATATCTAAAATTACATAATTTTGGCACTTTAAATTGCGTAATTTCTTGCGAACCTTTTCATGTACAACGCCTACATGTGCTTCAAGATGGAGTTATCATGAAAACAAATCTGTGTGCCACTCAGGCGCAAAAGACGCATAGGGGAAACTGCTAGTAAAGCCCCTCGCAATATTAATGAAGCTTGAGCTGACGATACGGTCGCAGAAAGGACGTTTGAAAGCTGCTTCGGCTGCTGCAGAGAGCAGTCTGGAGGACCAGTCGTGCTCGGTTGTCCATAGAAAACTCATTAATTTTGTGCGTCGTTTTATTAGCACTTTTCCATAAACGCCATCGTGCATATATAGCCAAAGAATTTGTTCCCAAGATAGCTCCATCTTGAGGTAAGTTTCGGTAGGTTGCGTAGAAAATGTTCACAAGAAAATGCTCAACTGTACAAACCAAATCATGTGATCTTAATAACTTCTGTCTTATAAATGTGGTGTCTACTAATGAAGTTTCAATGCTTATGAAAGATCTATTAGTAACCGCAATGTATAGAGGTGTGGAAAGTAAATACGTGGTCACTGGCCTCGTTCTTTGGTCCGGATGAGCAGAGCCCCGTGTCTCCAGGATCGGCGAATCGGCATCATTTTGCTCGTGATAGATCACTGATTAGAGACGTCTTTAGATCTTGGAAAGTTATGGTTTGGATAAAATATACTTTCAGTCGTCCATGATGCTTGAAGAAGTTGATCGGGTAAGTCACTGATTGAGGCCGATGGCTTTGATTCGTAGAGTTCAAATGGTTTTGTGGTAAAAATTGATAAATACTGTTGGCCTGGTTATCTAACCTGCTTTTTGTCTTGCATGATTATCATTTCATCCCTCGTTCTTTATTGCTTTCAGGACAGTTCACACGAACGGCGGCACCGAACGATCTCTTTACGAGGAATTCAAAAATTTGAGTTAATCATGCGAAAGCTGTTTTTGATTTACAAACTTTTCCGTTCATTCATTGTTTACTAGCAGAACGTAAACCTAACGTCGAACTGAAGGACCTGTGTGATAGCTCCGTCTTGCAAGAGAGAGTAATGATTACAGGGAAGAAGAGGGCTGCACTGTAGACAACATTGAATATCATCAAGTCGAATCCCATGACACCGGCTCACCTGGCTTTTTGAAAAAAGTTCCCAGAAGCTTTGACGTTTCATATGTCTTAAGATAATAGTTTCAAACTTCTAGCAAACATGACTCAAGCAGTGTATTCGGCTTTTTCAAAAAATAAAGCGAAATCTCACTTCATCACTAGACAATGTTATTTCGCTACCTCGCAAATGTTGTTTTTGCTTTGAATCCGTCTTCATTGTTTACCGGCATGTCCTGTATCGTTTTCTTTGATGTCTATGTGTTAGCACCGTTTCTCGTTGAATGCGACCTACAGATGGAATGAGGCTTGTGCAATTCGATTAAGTAGCAGCGATTTATTTCATGACACTGTTGCACCTTCATTCTGAAAATGAGCATGACCACTTTACTATCTTTTATGCATTAGGTCATCAAGAACTATTGCTCTGAAAGAATCTTGTTAAGACGCTGTCTAGCTGTTTTACGGAATGCATAGTGGGCCTAGTCTACAACTTACTGAGGTCTGCCGACGTACTAAATCGTTGTTTCATTCGTCCTAATAACTCTGATATCATCTGTAAGATTGCTTTATATTAATATTGCTTTTATGACAATTGCATAATGTTACAATCAAACGTCCAAGCATGCTGAGTGATGTGAAAAGTCCTGAAGCTCAGGTATAAGATGAACCACCATTTCACCGACGACGTAGGCGCGTGTGGCCACTCCATCGACAAGGCATTGCTCTGCCACAATTTTCCTTCAAGATAAGGCATCGCAGCTGTCAATAATCAAGGTTCGATAAGTTTAGTCTTTACTCACATATTGGAATTGACCCGGCTCAGCTGACAGTCACCGAATATATATATATATATATATATATATATATATATATAAGGATATTATATGTTTTGAGCCGATAGGTCTAGTGCTATATAGGCGCCTATTTCGTCCTATTAGGACTCATCAGTAGCACCCTCCCTCTGTTCCGTCAATCCCTTGTGGTGAAATAATCCTCTAAAGGAATCGGCGCCGCGTCAAAACTGAGCACCCAAAGTAGGATGATGGTATTACCTGACTTTGTAGTGACCGGCAGTTGAGCTTGCGGCTTTTAGAATAAACCACACCTCTGCTATCGACCGCTCCCTTATATATATATATATATATATATATATATATATATATATATTATATAGTTTTCTATATATATTGATGATCATTGCGTGGAAAAATGTCGAAATTGAGTGGAAATCACATAATGCAGTTTGCGCACATCCGATCAGTAAAGAAAATGCACTCATCGGAAATGTGAAAGTAGCTGTCGGCAATCAAGGTTCGATGAGTTTAGTCTGTATACGCATATTGGAATTGACCCGGCTCAGCAGACAGTCAACGAATATATATGTATATACATATATATATATATATATATATATATATATATATATGCACACCCCTATATATGTATTACGGTGACAACCGTCAAAAAAATTAGGAGCCTTTTCGAATGCACTGAGTGTAGTTCGGTCACATATTTTCAATTTACGAGACCTACGTGCCGGTAGGCATGAAAAAACTCATCAGCTGGGCCTATCTGATGTGAAAAACGAGCAGCCCACCAATCATGGAAATAGGGGAGTCCGCTCTGATACCGTTTTTTATATGCGAGGATTTTGAATAGGAATTTATTTTACTTTATTGATCCGTCTTCACATGTTTTTTCACTGTCCGGATCCCAGTACTTTTAGTATTCTATTCGGTTTTTTCAGAAAGAGTGAGATCTGGGTTCGAATCCCGCCTGATGCAAATGTTTTTGCACAGCACTCCACATTATCGGGTATATGTCAGCACAAGTGGGTTCAATGTCGATAGCGGCTGCCCCGCCAACCGTAAACGGTTGGCTGTTGACAGATGACGCATTGTAGCGTAAAAAGAGTGCTGAGCAAAACGAGCGTCGGTAGTGCAACGGTTAGCATACGCTCCCGGAAAGAGTGAGACCTGGGTTTGAGGGCCGGCTGACGTAAATGTTTTTGCACAGCACTCCACATTATTGGGTATATTACAAAATCATACCACCGCAACAAGCGGTCAAATAAACGATTTCCTATCAAATCTTTCTTTTTGTCTTCTTCTTGAACGCGTAGAGTGCTTGTTGAGTCCATGCAATCTTTGGGGATGACCTTAGCCGTGGCGTCCCATAGGACGTTGTTGTTGATTGCCGGAGAGAGATAGGGGTGAAGCTCGGTTCCCACAAGCGCCGCGACCAGCATAACAGCCATTCGGCCATGGCACCCTAAATTCACATTGTGAGAGAAGCCAATGCTTTGAGGGATTGTGTACATCTAGACTTTGATTTTCTGACATTTTGTGTCAATTCACATATGTGCTTACGTAAGATTGTTACAGATAGCTATAAACGATGCTCGAACAAAACTATACGCAGTCACAACCAAATGATCGCAAGGCAGAGGTAAGATTATTTCTTTCTCAGTTTGATGCAGTTTTGCCCACTTGAAATCCTTGCTGAACATCGCCGACACTGCGGCACTTGTTTCTTGTATTCTCATATGTGGTCTTTAAAAGGATTTTAAGATGTTTTGCCTATTCTTGATTTGTGTATACCTAAGAGAAATGAGTGGTGAGCAAAAACACACTACCAGGCGGAAAGCAAACCCACGTGTCATTCATACCCAGTTAGTGGCTCACAGCGAACATAGAGATGTTGAAGAATGAGTGGTAGTGCAAATGTGACTCGGTGGTGCAGTAGCACGCGTCCCCTGTATGGATGAAACGCGGGTTCGCTTCCCATCAGAGGCCGTGCTTTTGCGCACCACTCAATTCTCTTAGGTATAAACGAAAAGCTGAAACACTGCGAAAAACGCAGTAAAACTACTAGAAATTTCGGGTTCTAGTCTTACTTTGTCAAATATTCTTTGGAGCCTTTGCATATGTCTGCTAAAATCAGTCCACGCGGCGGCAAGCATCGGAATTACTCGGTCACACCCCCCCCCCCCCTTCCTCCCTTTTTTTCCACCCCTCTCCACCCCTCTCTTGCTTTTCGTTTATCACCCTTTTGTACAATCCTTTTGTATAATTTTTGCTAATCAAATTATTGCACATGCCGAAGCAGTTGTACGCAAGCTTATGTTCCTTTTGTCTTCTCTCTCTCTCACTTTTCGATCTTCTAGGTTCACTTGACTGATATTAGAATTCGGTAGATTGCGGCACAGAATGAGTTGGATAATGCTCCAAAACACCTATAATTGGTTTTTCTTCATTGAAACTAATTGCTCGGAGAGAATGTTCAGCGAATTTGCTCTCAAAGTTTTCTTCATAATTTCTCGCTTTTACCCACCATTTTCCCAAGTCATAGAAATATTCATTGGTTTAGGGCGACCGAATACTTTCCCCAAATGCAAAGAGATTCCAAAGTTGTGTTCTCTTTTTTGCTTTCTTAGTTTCAAATATGATTTTTTCAGCTGTACAGTCCATCATCATATTCTTATGTGCGAATTTCGGTACTGCTCGCATCCTATTCGTTTCTTCGTATTCTTCTTCCACGTAGGCCCTGAACATTTCACATATAGCTTCGGATGCTGCTTGAGTGAAAAATTTCTATGAATGGCGAAAAATGCTGAGACGACATTCCTTGAACCTTGGAGGCATCCGCACAATGTCGTTTCCAATTGATTGAAGACAGTATCGGTTACAAAGTCAAAACCTGTCCTTTGCTTTATAACATCCTGCATTACCAACCACGTGCCAAGTGCCTTCCGTTTTGAATTGCACCATCTATATACAAGTGATCGTATTCATTGCAAGTGCATGGGTGTTGTTGTAGATACGCGCCCACATATACGTATATATACATGCATATATACATATATACGCATTATATATATGTATGTATATACATGCATTGCGCGTGAAAAGTTCTGTCAATTTTTCCAGATGTTTTGATAGCAGAAAAAGACTATGAACATTCGTCTCAAGTGTTCTCTTAAGACCGCGCTCAGATTTTAGCATGCATGATAATTTTTTGCCATTCATATAGTCTGCTGTGGGCACTTATACATTGCCATATTCATGTTTCGGCCAGTTATCGCTTATCGGCGCGTGTAAAACGTTCGCCGCTTACTTCTGTATATGAGAGATGGATCCCCGAAGAACTGAATGGACGAAAAGGCACTGTGCAACTTTCAAAGCTGCAAAGCCCAAACATGTGTATTGCACTATAATGAGTCCACAACAAGCCACATGCATGGATGAAAAATGTTTACCATGCACAATGTTTTTCTCCATATTTTGAAGTTGCGGAATATGCTCGATATGCATTTTGTATATTCTTGCATACATATATATACAATATATACGTATAATGTTGAGATATATATATATATATATTATATATAATCTGTTCTTTTCTGTTAGACTGCCGCAAATGAGGAACGACCCCTCTCGCAGGCCAAGATCTTTAAGGGTGTTGGTAATTTCAATCATTCGAGAGCTTAAATCTCTGGAAGATGCACTACATAGCCGTTTCTTAAAAACACCCTTTTATGATGCTCTAAAATTTGAAATGAATTTACGTTTCACATTGGTAGTGCAATTTTACTGCTCCATTAGCTGAAAGCACGAAAAGCATATCGACGTGTAGAGGAAATTACGTTGAGCATCTATTTGATGTGGAATTTCCTTCAAAACAGAAGAATTTTTTGAACGAATGAGAAAATCGCACTTTGTATTTGACTCAGAAACGCATTTCGATCTATCGATGGCGGGCTAATGCATCAAATTTTACGGCTAACACACACCACGACCGTGTTTTAACAGGTAAGCAAGCGTGCCGAAGATCGAAATCCAATTTTATTTTCCCTGTGCACTACAGTGAAAAGGTCTTCCCAGAAACTGAGACAGCGTTGGTTTTGTGGAAACGTACGTTATCGAATAATTGTCAACAGAATAAAGGAAGAGCTCTCTGAGGCGAGCAAAACATGTGTGTGACTCGCAAATGTTTTCTTTTTGTCATTGCCTCGAATAGGTTTTTCCAAAAAATGGTCTAAGTAGCGCAGTAGCCAGCGACTTCAGCTCTCGTATGCTTAGTAAAACTCTCATAAAAAATTTTTGTTCAGCGGAAAGGATCACTTCTTCATATGCTGCCGTCTAAAACAAAAGAATAATGGCAACTGTGCTTCAGTTTTCAACGATATTTGATCACATAATCTGATAACAAATTTCATGGTTTTCGTTAACTCTGTTATGGTACTTATAAAGTGATAAACACTGGTTTCGCCCCTTCATCCTCATCAATAACACGCCTTCGTTTGAGCCAAATCCTTACAAGAGGATATACCTACTTTACTTAGATACCTGACCGGCCTGTCTTCACTGGTAGTGCGTGCCCCGCATAGTTTCCATTTATTTCCCTACTGCGCAACTACCGTCTATGTGGTGGTCCGATTCAAGCATGGTGACGTACACGAGGCCCATTCCGTTAATTCAAACCTATTACCATCTGCGAATGCATATGGGTGACGTTAGCCGCAAACACGTCAGCCCAAAGTTTAAGTGGTCTTCCAATAGAGCGCGTGCATCCTCTTATAGTTAATTCCACTGTTTTTTCATTCCACTGTCATCCGCTCTTCTGAATACGGGTCCGGCCCATCTGTGTTTCACTATCCATGTGTATATTTCGGCATAATGAGGTTGAGGCAATTCTCAAGAACCGGAGCAAGACCGCTTAACCTTCATGTCGTTCTTCATGTTTATTCAACGTCGAAGGTATACGTGCGAGGTGGTCTCCTTGATCAGAGATCCATCCAATTCGGTTTGCTCACCTTCGCACCATGGAATCTTTATGAACTGTGTCTTCGCTCTGTTTATGCGTAGCTAAATCTTTTTTCCCGCTTCGTTAAGTTCATCGTCTTCGCTTCAAGGGCACTTTCCGATAAGATGACGATGTTGTCAGCAAAACGAGTGTTCGATATAAGTTTTCCGGTAATTCGTGTGCCCTTTTCGTGCCAATCGAGCGATTTCATCATCTACTGCAGTTCTGCAGCAAAGAGCTTTGACAAACAGCGATATAATATCGCTTTGCGTAGCCCCTTTTTCCATGGGTACAGTGAAGGATCGATCGAAGAGCAGTATTTTCGTGCTGCGATTTTGATGACAGTTGCTAATCTTCGTATATTGGACGTATCTCCACCTCGGTCGGCGAGCGCTCGCAGCATTGTATTCGTTCGCACTGTCAAGAGCTTTCTTATACCGTTCCTTTCTAGTGTTTTCTTATGACCATGCTCAAATTTCAACATATTTCATATTTGCTGTTCAAGCCAACTTGTCATGTAGTCTATTGAATAGGCTCTTTTACAGTTCGATATACGAGTTTCGACCTTGACAGTCTCGTCAGTCGGGTGGAACTCTTCGTCTTTTAGCCAATCTTCTGTGGGTGTTCCAGTCCCCACATTATAATCGAACGGTATAATATGTTTCATGAGACCACCCAAGAGCAATTGAGGGTATAAACCTGGTGTTCGCGTGATTTTCGCTTGACAGCAGTGTAGTTAAATCGTTCGTCGTCGCCTACTCTTAGTGTAGGGACTGGAGCACCCATAGAGATTAACAAAAGACCAGAAAGGGTAACTGCCCGACTGACGAGACCGCAAGATCAAAACACGTGTATCGGGCTCAATAAGTCAGCCCTGTTTGATGAACCACTGACATGCGTGGCTCAAAAAATGATTATTAGGCATAATGAAATCTGAGCTGTGGTCTTAAGAAAACACTCGAAACGAAAAATTCAAGTTATCAAATAGCATGTTTTGAAATTTTTTCGACTAGCCAATTGGAAATCTCACTTACTAAGAGCAGTGAAAGGACAGTGCCATGAAAAGGTCCATTTGCAAAAGCATTTTGTTAGTGAGACTTTTATTTGAATTCACCTCAATGTCTATTGTCATCACCCACATCAACTGCAGTACCGTTGATAATCATTGCGTGCTAGAATGTCGAAATCGAGTGGAAATCACATAATGCAGTTTGCGCAGATCCGATCAGTAAAGAAAATGCACTCATTAGAAATGTGAAAGTAGCTGTCAGCAATCAAGGTTCGATGAGTTTAGTCTGTACACGCATATTGGAATTGACCCGGCTCAGCTGACAGTCAACGAATATATATGTATATACATATATATATATATATATATATATATATCTACATACATGTAGTCCATATATATACAGGTATTCATCTATGGCACTCATAGGATATATATGCATAGTCGAGAATTCATTTTATTTAACAGCCTCATGCGGTGATATGATGTTACAATATGCCCAATGGTGTGCAAAAACGTTAGCGTCAAAAGGGATCCGATGCCACATTTCACTATATCCGGGAGCGCGTGCTGAACCGTTGCACTATCGTTGTATAGGTGTACTTATGTCAGATATATATATATATATATACTGTATATACTGTATATCCATATGTATACATATATAAAAATACGCATATGTGTATGTATTCTACATATCTCATATATATATATGCACACCCCTATATATGTATTACGGTGACAACCGTCAAAAAAAATTAGGCGCCTTTTCGAATGCATTGAGTGTAGTTCGGTCAGATATTTTCAATTTACGCGACCTACGCCTCGGTAGGCATGAAAAAACTCATCAGCCGAGCCCATCGGTTGTGAACAACGAACAGCCCATCAATCATGGAAATAGGTGAGTTCGCTCTAAAACCGTTTTTTTATATGCGAAGATTTTGAATACGAAATTACTTTACTTTATTGATCCGTCTTCACATGTTTTTTCACTGTCCGGATCCCAGTACTTTTAGTATTCTATTCGTTTTTCCCGGAAAGAGTGAGATCTGGGTTCGAATTCCGACTGACGCAAATGTTTTTGCACAGCGCTCCACATTATTGGGTACATTACAAAATCATACCACCGCAACAAGCGGTCAAATAAACGATTTCCTATCAAATCTTTCTTTTTGTCTTCTTCTTGAACGCGTAGAGTGCTTGTTGAGCCCATGCAATCTTTGGGGATGACCTTAGCCGTGGCGTCCCATAGGACGTTGTTGTTGATTGCCGGAGAGAGATAGGGGTGAAGCTCGGTTCCCACAAGCACCGCGACCAGCATAACAACCAGTCGGCCACGGCGCCCTTCCTTCATATTGTCAGAGAAGTCAAAGTTCCGAGAGATTGTGTACATCCAGACTTTGATTTTGTGCCAATTCACATATATGCTAACGTAAGATTGTTACAGATAGCTAAAAACGATAATCGAATAGAACTATGCGCATTCACAACTAATTGATCGCTAGGCAAAGGTAAGATTATTTCTTTCTCAGTTCGATGCAGTTTTGCCCACTTGAAATTCTTGCTGAACATCGCCGACACTGCGGCACTTATTTCTTGTATTCTCATGTGTGGTCTTTGATCGGATTTCAAGATGTTTTGCCTATCTTGATTTGCATATACCCAAGAGAATTGAAAGGCTGAGCAGAAACACGGCCTCAGGCAGGAATCGAGCCCGCGCTCTATCCAAACCGGGGTAGTGGCTGATAGCTAGCATAGAGATGTTGAAGGATGAGTGATAGTGCAAATGTGCCTAGGTGATGTAATGGTAGTAGCAAGCGTCCCCGGTATGGATGAAATGCGGGCTCGATTCCAGCCTGAGGCTGTATTTTTGCCCATCATTTAATTCTCTTAGGTATGTACGAGACATCATAATACTGCAAAAAATGCAGTAAAAATACTACCAGTTTTGAGTAATAGTTATTACAATGATTGTTAGCTCAACAGGGCATATAAAGCAAAATCGCAAACCCGACCAAACCTGTTTAAGGTTGGTAGCTGATAACTGACATAGGGATGTTGAAGAATCAGTGGTGGTGAAAATGTGTTCAGTGGTGTAGTGGTAGTAGCACACATTCCCGGTATGGATGAAACACGGGTTCGATTTCCGCCTGATGCCGTGTTTTCTCTCACCACTCAGTTCTCTTACGTTCAAACGAAACATCATAAACTGTAAAAAATGCAAGAAAAATACTTGAAATTTGAGTACTAGTCTTGCTCTGTCGAATATTCTTTGGGGCCCTTGCATAACATACTAAATCCTATTGTCCTCGAATGCTGAATGATTTACGAAAGTTTCGATCTTAAGCATGGTTCATTCCGCACACATAGTAGCTCTAAAATAAGAAATTTTCGCATATCGTCTTTTATCAAATTACCATGTGTTAGGTCGTAGAGGTCGACTTTGACTAGAGTGCGTTCAAATCTTACCGACAAAAGAATGAAAAGTAGCGGCGAAATCGAAGTACTAGGCGATTCACTTCCTTTTCACTCTGTTTGTTATCACTTTATTTGGTCCAGGTCCATATCACACTTTTTCAGTGCACAAATCCCAGTACTTCGAGTATTCAATTTCTTATGAGAATTGATTGGTGAGCAAAAATAGGAGCTCGACCGGGAGTCGAACCCGCGTTTCATCCATTCCGTGGATGTGTGCTAGCACTACACCACCGAGGCACATCCGTGCCACCACTTACTCTTCAACATCTTTATGTTAGCTATCAGCCACCAACCTTTAAGAGGTCTGGTCGGGTATGCGATTTCCCTTTACTGGGTTTTCCAACCCTGGAGGCAACCGCGCAATGTACTTCCCACTTGATTGCAAGAGAGTATTTGTTACAAAGTCAAACCTGCCCTTTCTCTCCTAATATCCTACATTACCAACCACTTGGCAACTGCCTTATGTTTCGAATTGCACCTTCTATATACATGTGATCATATTCATTTGTAAGTGCATGGATGTGTTGTAGTACGAGCGCATATATACAATATATAATAATATATATAAAATATAATATAATATAATACACAATTTATATTATATATATAATATAATATATATGATATAATATAATATATAATATATATAATATGTAATGTATATAAATTATATAAAACAAAAATTATATATATATATATATATATATATATATATATGTATATATAAGAGCGCATGTGACGCAGTGGTTAGAGGTGCCCTGCGTCGCACACTAGGTCAAGGGTTCGATCTCGCGCTCATGGCTCACCAAGCCATCCATCCCTCTGGGGTCGATAAATTGGTACCAAACTGGTCTCAAACTTGTCTGGGAGGATAAGCAGCACTGACTCGGTTCAGCGGGAGGCCTCCGCGAGTCATTGTAAAGGCCAGATATGCATTCAATCACCTCAAACGCACTTAAAAATTGAAGTCGAATGCATGGCGCATCCCTCAGGAATTGATCAACGCCGAGAGTTTTATCCTTTAGCTTTATATATATATATATATATATATATATATATATATATATATATATATATATATACTCACGTCAGCAAGACTATGATTAGATTCTGTTGCCGATGCCAGCGTTAATTATTGTATATTCATCGATCGTTGTAAACATATAAGTGTCGGCTAGAAATGTATTTTTTTTTGTTTTCCTGCAGAAAAGAATTAGTGAAAATTTGCTTATAGATAATGTAAAACAGCCACCATCGTTCAACTATTTCGCTGTTACTCTTCACAGATTACATACGGTTATCGGATCGTTTTATCATTTTATGCAAATGCCGTTCTTATCACTAGTTGTTTAAAAGGAGATGACATTCCAACGTTTTTCCATACAAACATAGCTGATTGCGATCCACTGATGGTTTTAGACAAGTTCGGTGCCTTCAAAAGAAAAACAAGCGGGTTTTCCGAAGAAGCCCACCTCCCCACTGAAAAAACATTGGGAAAGGTAGGCTGCTGTTATTCATCGTTTCGTTGTAGCAAATCAAAGAAATAAAGAACAAAACTCTAGATATCGATTATCACTTGAGGGATGTACCACGCCGCCAACTCCATCGATAATCATATTAGGTGTACAATTATGACTCTGCTGTTTTTTGCTGTACTAATAGTGAAAATTAAGATATGCAAACCTTTTTGTTTGAAAGTGCTGTTGTGTATGTGTGTTTCTTCACTGCAACAGCTGTAGCTATACCAGTTGCTTGTAGTCAAAATGGTTTATAGTGAATTTCATTGAATATAGAAGGGAGTCTGCAAAGAATTCTGAAAATTGCGTTTGCGAAATCTCAAGTGGAATTTGAATGAATAGATTGGGTAAATAAACTAGCATCATTGTATGATTCAGTCACTAATGAATATGGAAGTTTTGTTTCATCATCACGAGAAAACTATTCGCTGCGGTTGGTTTTGGAAATATACGGTTAAGTACAGCACGAAAAGTATGAAAAATAAGAAAGGCTCGATTGGTAAGAAAAATACGAAAAGCAAGGTAAGACAACAAAAAATAACAAAGGAGTAAACCACATGCATTACTGATTAGGAAATTCCGGAAGAGAATGATAAATCAGGTCCTCCAATTTTTTTCATGCTCTAAGAAACAAAGACAAAGAACGTAAAGGTTTCGATTACATTTTCCTTATATCCATTACAATTATCTACTATTCGCATTCTCAAAAAATTTTGGAAGAAACTCAAAAATTAAACAGCGAATTTAGTACATTCCGACACTAAACGCGTTAGATCTGAAACTTCCACTGAATTAACTGAATTTCATATTGATGTGATTTTCAGAATTTTTGTAATACAAGCTTCAGATCTAAGAGCCATTCGCGATAATCTATCTAGAGCGTTTTCATGCGGGAAAATTGCAAAATTCATTATGTTTTGGTTTCGTATTATGATTTTTGTCGTGAAATTGCACGACCTCAGTATCGCTGAAGTGTGCATTTTTTTGCTATCTTTGGTATACAAATTTCCTGTATTTGCATTAAGATGGAGCTCGTACAACGCACCATCATTTTTGTACTCCGCTTTACTAGCATGTCCCCCTATGCGCCATTCGTGCATGAGTAGCAAGCAAACTTTTAGCAAGGGGTGGATGTGGGGGATGGTGCATACATAATCTGATGACAACGGATCTCACCACCATT
This sequence comes from Parelaphostrongylus tenuis, assembly GCA_019055375.1. Taxonomy (NCBI): domain Eukaryota; kingdom Metazoa; phylum Nematoda; class Chromadorea; order Rhabditida; family Metastrongylidae; genus Parelaphostrongylus; species Parelaphostrongylus tenuis. The sequence goes on from JAHQIW010003548.1 coordinate 114,423, forward strand.
CCTTGATAGCCATGCTGCCGCGTGGATGTGGGGATGGTATTTAGTCTGATTATCACATAGCTCACCTCCTTTTCCTGCTAGTCACGTGTAGAGAATGGGGCGTAATCATTCTTCAGTACTCACCTCATTGGGCCGGTATAGATAGATAGCTCATTTTGAGGATACACGGATGCATAACTTATTTACTTGTTAGCCTAGTGCCACGCTGATAGTTTCATGTTAACATGAAATTTTCTGGAACACTGGAATTAGGTTCTGTCCTGGGGGGAGGGGGGGATAGGGGATGATACTTTTGCTCTGAGGTCGTAGTTTTTTTTTGGCTGTCGTAATTTTTTCTAGAAGATAGGCTATGTAGTTTTATTCTGTTCTTCTTGAGCTCTATGTACACGCGTCTGTCGCTCATATACTTTGCAATTCTTGGTCGTGACACCATTCAAGAGTCTAGTAAAAAATCTCATTTCAAGATTGTGAGTCTAGAACTTTAAATGGATCCCACGAATGATGTGGAGAGTGTCAGCTCTGGTGAGCCCTACAGGTTGGAGGAAATTTGAAGCCCCGAAGGTTAGTACATAGTTTGTCGCGACGTGCATTCATTCATTTTAATCTGATAAACAAGGGATAGGATTTCGGTATTTCTTTGGCATCGTCTTGAAACGTGAGTGATTTGAATGCCAGTGTAGAATGGAATGGTTATAAAATGCGTGACGAGTCGAATACCGACATGCTGATGTCTTCTTCATTTCATTCACATGATTCATCGTCTTTCAGGGTGAAGTAGATGTAATTATAACAAAAAAAAACGCTTAGTGGTCTTACGAATCACTACCTTCTGGTAATTGGGATAGGGTAGTAAACATCTCAGACTAGCTTGCCTGATTATTCTTATGACGCCAGATTACCTGTCGAAATTTTCGGGAAAGAGAAGAGATTAGGGGATTATCAACTTCTGTAATAAAATCCTGGTTATAATTCAGCCGTGTGAATGTATTCCTGCCGTTATTTTTTCATTACGCATGTATGTATACATATATAAGTGTATCTGTGTATACGTAACATATATAAGTGTATATATGTATACGTATATGTATATAATATATATGTTTATATTGAAGCAAAACATCGTATTTGGTATCATCTTATGGTTTTTTTTCTGCAACTGAAATACGCTCTTCATTTTCTGATTAGATTATTGTCGCTTTTTAGATGGTGCAAGCCGCTTGCGCGTAATCGAAAGTGAGTCAGGCTCACCGCATTTGGTACGTTTTGTAGATGAACGTTTTTGCCTACTTTTCAAAAATGTATCAGCTAAATTGATTTTCAAACGCTTATTTTGGGTGTTTGAAAATGCAGGCGGCGATAATGGTATCGCTATCACGCCTGACATCCTATGGACCAATGCACGAATTAGCGAAAGTAGTTTGTCTCCTCCCTCTAACCTAAATATGGATCTCAACGACCTAGTAAGTTTCACTCTACCCGGGAGCGCGTGGTGAACCGTTGCACTATCGTTGTATAGGCGTACTTATGCCAGATACACCATATATACATGTGTATATATGACGCATCATGTATCTATTCATATACCTCATATATATACATATATATATATATACATATATATATATATATATATAGTGATTCGTAATGCACACTCCTATATATGTATTCGGTGACAACCGTCAAAAAAATTAGGCGCCGTTTGGAATGCATTGAGTGTAGTTCGGTCAGATATTTTCAATTTACACGACCTACGCGCCGGTAGGCATGGAAAAAACTCATCAGCTGGGCCCATCGGTTGTGAACAACGAGCAGCCGACCAATCTGGAAATAGGTGAGTTCGCTCTAAAACCGTTTTTTTATATGCGAGGATTTTGAATAGGAATACTTTACTTTAATGATCCGTCTTCACATGTTTTTTCACTGTCCAGATCCCAGTACTTTTAGTATTCAATTCGCTCTTCCCGAAAAGAGTGAGATCTTGGTTCGAATCCCGGCTGACGCAAAGTTTTTGCACAGCACAGCACATTATCGGGTATATGTCAGCACAAGTGGGTTCAATGCCGATAGCGGCTCCTCCGCCAACCGTAGACGGCTGGGTGTTGACAGATGACGCATTTAGCGTAAAAAGAGTGCTGTGAAAAACGAGCGTCGGTAGTGCAACGGTTAGCATACGCTCCCGGAAAGAGTGAGATCTGGGTTCGAGGGCCGGCTGACGCAAATGTTTTTGCACAGCACTCCACATTATTGGGTATATTATAAAATCATACCACCGCAACAAGCGGTCAAATAAATGATTCTGATCATTCGCTGTCATGTCTTCTTCTTGAAGGTTGTAAAATGCTTGTTTGAATCCATGCAATCTTGAGGATAGCTTTAGCTGTGGCGTTCCACAGGACGTTTTGTTGAATGCCGGAGAGAGTTAGGGGTGAGCTCGGTTCCCACAAGCGCTGCGACCAGCATAACAACCATTCGGCCACGGCGCCCTTCCTTCATATTGTGAGAGAAGCCGATGTTCCGAGCGATTGTCTACATCTAACTTTGATTTTCTTAAATTTTGTGTCAGTTCACATATGTGCTTACGTAGGATTGTTACAGATAGCTAAAAACGATGCTCGAAGAAAACTATGCGCAGTTACAAGCAGTTGATCGCAAGGCAGAGGTGAGATTACTTCTCTCTCAGTTCGATGCAGTTTTGCCCATTTGAATTCCTTGCTGAACATCGCCGACACTGCGGCACTTATTTCTTGTATTCTCATGTGTGGTCTTTGATCGGATTTCAAGATGTTTTGCCTATCTTGATTTGCATATACCCAAGAGAATTGAAAGGGTGAGCAGAAACACGGCCTCAGGAAGGGAATCGAGCCCGCGCTTTATCCAAATCGGGGTAGTAGCTGATAGCTAACATAGAGATGTTATAGAATGAGTGATAGTGCAAGTGCGCCTAAGTGATGTAGTGGTAGTAGCAAGCGTCCCCAGTATGGATGAAATGCGGGTTCGATTCCAGCCTGGGGCCGTGTTGTTGCCCATCACTCAACTCTTTTAGGTATATACGAGGCATCATAATACTGCGAAAAATGCAGTAAAAATACTAGAAATTTTGAGTAATAGATATTACAATGGCTGTCAGCTCAACTGGGCTTATAAAGCAAAATCGCAAACCCGACCAAACCTGTTAAAGGTTGGTAGCTGATAACCAACTTAGAGATGCCTTTCCTTCGAGTGCTTTATCTTTTTATAGTCAGTTCTCTCGGGAGCGTTACACTCCATATAGAGAGTTGTCGACAACGTACTTTTACACTTTATGTCAGGCGAAATTTTCACCTAACTCAGAGTGTTTTCGCACTCGATTGCTAGCTGGCACCAGACCACATGACATGTTGACTCAAATAATAATGAAAAAATAACCTAGAGATGTTGAAGAGTAAGTGGTGGTCCAAATGTGCTTCAGTGGTGTAGTGGTAGTAACACATGTCCCCGGTATGGATGAAACACGGGTTCGATTCCCGCCTGAGACCGTGTATACTCTCACCACTCAATTCTCTTACGTATAAACGAAACATCGTAACACTGAGAAAAATGCGAGAAAAATACTAGAAATTTCGAGTACTCAGTCTTGCTTTGTCGAATATTCTTTGGAGCCTTTGCATAGTGTACTAAGTCCTATTGTCCTCGAATGCTGAATGATTTGCGAAAGTTTCAATCTTAAGCATAGTTCATTTCGCACACATAGTAGCAGTAAAATAAGAAATTTTCGTAGATCATCCTTTATCAAATTACCATGTGCTAGGTCGTCGAGATTGAGTTTGACTAGAGTGCGTTCAAATCTTACCGACAAAACAATGAAAAATAGCGGCGAAATCGAAGTACTGGGCGATCCACTTCCATTTCACTCTGCTTGTTATCACTTTATTTAGTCCATATCACACTTTTTCAGTGCCCAAATCCCAGTACTTCGAGTATTCAATTTCTTATGAGAATTAATGGTGGGCAAAAATACGACCTCAACCGGGAGTCGAACTCGCGTTTCATCCATTCCGTGGATGTGTGCTACCATTACACTACAGAGGTACATCCGTGCCACCACTTATTCTTCAACATCTCTGTGTTAGCTAACAGCCACCAACCAGGTTTAGTCGGGTATGCGATTTCCTTTTATTGGGTTTTCTAACCCTGGAAGCAACCGCGCAATGTAGTTCCCACTTGATTGCAAGAGAGCATTCGTTACAAAGTCAAACTTATCATTTGCTTCCTAATATCCTTCATTACCAACCACTTGGTAACTGCCTTCTGTTTTGAATTGCACCTTCTATATACATGTGATCATATTAATTTGTAAGTGCATGGGTGTTGTTGTAGTACGAGCGCATATATACAATATATAATTATATATATATATATTATATATATATAATATAATATACAATATATAATAATATATATAATATAATATATATAATATATATATATAATATAATATATATAATATAATATATAATATAATATATTTAATAGATAATATATATAAAATATAAAAAAATAAAAAATTCTTATATATATATGTATATATATATATACATATATATATATATATATTTGTATATATACACACGTCAGCAAGACTTTGATAAGATTCTGTTTCAGATGCCAGCGTTAATTACTGATATTCATCGATTGTTGTAAACATATAAGTGTCGGCTTGAAATGTATTTTTTTTTGTTTTCCTGCAGAAAAGAATTAGTGAAAATTTGCTTATAAATAATGTTGAACAGCCACCATCGTTCAACGATTTCGCTATTACTCTTCACAGATTACATACGGTTATCAGATCGTTTTATCATTTTATGTAAATACCGTTCTTATCACTAGTTGTTTGAAAGGAGATGACATTCCAACGTTTTTTCCATACGAACATAGCTGATTGCGATCCACTGATGGTTTTAGACAAGTTCGGTGCCTTCGAAAGAAAAACAAGCGGGTTGTCCGAAGAAGCCCAACCTCCCCACTGAAAAAACACTGGGAAAGGTAGGCTGCTCTTTATCATCGGTTCGTTGTAGCAATTCAGAAGAATAAAGAACAAAACTCTAGATATCGATTATTACTTGAGGGATGTACCATGCAGTCAACTTCATCGATAATCATATTAGGTGTGCAATTATGACTCGGCTGTTTTTTGCTGTACTGATAGTGAAAATTAAGATATGCAAACTTTTTGTTTGAAAGTGCTGTTGTGTATGTGTGTTTATTCACTGCAACAGCTGAAGCTATAACTATTGCTTGTAGTACAACAAAATGATTTATAGTGAATTTTATTGAATATAGAAGGGAGTCAGGGAAGAATTCGAAAATTGCGTTTGCGAAATCTCAAGTGGAATTTGAGTGAATAAGTTGGTAAATGAACTAGCATCATTGTATAATTCAGTCAGTTTTGAGTATGGAAGTTTTGTTTCATCATCACGAGAAAGCTGTTTGCTGCGGTTGGTTTTGGAAATATACGGTTAAGTACAGCACGAAAAGTATGAGAAATAAGAAAGGCTGATAGGTAAGAAAATTGCGAAAAGCAAGGAAAGACAACAAAAAATGACAAAAGATTAAACCAAATGCATTACTGATTAGGAAATTCCGGAAGAGAATGATAAATCAGTTCTTTCAATTCTTTTCATGCTCTAAGGAACAAAAGACCCAGAACATGAAAGTTTCGATTACATTTTCCTTCTATCCCTTACAATTATCTACTATTCGCATTCTCAAAAAATTTTGGAAAAAAACTCAAAAATTATCCTTTCATCATTATTTGAGCCAACATGTCAACAGCCCGAGACACGTATTTCGTCCTTGCAGACTCATCAGCCGGGCAGAACCCGTCGTCTGTCGATCTTTTATAGTCAGTTCTCTCGGGAGCGTTACAATCTTTATAGAGAGTTATCGACGACGTACGATTTACACTCTATGTCAAGTGACACTCAAAAATGAAACAGCGAATTTAGTGCCTTCCGGCACTAAACGCGTTAGATCTGAAACTTCCAGTGAATTATCTGAATTTCATATTGATGTGATTTTCAGAATTTTTGTGATACAAGCTTCAAATCTAAGAGCCATTCGCGATAATCCATATAGAGCGTTTTCATGCGGAAAATTGCGAAATTTATTGCATTTTGGTTTCGTGATATGATTTTTGTAGTGAAATTGCACTACCTCAGTATCGCTGAAGTGTGCATTTTCCTGCGATCATTTTGGTATACAAATTTTCTGTATTTGCATTGAGATGGAGCTCCTTCAACGCTCCATTACTCCTGTATTCCACTTTACTAACATGTTCCTCTATGCGTCATTCATGCATAAGTAGTAAGCGAATTTGTTTCCACTGCAGCTTCATTGTAGAGCGGGTGCAGGCAAGTTCTAAACCTTAATAATTGCAAGTAAGTGCGCAGTTGAAGATACCATAATCGAACAAATCTTATAATTTTTGTCGAAATATCGGAAAAGTAAATTTTCCGCACTGCTGTTTTTCGGGTACAAAGTCGTCATCTTCATTGTCTTATAAAAGCCATCATGTGAAATATCTTGTTCATAAAAACGTAGAGATAAGTAGCTGTTTTAACGCACTTTCAAAAAAAAATTCATATCTTTTCTCAGCAAAAATGAATGCTTTCTTTGCAAAGGAATGCCATTGGCGATCAACGAAATCCTCAACGTCTCCTTTAAACTGGTTATGGTTTTTGATTTTTTGTTGAGGCTAACCCTCTTTGAACCTCCTACCTCGGCCTTTTAATGACTTTTGATCAGTTTTGCAACGTGAGGTAGAGCGTTACTATGCAGTAAAATTGCAAACTATGCATGATTAATGGGGCTTAGGCGATGACACGATTGAAGAAAGGATGGCTAGGAAGTGGTTAAGAGACATGGTGGTCGCACGAACCTCCGGTGCAAGTGCATTGGCGGTTCATCCCTTACCCAAAGTTCAAAGCTTTCTACATCACTGCCCGTTTTCGGATGTTCAGTTCTGAGATAATGCTATTACTATGATTGCGATATAATATAAAGAAATGTTGCACATGGTCACCTGTCACCTGTCGTCCCGTTGATCGTCGAGTGACTCGAGCGGGCACCAGCAACACTTCCATATTTCCCTATCACGTGGAGGACTACACCAGTGTGTCCTCGCCGCTTAAGGGATTCCTTAGTTATCATGTCTTTTTGCTGAACTTTACGTGAATGTATCTCATTATAAGGTTGGTGGTCTTCCTGTGAAACGCTTAACATTCCAAGAATCCAGTCGATAACGGCTCTCGTTAATAGGTTGTCGGCAAAGCAATTACGTGTCTGTCCAACCTTTTTCGATGGCCTAAAATGTATTAAAGGATAGTACATAGTTTTTATGGGGTCTGTTATGGCACTTACACAGGGCAATCCAAGCGTTTCGACCTTGCAGCCTCCTCAGTTGCACAGCGTACAGGCGCAGTATTCAGATGTATTTAATGGGCGGTCATACTCATTTTTAGAACCAAGTAGCGAAAAGCATCCTAACAGCACTTCCAACAAGATCTTCTGATCTTCTTAGCGACCATTCTTGATGAGCTAAAGCATAAGAGATAAGAAAATGGTCATGCTCATTTCTGATCTTCTTAGCAGCCATTCTTGATGAGTTAAAGCATAAGAGATAAGAAAATGGTCATACTCATTTCCGTGCTACCCTCCTCCTTTGTGAACAAAGCTATCGTGTGGATCCAATATACCTTCTGTCGTCCATGACGTTTGAAAAAGTAGAATGAAAAGGGGCTGAATGAGGCGGGCAACAGTCTAAATGATTTGTGGAGAGAGATTATGAAGTACTAACCATTTGATGATCTAGCCTGCTTTTTTGCCTTTCATGAATCACATTTTATCGCTAGCTCTTTATTGTCTTAAGGAAATTCGCACTGAAACGGCATTACACGATCCTTCGTGAGCATTTTGAGAATCTCTGGATAATTAATCGTAAACTGCTTTTGATTTGCAAAATTTTTTCGTTTCATTTACTACTTACTAGAGGAACGTAAACCTAGTGTCGTTCTGAGGGCGCTATATCATAGCATCATTTAGCGAGAGAGGACAAAAATTACGGGGTTCGGATGATTGTGCTTTAGACATTTCTGAAGGGAGTCATGAATCAAGTCAACGTTGGTAGGACCCGCTTAGCTCGCATTCTAAATCAAGTTTTTGGAAGCTTTGTCATATATGTCTGGAGAGAATACTCCAATATCTCTACCAAACATAACTCGAATTGTAAATTCGGCTTTTTTCAAAGAATACATGGTCGCAATTTCACTCCATTGGCAAATGGGATTATTTCGCTTCCCCTCAATATGGTTCTTGTACAGTTTCCTCCTATGTCATCCCATCTATCGTCTACTTATGTGATCGAAAACTACCTACAAATAAAGTGAGGCTTGTGGAATTCAATCAAGTAGAAACAACTCGTATAGTAATACTGTTGCACCTTGATTTTGGAAATCGTGATCCAGAGGATTGCACTATATCGAAACACAGAAAAGTCAGGCACAAACTGAGAAGAACAGGCAGTGAGTTCTCCTTTTTCATTTCAGTGCTTCAGCCGAGGGAAAGATCGATATAGTGCCATATATAACGGAAGGCTTACTCAAGTCAGAAAATCATTTTAAGGAGAGGTTTCATGCATTTTGTGATGTTCTCTACACTTTCTTCTTGTTTTTAGACTATTGAAATTGATTCAAAAGTCCTCGAAAGGTCTCCCGTGCCCACGTTCTTAACTCTTGCCTTACGATTCTTATTACCATCTTGAAATCCTCACTACCGTGTCTCGCTCTCCTGTGCGCACCTAAAGAGTAGTTGTCCGGGTCTTCCAGTTCCCATCTAGGTAATCTTTTATGTGAGCAATAAGTGACCCACTCATTTCGCCTACAAATTGATCACAAGACTTCGTGCAATTGTCAGGTATGTTGCATTTGAACGCCCCCACTCTCCGCCTGTAGCATTACAACAAGCCTTATAAATCTCTGTTCAACGCAAGTGATTATACGCACTTCTGAACCTATTTGTAGGTAGTTTGTTGAAAAAAACTTCACACTGCATATAATTCTTAAGACCACTGTCTGTCCAACACATACAAATGGTGGAGTTTATTTCGTTAACTGCGAGGATGGTATTGTAGCAAAGTTTGTAGCCGATGCACTAAATTATATATGGAGCTTCAGTGGATTGGTGCTGTGTTGTAAAGGTTCAGATCTTTTATATAGGTTATACCAAACAATGGCGTGGTACCAAATAACCTATAACATAAATAAATAACGATATAAACATGATTGCGGCATGTCGTTATATGAACATATGCGTATGTCAATATGAGTGACCGATTGATGAGATGTATCGTCATCTGGCGATGCTACGAACGTTATTATAAATAATGGTGTTATTGTAACTGACGGAGCTGACCAGGCGGTGGAGCCCGTCTTGGGTTGTTACGCTCGCCCCGGAATAACAAGCCCAAGGTGGGATTTAGTGGGTGAATATATAGTGTGATAGAAGTGGTGTCATTATTATTATATGGGTAGAATCCCTTGACCGCGGTGGTGGATCGAGCATAGCCTGAGGTTACTCCGCCGCATAAGCGGTATGTTCCGCTCACAATTCTATTAAGTTTATTTAACATTTATATGAACGCAACCTTATGACAGAAATTAGGTACACGACTGCGAGATTGCGTGAAGAGAGCAATAATGGATCGATTACGATTTGAGGTGAGGTGGTCCGGATGAAGTCAAACGACTGTCCGGATGTTGCCGCGTGATCGAACTGACTGCTGAGGTTGGTGGCACCTGGGTGCCGCCCTCGCCATTTGGACCATTTGCTGTCTAAGATCTTCGAACCTCTGCTACCATTTGCTCTCCAAGGTCATGGACCACCTGCATTGCCTAAATTATCATGTAAATCCCGAAAACAGCAAAACTCCCTTAGGAGGTTTGCCTTGAGTATTTTCACATTTTGGTTTGGGAAACCGTTGTTTTCGTTATGGGGCCTATCTGTCCTCTTTGTACCTGACCTTGGCGGCTATTTTCTCGTGATAATTTGAGATGGTAACTGTTGTGGCTAGCACAATAACTCCTATCTCTTTTCCACCGTGCAAGACCTCGTAGCTCACCCTGGAATGTTTCGGACAAGAGCTTCATTTATATGCTATGGATGAGAAAAAATAGTGTGAAAGCAGCCAAATGTGATGGCAATCGGTGAGCATTTGATGCCACTAACGTGCCAACCTCGGAAAAGCTTCAAGTATTTGCACATACCACAATGAAATGGTATTCCTTCTCTCGATGAGCTGATACGAGATTTCAAGAATATTAATTGTTATAGACAACAATTCTGCAGTTTCGCCTCGAAGAACCTCGGCGACGATGCCACTAGACTCCTCAGGTCACCAATGTCAGCGATATGCTCGAGGAGAGTGTCTATCGCTCAACATACACCATCGACTTACGGCACAAAAAATCACGAAAAAGCATTAATCATATGAATGATCCGCATTCATAATTTCAAATTTTTTAACATATTATTCTCGTTTTGAAAGGCTCACTAACTTCTATCCAGTCATCAATATTATTCATATGCTCGAGAAGAGGGTCCATCCTATTACAAATAGCATCAACCCACGGCACATAAAATCACGAAAATCATTGACCGATGTGAATGAAGCCGATGCAGGATTTTCGTGTTTTCTATTCTCCTTTGCATTTAGAGCTTTCGCTGGGCTCTTCAGTGTCATTGACACGTCTGAAAGGATGGTCCATTCCTTAACTAATAGCTTGAACAAACGACGCAAATAGTCACGAAAAGCCATTGATAATCTGAATGCGGCTGACGCATGATTTTCAAGCTCTGTAACACTGTCATAACGCTTTCAAAACGTTCACCAGCCTCTTCAGGTAATCAGTGTCACCGATATGTTCAAAAAGAGTGTTCGTCCCTCAACAAATAGCTCAACTGCGACACCAAAACTCACAAAAGCTATAACTTAATTTGAATGCACTGAATCTGTGATCTTATGCTTTTTTGTATCTTACTTCACTCATCACATTTCATCACTCTTGAAGATCAAAGAACAGTTTCAGGCTTCATAATGTTTTATGATCAAATTAGTGAGTTCTCCTTTTTCATTATAGTGCTTCATCCGAGGGAAAAATCACGGATATACTGCCATATATAACTTAAACTATCAGTAACATTCTAATCTCGTATTTATGGCGTTCCCTAGCTTCTTTAGCCATTAATGTCATCGATATGCTCGAAAAGAGGATCCAGCCCTTAGTTCAGAGCGTCAAATTACGAAGTGAAAATTCACACAAAGGTTACCAAGAAATCTGAATAAGGCAAATTCATGATTTTTTATTATTCAACACATTATGATTTTTCGCGATTTTTTGAGTTGTGTTGATGCGGTTACTCAAAAGATGTTCCATTTTTCGAGAATATCGACAACTTGAAGAAGCTAGTAGCACTTCAAATACGGGCAGAAACTGTCAGAAACATGAAACTATAAATTTGCTCATTTAGATTGATTAATGATTTTTCGCATTTTTTTTACCTCGTATGTTAACTCTATTAATCCAGGGATGGGCCCTCTTTCAAGCAAATCGATGACATTGTTGACTTGAAGAGGCAAATTAACGTTTTAAATTCGATAAGAGTGGGTTAAAAATGACAAAATAAATTTGTTTTATCCAGATCTATTAAAATTTTTCGTAATTTTTTGTATTGTGCATCAATGTAATTAGTCAAAGGATGGAACATCTTTTGACTATAACGATGATGTTGATGACCAAAAGAAGCCAGATAACGCTTCAAATACGAGATTAGAATGTTAGAAAACATGAAACCATAGTCTGCCTCATCCAAATTGATTAATGATTGCTTGTGATTTCTAGTGTTGTGAGTTGACGCTGTGGCACCGTGGCCAAACGGCTATGATGCCCCTCCCGGCGCACGTGGATCCAAGCTCCACCCCCCCCCCCGCCTACTCTCTCCGGCAGCCAGCAACACACCACATAGGACTCCACAAAAAGGCTATCCTCGAGATTGCATGGAGACTCGCTCGACCACTACTCTTTGCCGTTCAAAAGAAGACGACAATGGAATTGAATGCTAGAAGTACTGGGATTCGCACATCGAAAAGAAACACACTGTGATGACGGGCCAAATAATGTGCTAAAGTGATAAGAGTTGACGCTAGTAGTTGAGGGATAGACCATCTCTTCGTGTAATATGGGAAGTCTCAAACAGATAAACCAGGATTTTCACTTAGGTTGGAGGTGCTTGTGTCCACTGAGTCACCGAGGCCACTGCTTCGCAACAATCTTTGTACTTAGTTCACGAAGAGTTTAAAGTAGTTCGAAAAAAACCTGAGCAGTAAGCAATAATACCAGTCACAATGTCAAAAGTATGTGAAAAACTGCATTTTCGGCCACTCAGATGATATTCACGAGATGATGGTAATTCCTAATTTTGAATCTAGAAAACAATAACTGTATTCCGCGAATGTAATAAGAACACTGTGGCTATAGCAAACCTCCCAAGGGAGTTTTGCTATGTTTTCGGGAATTACATGATAATTTAGGCAACGCAAATGGTCTACCACCTTAGAGAGCAAGTGGTATCGCAGAGGTTCGAGGACCTCAGACAGAAATGGTCCAAGTGACGAGGGCGGCACCCAGCTGCCACCAACCTCAACAGTCAGTTCGATCGCGGGGCATCATCCGTACGGTCGTCTGACATCACCCGGACCACCTCACCTCAGTACATTGGCGATTCATTATTGCTCTCTCCACACAATCTCGTTGTCTTGTAACTAATTGCTTTCATAAGGTTGCATTCATACAACTCAGATGAACTCAATAGAATTGTGAGCGGAACATAGCACTTCCGTGGCGGAGCAAACTCACTTTGGCTATGCTCGGCCCACCACCGCGGTTTAGGGATTCTGCCCATATCTAATCAGTAGTGACCCCACTGCTAACACTATATACTCACCCACTGGATCTCGCCGCCGGTGTTTCTACTTCGGGGCGAACATAGCAACCCCAACGGTCTCCGCCGCTTAGTCATGCTTCGTTAATCACAATAACATGGTCACTTGTCATGACAGTGTCACATGCAATAACATTATCACTTACAATAACACCGTCAGCTACAATAACACCACTTGCCATAACACTGTCGCTTACGAAACATTCATAGTATCGTCCGATGACGATACTTCTCATCAATCGACACTCATATTGACTTATGCATATGTTCGCATAACGATATGTCGTGATCATGTATATATTATTATTATATTATCTTTATAGTAATGCATGTATATTATAGGTTGTTTTGGTATAATCCATATAAAGGATTTGAACTCTTCTCTCTTGTCCGTTGCGAGACACAAATTGGCAGCGGATCACAACAACAAAACCACTGAACCTTCACCACAGTGGCCAGCTATGAATTTGCTGTCGGATTTCCAAGTGAAAGGCGTAGAAAGGAAAGAGCAGACATTATTACAAAAGGTTTCAGATTTATTTTCTTACACTAACCGTCACCACTTCATTTATCCTTGAGATGGAAAAAGTGTTGCCATGGACCACGAAAAGTGGAACAAGTCGTAAATGATGAAGAGACCTTCATTAGAATATTTTTCTCTCGTGTGACTATAAGGGAAGACCCGACCGAGAACTACAACTAGATTGCCGATAAAATTGTAAGCTGGTTGAATTAGCATTAAGTCTCAATCAAGCTCGAGAACACTTCTCCGCTATCACTGAGGAATTGCTTAAAAAGCGAAGGAAACTGAAAAGTAATTTCATTGTGACAATTAACTGAGTTGATGAATAACATCTTCATTTAGCGAGTGAGAGTAAAGATTATATGAGCGAGTGTGATTGTTTTGCGCATAACATTACTTAGGAGAGATGAGATCAAGGCGACAATGGCAAAAACTCGCTGTAGCTTACTAGTAAGAACGTTTCCAAAAGCGTTGTCGGCTTATATATCTAGAGTGCATAATTTTACAGATCTCTAGCAAACATGATTCAATTAGCAAACAGATTTTTTTTCTCAAAGAATATGTCAGCATGACTCTTTTTACTCAAAAATGTGAAACTTCATTACTTCATAAAGTAGAGTTTTTGCTTTGAACTGCTTGTTTCTTGGTTTCCGTCACGTGCTGCTGCATCGTTTTATTCAGTGCATTCTCGTCTGTCATCATCGTTTCTTGTCAAGAACAGCCTATGTAAAAAGCAAGACTTCTTAAATCAATCAATTAGCGGCCACTCATACCGCGAAATCGGTGGAACTTTATATCTGAAACAAACATGACTATCTTCTTCTCTCTCACACGTAAACTCATGTCAGGAGTAGCTGCTAAGATGATCTAGATGAATCTTGTTAGAGCACGCTGTTGATGATGCATTACAGAACGGATATTTGGCTAGCAGTGTAGCTTGCAGAAGTGTGCCGATGTCTGAAATCATTGCTTCATCCGTCCCACTGATTCTGACATCACCCATGACATTTTTTATACTTTTCCCATATCTGTTCCATTTTCAGCCAGTTGGAAAAAACGCGTTATTTCGAGGAATTCAAAGGTGCATGTTATTTCCAGAATAGCTTTTTATTATGCTGTGACTGCAAAAAAATTTTGTTTCATAATTAAGTAGCTTTGCTGAACATGCCTTTTTCCCTAGACTCTCAATATTCATTTGACAGCTCAACTATCTACAATATTAATAAGGTACTTTGTGTTTTGGGATGATTTCTGGCTGCACTGTAACGCTGAAAGTAGTACTTCATTTCATACGCGGCGTGCATTCTTTTTTCGATAAGTGGATAGGACTTTACAACACCGGTATCAAGCCATCGGCTTTCGCAACGCCACACGCATCCTAACAGAGAAGTAATGCACGCCCAGTGCAAAACACAATCTTTTTTGGATGCACCAACGCACTAAAAAGTTCTTTTTGAATCAGTCATACCATTTAAATTGCCGAATTTAGTCTTATCGAATGGTTACTGAGGTCTACAGGAAAAGTTGTGTCAAGCGATGACTGCCCGACTATGAAACATATTTCAACTATTGGTTGCTCGAATGCAAAAAAAAAGATTTCTATAGGAGCCAAATATGCCTTTAAACTTTGAGATTTAAGCTACTGGGCGACTAATTGAGTTTCAAGAAAAGCAAAAAGCGCATTCTTTTCAAGGGGCTAAAAATAGGTGCGGATAGGGGAAACTACCCAGCAGAGCACATGTGGCGTAGTGGTTAGAGGTTCTCTGCGTCGCATACAAGGTCCGCGTTCATCCTCGCGCTCATGGCTCACGAATACAACCGATCTCTCAGATGTCCGTAATGTGGCACTGGATTTGTCTGGGAGCATAGAAGCTTCGACTTGATATATATAGGTAGGCCGCCTCGAGTCAATCATTATGAGGATCAGAGATGCTCAATCGCCTCAAATGAAGATAACAAATTGAAGATGAATGCACGACACATCGCTCAGGAATCGATCAACTCTGATAGCTTTGTCGTTTTATCCTTGATAGCAACGTCAAGATGTCATGATTGTACCCAAGAATGCTAACTGATGTCAAAGCGTCGAAGGCTAGCTGAGAATGAACCTGCGTTTCACCTATGCAGGAGCTGTTTGTGACCTCTACATCACCAAGGCCACCGCTCTGCAACAATCTTTCTTCAGTGTAAGGGACCGCAGTTGTTAGAAATAAACCTTCAGCGGATTTAACCTAATCGCATATATGTATACATATATATACACATGTATGCATTTATATGTGTGTATGTAGATATATACGTTTATATATGTATATTGACATATACATATATATAGATTATATATGTATGTTAAATCATAGGATGTATATTTATACATAAACATACATATATCAGACAGTCATGTACATACATCGTCATGTACATGAATAGACATCTGATATTGCTGATAAGCATCGAATGATAAGCATCGCAAACGTATATAAAGCGATTAACAGCGTCATAACTTCATTTCCTCCGCCTCTTCCAATCTGACCGGTGCCTAAGACCACTGTATTATCCACGTTACTAATTGAATTCTGCTCACGTATCAGTCATAGTAGTCTATCCTACACATTCTTCACGCATTTTTTGAGTGTTGCTCTTTTCCTTTCTACAAATGACGTTGCAGTTTCAGTTTATGTATGGATGAGAGCGTACTGACGGCGACAATTGCGGACGAAGAGAGCCTGCACTCTCAACCGCAAAATGTGAGGTCATTTCTATCAAAAACATTTTTCTGCGATGAATTTTATGAAAGTATCTTCTAACTAGATGATGGAAAATCAGTTTCAGGACACCACGGACTTGTTAACCGCACGCGGCACTCCGAAGTCTGCAACGATGGAAGTTGAATACCGTGAACGGGATGTTCAAGGACACGTGAGTTTCTCGAGTAAACAATTAGCTAGGTAGGTGGGAACACCACCGAAACTTGGTCATGTCGTCTGAAACAAATATAGGTTTATTTCGACCATTTTCAAATGCTTATTTTCAACATTTCTCTTTTATCGAGCGCATCTTATAAACCCATTCAAAATAACATAATCTGATGAGGATATAACATATTTTGAGCTGTTAGGTCTAGTGCTATACAGCTACCTGTGTGGCAATAGATCTAACAGCTCAAAACATGTTGTGTCCTTCTCAACATTTCATTCAGATCCTGTTTGCATGCTCCGCTTTGTAAGCTTTCCGAAGGCTCTCTTCCAAAACTTGGTCAACAAAGAGTTAAGAATCTGACACCAGAAAAGTGCGGATGCTTAATGGCAGAGTTGCGAAATCTCTGGCAAACGCGGTGCTCTGGTGCCAATGTCACGCTGCGCAAAACCTATTGGTTCCTTTGACTGTAATAGCGCTGTAAAAGACCCTTCGAAAAACAAAGCCCATCATCGAAGTGGCCAAGATTTGCGCTATCGAATCTTGAATAGTTATTGAAAAACTAGGAGAGATGCTCTGCTGAGAGAAAAATGCGCCAAAACGCGCCAGGTGTGATACCCGCTTTTGTTTTTGCTGTTACAGAGCAGTACTAAAAGCCATTTTGGAAATAAAATACACCACTGGAATCTTTGAGATTTTCGATATTAAATAATATTTGAAACTTGAAAAAAATTCGAAGGCGCCTTTTCCTCTTGGACTTGAAGAAAAGGTGAGAATATCAAAAGTGATCCAAATTTGAAAAATCTAATTTGGTTTCGGCTATTACAGCCTATTAGGAGAAACACTGAAACACTGTGTCAATGGTTTTCTCCGAAAAGATGACGATGTCGTTCGGAAAAAGAAAGTTAGGTAGAAATTTCTCATCAATACTTGCGTTCCTCGTCCTCGGCGGGCGACTTCATCATCCACTGCAGTTTGGCGGTAAATTCCTCTGGAGATATAACCTCATCACCTAAAACTCAGCTTTCGGTAGGTATGACAAGGGAGCAATGGATGAGCCGTACCTGCGTGCTGCATTTTCGTTAGCAGTCTGCTAATGTTCGTATATAGGACAGGTCTCTACCCTGGTCGACGAGTGCTGATAGGATTGTATTGATTTCGACGCTATCCAACGCTTTCTCATAGTCGATGAAAGCTTGAAAACGGAGCATTTGACGTTCTCGGCAGACTTCAATTACCCTCGAGAAGGTTTGATTGTTGTCCGTGCAGCAGAATCTATTGCGTTACTCTGCTTTTTTAACTGGCTATACCTTATCCAAGGTCATCGGTATGCGAAAAAGGTTGGTTTTCTTGAAGAGCTCCTAGAGTACTCCCAAAAAAACATATTAGAAAGTAGTTACAAAAAGCACTACTGTTGCCTCTCTAATGTAGGATGACTACGCTCGATGTCCTCCACTGGTCTAGAATTCTTATACGATGGCATATATTTTGGGGAGAAGTACATGCACCTTGTGGTGAACTTTTCTCCATGCTTCTGATAAATATACGTAAATCTAAGTGCTTACATCTATTTTGTTTTGTACATATATGATTTTGTATGCATATTCATCTTGTTTTGTACTCTGTGTACATTATATATGGCACATTTCCGTTAGAAGAGAAGTAATGAAGAAACGATTCGCTTCATTGTACAAGGACGTTTTAAAAGAGTTTTGGTAATCATTGAAATGTTTTAATCTCGGAGCAGTGCTGCACCTTCATATCCTCTGAAAAGGCCTCTTTTACGGCGTTGTAGCAATCAAAACAAAATTATATTTACTGTCTGCGCACTTTCATCATTATCACACTTATATTTCGCCATATAAAACTCTTTTCTCATGTCGGCACTTATTGTTCGATAGCATAAATCTTGAAGAGTTCGAAGATACGTTTGCTTTCGGAAACTCTTTTTACAGATCTGTAGCAAGAAGAAAAGATTTGCGGTTCACGCAAGTATTCCCTGCAGTACAAAGCTGTTTGTTCAGTTATGAGCAACCATAAGATAGCTGTTTGTTCAGTCACTGCTGTGTTTATTTTCTGGAAGGATCGGTTCACCCCACTGTAGCAGTGAAAATGATATCGACTATCGCATGCGTTGTTCATCAGTTTGTCGGTTAGTGTGCATGCTGGTCGTTGATTGACACTCGACCAAGCTATCTCGCTGACTCGATTCATTTGTAGAGTGTGATTGTTTTAACTGAATTTAGCACTTTTCTTCATTTTGATGAAAACTTCATATAAAATGCATGACTTTGATGCTCGAACATCTCCTCTTCATTTTCATGTGCTTTTCGTGGTTCCAGCTAATTACAAGCGTCGTAAAACATAAACATGCCACCAAGGTGAAACATAGTTTGATTTTGAACGCTACAGCGTTACAAGAGGTCTTTTGATTTTCAAAAAACAAACATACAATACAGTAACACGATATCAAGCTCTAGAATGATTACTAACACACTTATGGAAATTTCTTGGCTTTTCATAGGAATCGTTTCTTCATGTCCATCCGTCTAACGAGCACTCCATTCCTCCGGGTTCGGTGAATTGGTAGCTATGAACTGAAAACGAATCCTTGACTCATCCTTCAAAAATCTCAACTCCGAAAATCCTACCTCGTCATATTTATTAAGATTTGATGCCTATTCTGTACCACACCTCGTCACAATCATAGTGTGCGGATCGCAGTGCCTGCTGAATTCGATTCGTTTACTCGTATTCGTCGTGCCAGCCTCTTCAAACATTTCACGTTTTGGTTGGCTCGAGTTTAAGAATCTAATCTTGTTTATGGATGTCGCAGAATGCAGCCCGAAAAGATCACCCGTGCAATCGTAGCGAGGGATGGAATGAGTAGTTTCTATAAAGCATTCAATGATTGTGTGCAAGAGAATATTGAGAGGGGAGGAATTCAGCCGTGCCTCGCTTGTCATCTTACTTCGTGAAACACTGCATACTTGTCGACTGCGCTACACACCTGACTATCACATTCAGTGCTCCTAGCATAATTATTGTGCCACGTTATAATCTATCTGAAAATATACCAAGAATAGATCATCACATAACACCAGTCCACTGAACTTGCATTTAGGAATATGACGATAAAGACACCAAGCCAAAGTGCACTATGGCCTTAGTCTGAAACTCAAAGCGAAACAGGTTGGCCAATATACATTTGCAGGACTATGAAAAAGCCAGCGGTGAAGTTAGCTGTCTCATTGGTGAACTCTGGAGTGTCAATGAAGCTTTTTTCACTAAGTTGTGGCAAAGTGTACTCTTCATTTTCAAAATTGAATTAATTGAGGAACATTGTAAAATAAGTGCTATGACTGTTCTGTTTTTCTGCTTACTGTTCTGTTTTAGCCTGTCAAAGGTCCATAGTGGGGCGTGGAAGGCCCACAGGCTTGTCCGATATGGTCCCTCTTGTTGAAACCGCTAAGGTTAGTTGAGAAGTCTCTTCCTTCATAATTTTCCTTTGAAGTTTTCAAATTTTTGCTAATTTTTGCTTTTTTGACTTTGATGTTTTGTTCATTTAACCATTTGGAGAAGGTGTGCATTTGTGATGCGCGCATACCTTTTGAACAATACACACGATTTCCACCAAGTTGCGGTAATCGCTTGATAGCTTAACAAAGAATTAATTGCCGTACACGGTTTTCTCGGCAAACCTTTTCGCGCGCTGCAGCAACTAGGAAAAGATAACGTTTCAACATTGGCGCCATTTAATTTTCCGGCTAAGATTTGTGCTTAGCTTTTCACTAATAATAACTTTTACGATAATTTCGAAACTTGGTTAGGTTTTTCGAAAATCTTCGGGGAGTTCCGTAAGAGCCAAGAGAACATTAAGTCTCACACTAGAGTTCTATATGCACATCAAAAATCTCAAAACACAAAAAACATGAGAGCGTTTGTAGAAATTGAGCTATTGAACGATTACTAGCAGTTTGAGGAAGAAGTTTTGTTCAACGAAATAAATGTGACTTGAGCACGTGGCGTGTGTGAAACGTAATTTTTTTCTTCAATGCTGTGTAAGAAATCCTTTTTAAAGAGCGAACACCTCTAACCTCTCGAGATTTTTGGTTTCAAATGCTCATTAAAACAATTGTGAAAAGTTTTTGTCCAACAAAAGGTAACCGATTTGAATCTCTCTATTTAAGTCAGAAAAACTCTCATATTCTGAGTATAAACGCTCTGGCTGTGCAAAACTCTTATGACTGCTTCTGTTTTTAACTGAGTCAAAGGCTTTATTCAAATCGATAAAAGTAAAGTGGTCTCTGTTTTCTCTCGAAAATTCATTGAGTATTGCTATCGATTGATTCGTCATCTGGACTTAATCCTTTGCGAAACCCTACCTGTTCGCATGAGTTTTCCTCGATCAATGTTCCTTAAACCTGTTTTTTGATAAAATGAGTGAGGAGTTCATCGACAACAGCGTAAGCAGACTGAACGACAGCTGCTGATGTTGTGAAGGTCTCCCTTTACAAACAACAACGAGTTGCTGATTTTTCCACTAACTACGAGCTTTTCGCTCTGATGGATAGTATGTGAAATGTCGAGCCAGTGTGATCACGATGGCAGTCTTATGTCTCTTCAGGTACAGGTAGTCAGATTCTGTTTGACCAATAGTTGCTCAACTGTTCATCGACAGAACAGCATGTCAGACTTTGGAAGGAAAAATTGTTGAAATAACAAATCCACTATAATTTTTCATATGACGGTAAGAGAACATTACTATTGAAGAGATCTGAATATTAGCAGCGGATCATGTCTTCCACTGGCTTTCAGAAAACGTGAAATTGTTTCGTTTTGGTGTTTAGGCGTGTTCGTCCTGGTTTCGTAATTGGTGAAGCTTTCGGTATGCTTTGCTGATGCTCTCGTGAGCTTCTGCAGTTTCGGCCATAATTGCTGCTCTTCTCTCTTCAAAATCCTTTTTTATCGTTCCTCTTGAAGTGTTTTGCAAGTTCGGTCGTGAGATTTCGGTTGTCTGCGACTTGTGCGATTCCACACTGACGTATCAATTCATGTATGTGGGCAGACAAGCGTCTCTCAGTGTCCTTCGAACTCTCGGTTTTCATAATGTTAACATGAAGATACTTGATAACGTGGTCGCATTCTTCTTCGATGTTCTTGGTAGAAGCACTTTCACACGAGTCCACTTATGGTAAAGTTTGGTAAATGGCACTTTCGCAAGTTCTTCTGCATTCAGTAGTTTTTCTATCTTTTTGCGACAAGTGGTATGCTACACGAAGGACGCGATGATCTGATTGCGTGTAAAGTTCCGAAAATCAGGGATATTGGTAAGTAGAGCATTCGATTTACCAATATATGATCTGCATCGTTATGGTACTTCCCATTGAAAAGCTCCTAAGTCCACCTACCGAGATTAGGGTTTGAAGAAATGTGGATTGCCATTGATTAGTCTGGTCGGCATGATAAATTCAGGCATCATCTCACCCTATTGTTCTATTCTAATCCGCGGGTTTAATGTAAAATTCTTTAGGTTTTCTTTTCTGTCCAATTTTCGCATTAAATTTTTCACTGATGACCTAGGAGAATGTGTGATCATCTCTAGAGAACTCTATATCCATACAGGACGTTTCTGCTACGCTTCCACTAGAGCTTGATGAGTAAACAACGTTGAAGATCAAGGTCGTCATTGATCATAGACGTCCGATTCAGGTTGTTAGTCGTTTCACTGAATCGATGTTCATTTTCAAAGTCGTTTAGATACGAGAACGCCTACAGCTCCGATACCACTACTATCGCATGCTCCGCAAAAGACATCTTTGTTGCCATTGACAGTGTGCATTGGGTGGCGTCTTCGCGTCTCGATTGAGCCAATAACGAAACATCTAACCTTTCTTGCCCACATTATTAGGCAAATGTACATGTGTCATAGGTGCAGATTATCACCTAATCCCTTGCGAAACTGTCAAAAGACTATGTTTTCGAGATTTTAACAGCGTCTATGTGTACTCGCCTTTCTCGACGTTATCTTATCAGAGACCCTTTCGGGAACCAGGAGAATGAGACCCGTTTTCCTTCACTTTGATCTCTAGATTAGTGCTGCAGATGCAGTAATCCATCACGTGAACCATCTGCTGCTCGAAAAGCACTTGATCTCTTTTTCCCTTATCGTCTTGATTAACCGAGTAGAGATCTCGCTGTGGGAGAAATCCGTAAATACATATACATGTATGCATGTATACATATATAGTATACAGAAGGCAGGCGTGGCTCAGTGGCCATGATGCCTATGGCGACGATGCGCGGCTGATCGTCCCTCTTAGGCTTTTCTGACAGTCAATTGAGAGCGCTCTATGGAGCGCCCCAGCAATGAGATTGAGAAGACACGTGCTCATTTAGTATTCTAAGACGTTCAAGAAGAAGAAGAAAGACGAATTGAATGCTAGAAGTTCAGGGATCCGCACTGTGGAAAAAAGACTTTCCAAGGGACTACCACTTTGTTTAATCCACAACACATTTTTTTCTATCTTGCGGATCTCTATTTCGCTTTACGTCGGCTTCATGAAGGTCGTAGAGTACTGATTAAGCACATCTTCTTGCACTGAGGGAAGTTAGGATAGGGCGTGCATATTGAGTGTCGGCAAGTGTTGTGAGTGGCGATCACTCCACACCGAGCGTCGCACTCGGCCATTCCCCGCAGCTATAGTGAAAATGAAAATATACACATGAAATCGAAATAAATCTCATGACTTATATCTCAAAGTCATCAATGTGATGCTAAGTTGCAGGGCAATGGATAGTTTACCAAAAATAGTGTTTTACACTGCATGCGATGTCACTAAGCTCTCCCCAATCTTCCATTACCAGTGTATTAATAAGTTGAGACCTTTATAGAGTACAGAAATTATTTTATTCTATCCTTTGAGAGTTATAAGTATTTTTATTACCTTGTATTGGGCTATGAACATCATATATCAAGGCAGCATTAGTCACTGGGCAGGGGCGCTAATTCAAGTGTTCTATGCATTCCTTTTCAGTTGACTGGTCTCAAGACAGACTATTGTACTTTGTTCGGCTTCAACCTCTCCAAATAACTTCGATAAAACCATTTGTAGCCGGTTGCAGCTTTCCATAACTATGTCAGGGACTTGAATCAAGACTAAGAATGCTGACTGGGAAAGAACGATCGCTTTCTCATACAAGTAGTACAATGATGACAATATATGTTGAATTACGGTTTCAGAATACCGTCGATAGTAATATGCAATACAAATTGCAACTGCGTTGCTATCCCAAGAATGTAGCCGTCGCACTGAAAGGTAAAGATTTTCGAGACAAATGGGTGTTGCTTCTACTAGAATTGCGTTTTTAGAAAATGAAAAAGCTCTCGGCGTTGATCAATCCCTGGGAGATGCGCCATGCATCAATTTCCATCCACCTTCGAGGTCATTGAATGCATATCTAGCATTTACAATGACTCGTAGTGGCTTCCTGCTCTATCGAGCCCACCACTACCTATGCTCGCAAACAAGCCTGGCACAAATTCACTGACTCCAAAGGTATGGAAAGCTTGGTGAGCTATGAGTACGACATCGAACCAATGACTTCGTGCACGACGTAAGACAATCTAACCACTGCGCCAAATATGCCCTTGAGCACAAAACATCTTTTTTTGTTATTAAAGTTTACTGTGAAAGTCTACTCATGAATAAGGTTCAGTTCTAAATTTTCCAGTTTTCGGGCTGTTGAATGATTACCAATAGTCCTATAAAAAAGCTTTGCTGAGTGGAAAAGGAGTGGAAATACGAGCACATTCACACGATGCGCTTCATTCCGTTTATTTCGTAGGTTTGTAGAAATTTTTGAGAAAGCTGGCCATATTTTCACTAGAACTATATTTTCATGTGTCCCCCAGCAATATTCTATCTAAGTTGTTCCAGAACATCGCTATATAGCATCAAAAATTTCGCTGTGAAGTTCACAAGATGAACTGCGATTGCAAAAGCTTCTATTTTATTGGTTACGAAAAACGTGATTTGAAGGTCGAACCACAAAGCAAGCATACCATCAGAATCGGCATTTTTCAAGCTATAGAACCACTATAAAAACGTGAATTAAAAAAAAGGAACAGATGTCAAAAAACGGTTGGAAATGTGTTCGTTTTTGAAAAGGTGTGATTTCTCCTATTGAAAAGTAGTTTATTTATTGACAAATGCCATTCATTCAATCAAAAAACGCATACAAATCTTTACAGGTTTTTCCTCAGTGATATTTCATCGTTGCATAGTGATAAATTTCTCCTGAGACTCTGATGCGCGAAATGAACCTTGGGTTAATATGACCCATAAGGTTCCGAAGCGGTTGGACGGAAAAGAAAAAGCCCTAATTTAGAAGCAAAAACTACACGCTCCACTACACATTGCAATTTCATCCGACCTCCCAGAAAGGTCCCACAGCGATTCTCTTTCACCGATGTCTGTGAATTTGCGTCGTTCCATCCTCTCAATTGGGCTAGAAAGTGGAGCTCGGCGATGTGCTTCTTCTTCTTCTTTTCGGATTTTTCTTCTTATGATTTTTCCACTTGTTCTTTTTCCTTTTCAGATTCTTTCTTTTCTCTTCATTATTCTTCATTTGAGCTCATGACAGTGCCTTTTTTTCTGCCTTGTTTCGTGCATAACTTCTCGCATTATCTCATCTTCAGAAACTTTTTCATTAGCTACTCTTTTGTTATTATTATAAGCAAATATGTATATATACGATTCGTATGCTGACGTCAATAAAGTGGTAATTTTTTGAACGAAACTGTTAAGATATCTATTCTGTTAATTTTTCAGCTTTAAGCCATCAAACAAGCGCCATCAGTATGGAACAGCGTCAAAGACACCAATAACATGAATGGCCACAGCGGTAAGTTGGAATTAGCAGTATTATTACTTGTTGAGAGCAAAGTAACGCAAGTTCGATTTCCGCATTTTTCATATTCATTCCCATCATTACGCTAGTTGGTCATCGAGACACATGCGAAGGCGAGAATTTGATACTATCACGGTGTAGTGCAAATTTTTGTGCTCTCACTTATTTTGAGACTAAGTTCATATTATTGGCCTTCAAAGCAGCCAAATCATAGTGTTATTCCGAAATCTTTCATAGTATTTCCAATGAAATGCTGAGCAATGTAATGCCACGAAAGATTACAGTTATTAATGGCGACTGTCCTACTGTCTGATATAAATTGTCCTCATTTTTTTTTCTCCTCAGCCCAGGTACGATGTGATGGTCCTTAGGTGATTTTTGTTTTTGGATTCAGCGAAAATAGCAGAATTAATTACATTGAGGACTTTTGGTGGTTTGAAGCAGTACTGCACTTCATGAACGCGTTTGTGATTAATCGAGGAATTCTTATTGAAGAGTTTCTAAAGCATCAATAATCTACGTGTGAGCGTGTCTTGTTTATAAATGCTGTTTATTTCAAGAAGAGGAACATGACCGCTTTGGAAAGCTCTGCAGGGAGACGTCTAGCACTCTCATCCTGGCCGCGCGCAGGAGATGACCGAAACTGTCGATGGGATTGCCAGCGGTAGAGCTGGCAACTCGAACGATATGGTGAGTGTGCGATTTCAGGCATCAATAGTTTTGATCCTCATGATCCTCATGTTTTCGATCAATGTGATTGCCCAAGTTTTTGACTGTTCAATAAATTATCAATCAAATAAGGTAACTTAGCTCTTCGGCTGGCACGAGTTTGGTAGACGACTCTGGTGTTGTCGTTGTTTGTCGTTGGATAGAAAAAAAAAAACAAAAAAACCTAGTGAGAGTGATCCAGTTGTTAAGGCACCAGCGAAAATTGTCATCAAGTTGTTATTTGCACACAAAACACTGTTTCGTGGCTTCTAGACAGAAAATTTTGTGAATTAAAAAGTGTAATGGAGGAGGCTGTTCAAGCCTTGTTTTGCGATTTCATTATTTGCTGCATCAACGTGCTTTTACAAAGAGGAATATAACTATATTTCTTTGTTGCTCCCCTCTCTGAACGCCACATGTGCTTGATGGAAAATCCTATTCGACAACCAGAATTTACTAAGTTCAGAAAATAAGATGACCCAATAGAGAAGATGTTTGTAAGAACCTCTTCACTCTCAGTATAATAAATATATCTATATGCAGAAGCAATGCGCTTTTCTATATTGGATATCAATATCATCAGCTATTTAGCTAAGAAAGATTAAACCAGCTTGAGCACGTTGTGAGTGAGGTGCCTAATTTGATGAGAGTATGGAAAGTGAAAAGTCTTACCTCCCCACACAATGGAAAAAAAATATGCGGACCTTACTTTGTGTTGCAATTTGCAGACAAATGGACGGTTCCTAAAGTATCGCGTTTTTCACTTCGAGACTGCCTCATTTTCTAAATTCTCCTCATAGTCCATTTTCACAACTATTGAAGATTAACCCCTAAGGGACGACGTGTACCAACTCGGGTACACGAATTTTTGAAGGCCTTTCTCGCTGCGGAAAAGTTTTCTTTGTTTCCAATCTTTGAAAGGCTGAATCTCTACAATTCCAAAAACCTGTTTAGCGTCGAAAAACTCTTTTTACTACGTTGAAACAACGAAAATAAAATTGTTTTTCACACTAAATTTTCTTCATTTGTCCGACTGGGGCCGCTATATGGCTCTTCACTGAAGTTTCAAACTCCTCAGATAGCGCAAATCTCTCGAATTCTGTTGATAACGATAATTTTTAAAAGGTTGCCATGCAACGCCGTAAGGGTAAAAAAAGATCACATTTCACGCCCTATAGGTGGAGTTTATAACTCAGAAGTTATTATCGTTGAACAAAGAGATGGAATATCACGAATGAACCTTCTACGAAGATTTTTTAATACAAGGAGTGACTACTCCTTCGAAATCCTTCTTTTTCAGTGGTAATACCACATTCTTGTACAAAAACAAACTTTCAACCCTTATTGGGCATTTGTATCGCCTTTCTTGAGAGGACGTAGTTTGAAATTACATGTTCTACAACTAAGCATCTCTAATAGAGGCTTATGTGAAGGTATTTTTAATATGTAGCTTGAGTGAGTGTAGGAAGAGCGCGCGTTCATCATTGTGCATAATGCGTTACTTCCCCTATCAGCACCCATATCGGAAAAACGTATTTTTCGCTCTTTCTAGTCATTTTAGTAGTTAATCTGTAGCTTGATTCTCGACAAAATTGAGAGATGTACTTTATTTTCAAAAGGTTCTTGTATTACACTGTAGCAGGGAAAAAATATGTTATTTAACACTCGAGCATCTTCCGATGAGCAACGCTTTTCATCAAAAAATTCAGCAATCCTTTGACAAAGGCAACTTTGACTTCAAAAACTCAAGGATATGTTTAGTTTTTCAGGGAGACTTCTTAGAAAGAACATTGAGCTTTACACTAAGCGCACCGAACGCGACATGTAAATTGTGCTGCGCGACCAACACGGCGCCGGGTACAACTCAATATTCTTTTAGACGTAACAACACAATAAAACGACCTTCTCAAAAACCAAGCCTATTGATGAGATTGTTAAGATTTGTGCTGTCGAATGGTCATTGAAAATCTGAATGGAAACCTCCGTCCAGCGAAAGATGCTTGATAGTAAAAGAAAAATTGGTTCGCTGTACAAATAATTTCCATAATGTATTGGTAATCATTTGAAAGCTTAAATCTCTGCTTACAGCTACACTTCGTCGTTTCTAAAACACCATTTTACAACCCGGTAGCATCCAGGAAAAGAATTTATTCCTCAGTCGAATTTCGCCTTCGTTTTTATCACGAGTATAGATTGCTAGAAGCACGAAAAGCATGTCAGCGTGTACAGAAGTTTCCATTGTGCCAAAATCACGCGTTTTTACTCGACGTTCCTGAAACCTATCCTTTGCTTCCTAATATCCTTCATTACCAACCACTTGGTAACTGCCTTCTGTTTTGAATTGCACCTTCTATATACATGTGATCATATTAATTTGTAAGTGCATGGGTGTTGTTGTAGTGCGAGCGCATATATAATATATAATAATATATATATATATAATATAATTAATATACAATATATAATGATATATATAATATAATATATATATATAATATATTCAATACATAATATATATAAATATAAAAAAATAAAAAATTCTATATATATATGTATGTATATATATACATATATATATATATATATTTGTATATATACTCACGTCAGCAAGACTTTGA
Source organism: Parelaphostrongylus tenuis (assembly GCA_019055375.1). Lineage (NCBI taxonomy): Eukaryota > Metazoa > Nematoda > Chromadorea > Rhabditida > Metastrongylidae > Parelaphostrongylus > Parelaphostrongylus tenuis. Next base: position 143,133 of record JAHQIW010003548.1, read on the forward strand.
TAAGATTCTGTTGCAGATGCCAGCGTTAATTACTGAATATTCATCGATTGTTGTAAACATATAAGTGTCGGCTTGAAATGTTTTTTTTTTGTTTTCCTGCAGAAAAGAATTATTGAAAATTTGCTTATAAATAATGTTGAACAGCCACCATCGTTCAACGATTTCGCTATTACTCTTCACAGATTACATACGGTTATCAGATCGTTTTATCATTTTATGTAAATACCGTTCTTATCACTAGTTGTTTGAAAGGAGATGACATTCCAACGTTTTCCATACAAACATACGTGATTGCGATCCACTGATGGTTTTAGACAAGTTCGGTGCCTTCGAAAGAAAAACAAGCGGGTTCTCCGAAGAAGCCCAACCTCCCCATGGAAAAACACTGGGAAAGGTAGGCTGCTCTTGTTCATCGTTCGTTGTAGCAATTAGAAGAAATAAAGAACAAAACTCTAGATATCGATTATTACTTGAGTGATGTACCATGCAGTCAACTTCATTGATAATCATATCAGGTGTACAATTGTGACTCGGCTGTTTTTTGCTGTACTAATAGTGAAAATTAAGATATGCAAACATTTTAGTTGAAAGTGCTGTTGTGTATGTGCGTTTATTCACTGCAACAGCTGAAGCTATAACAATTGCTTGTAGTACAACAAAATGGTTTATAGTGAATTTTATTCAATGTAAAAGGGAGTCAGAGAAGAATTCTAAAATTGCGTTTGCGAAATCTCAAGTGGAATTTGAATGAATAAGTTGGTAAATGAACTAGCATCATTGTATGATTCAGTCAGTAGTGAGTGTGGAAGTTTTGCTTCATCATCACGGGAAAATTATTCGCTGCGGTTATCTTTGGAGATATACGGTTAAGTGCAGCACGAAAAGTATGAAAAATAAGAAAAGCTGATAGGTAAGAAAAATACGAAAAGCAAGGTAAGACAACAAAAAATAACAAGAGAGAAAACCACATGCATTACTGATTAGGAAATTCCGGAAGAGAATGATAAATCAGTTCCTTCAATTTTTTTCATGCTCTAAGGAACGAAAGACCCACAACATCAAAGTTTCTATTATAACTTCCTTCTATCCATTACAATTATCTACTATTCGCATTCTCAAAAAATTTTGGAGGAAACTCAAAAATCAAACAGCGAATTTAGTACCTTCCGACACTAAACGCGTTAGATCTGAAACTTCCATGAATAACTGATTTCATATTGATGTGATTTTCAAATTTTTGTATCAGCTTCAATCTAAGAGCCATTCGCGATAATCCATCTAGAGCGTTTTCATGCGGAAAATTGCAAAATTCATTACATTTTGGTTTCGTGATATGATTTTTGTAGTGAAATTGCACGATCTTAGTATCGCTGAAGTGTGCATTTTCTTGCTATCTTTGGTATACAAATTTCCTGTATTTGCATTAAGGTGGAGCTCGTACAACGCTCCATCATTTTTGTACTCCGCTTCACTAGCATCCCCTATGCGTCATTCGTGCATGATTAGCAAGCAATTTTTAGCAAGGGTGGATGTGGGGGATGATGCATACATAATCTGATGACAACGGATCTCACCACCATTCCTTGCTAGTCATCCTGCCGCGTGGATGTGAGGTATGGTATTTAGTCTGATTATCACATAGCTCACCTCCTTTTCCTGCTAGTCACGTGTAGAGAATGGGGCGTAATCATTCTTCAGTACTCACCTCATTGGGCCGGTATTGATAGATAGCTCATTTTGAGGATACACGGATGCATAACTTATTTACTTGTTAGCCTAGTGCTACGCTGATAGTTTCATGTTAACATGAAATTTTACTGGAACACTGGAATTCGGTTCTGTCCTGGGGAGGGGGGGGGGGGGTGATACTTTTGCTTTGAGGTCGTGGTTTTTTGTTTTGGCTGTCGTAATTTTTTGTGGAAGATAGGCTATGTAGTTTTCATTCTGTTCTTCTTGAGCTCTATGTACACGCGTTTGTCGCTCATATACTTTGCAATTCTTAGTCGTGACACCATTTAAGAGTCTAGCAAAAAATCTCATTTCAAGATTGTGAGTCTAGATATTCAAATGGATCCCACGAATGATGTGGAGAGTGTCAGCTCTAGGGAGCCCGACAGGTTGGAGGAAATTCGAAGCCCCGAAGGTTAGTACATAGTTGTCGCGACGTGCTTTGATTCATTATTAATCTGATAAACAAGGGATAGGATTTCGGTATTTCTTTGGCATCGTCTTAAAACGTGAGTGATTTGAATGCCAATGTAGAATGGAATGGCTATAAAATGCGTGACGAGCCGAATACCGACATGCTGATGTCTTTTTCATTTCATTCACATGATTTATCGTCTTTCAGGGTGAAGTAGATGTAATTATAACAAAAAAAACGCTTAGTTGTCTTACGAATCACTACCTTCTGGTAATAGGTATAGGGTAGTATCTCAGACTAGCTTGCCTGATTACTCTTATAACGCCAGATTACCTGTCGAAAATTTCGGGAAAGAGAAGAGATTAGGGGATTATCAACTTCTGTAATAAAATCCTGGTTATAATTCAGCCGTGTGAATGTATTCCTGCCGTTATTTTTTCATTAAGCATGTATGTATACATATATAAGTGTATCTGTGTATACGTAACATACATAAGTGTATATATGTATACGTATATGTATATAATATATATGTTTATATTGAAGCAAAACATCGTATTTGGTATCATCTTATGGTTTTTTTCTGCAACTGAAATACGCTCTTCATTTTCTGATTAGATTATGATGTCGCTTTTTAGACGGTGCAAGCCGCTTGCGCGTAATCGAAAGTGAGTCAGGCTCACCGCATTTGGTACGTTTTGTAGATGAACGTTTTTGCCTACTTTTCAAAAATGTATCAGCTAAATTGATTTTCAAACGCTTATTTTGGGTGTTTGAAAATGCAGGCGGCGATAATGGTATCGCTATCACGCCTGACATCCTATGGACCAATGTACGAATTAGCGAAAGTAGTTTGTCTCCTCCCTTTAACCTAAATATGGATCTCAACGACCTAGTAGGTTTTACTATACCCGGGAGCGCGTGGTGAACCATTGCACTATCGTTGCATAGGCGTACTTATGCCAGATACACCATATATACATGTGTATACATATATAAAGATGCGCATATATGTATGTATTCTATATACCTCATATATATATATATATATACTATATTGTCTATGCACACTCCTATATATGTATTCGGGTGACAACCGTCAAAAAATTAGGCGCCGTTTCGAATGCATTGAGTGTTGTTCGGTCAGATATTTTCAATTTACGCGACCTACGCGCCGGTAAGCATGAAAAAACTCATTAGCTGGGCCCATCGGTTATGAACAACGAGCAGCCCACTTATCATGGAAATAGGTGAGTCCGCTCTAAAGCCGTTTTTTTACATGCGAGGATTTTGAACAGGAATTTACTTTATTGATCCGTCTTCACATGTTTTTTCACTGTCCGGATCCCAGTACTTTTAGTATTCACTTCGTTCTTCCCGGAAAGAGTGAGATCTGGGTTCCAATCCCGACTGACGCAAATGTTTTTGCACAGCACTCCACATTATCGGGTACATGTCAGCACAAGTGGGTTCAATGCCGATAGCGGCTGCCCCGCCAACCGTGCCCCGCCAACCGTAGACGGTTGGCTGTTGACAGATGACGCATTGTAAGCGTAAAAAGAGTGCTGAGCAAAACGAGCGTCGGTGGTGCAACGGTTAGCATACGCTCCCGGAAAGAGTGAGATATAGGTTGCGAATCACGGCTGGCGCAAATGTTTTTGCACAGCACTCCACATTAATGGGTATACTACTAAATCATACCACCGCAACAAGCGGTCAAACAAATGAATTCCTATCAATTCGCTTCTTTTGTCTTCTTCTTGAATGTTGTAAAATGCTTTTTGAATCCTTGCATCTCGATGGTAGCGTTAGCTGTGGCGTTCCACAGGACGTTTGTTGACTGCCGGAGAGAGTTAGGGGTGAAGCTCGGTTCCCACAAGCGCCGCGACCAGCATAACAACCATTCGGCCACGGCGCCCTTCCTTCATATTGTGAGAGAAGCCGATGTTCCGAGCGATTGTCTACATCTAGGCTTTGATTTTCTTAAATTTTGTGTAAATTCACGTATGTGCTTACGCTAAGATTGTTACAGATAGCTAAAAACGATGCTCGAATAAAACTATACGCAGTCACAAGCAATTGATCGCAAGGCAGAGGTAAGATTACTTCTCTCTCAGTTCGATGCAGTTTTGCCCATTTGAAATCCATGCTGAACATCGCCGACACTGCGGCACTTATTTCTTGTATTCTCATGTGTGGTCTTTGATCGGATTTCAAGATGTTTTGCCTATCTTGATTTGCATATACCCAAGAGAATTGAAAGGGTGAGCAAAAACACGGCCTCAGGAAGGGAATCGAGCCCGCGCTTTATCCAAATCGGGGTAGTGGCTGATAGCTAACATAGAGATGTTATAAGAATGAGTGATAGTGCAAATGCGCCTAAGTGATGTAGTGGTAGTAGCAAGCGTTCCCAGTATGGATGAAATGCGGGTTCGATTCCAGCCTGGGGCCGTGTTGTTGCCCATCACTCAATTCTTTTAGGTATATACGAGGCATCATAATACTGCGAAAAATGCAGTAAAAGTACTAGAAATTTGAGTAATAGATATTACAATGGCTGTCAGCTCAACTGGGCTTATAAAGCGAAATCGCAAACCCGACCAAACCTGTTAAAGGTTGGTAGCTGATAACCAACTTAGAGATACCTTTCCTTCGAGTGCTTTATCTTTTTATAGTCAGTTCTCTCGGGAGCGTTACACTCCATATAGAGAGTTGTCGACAACGTACTTTTACACTTTATGTCAGGCGAAATTTTCACCTAACTCAGAGTGTTTTCGCACTCGATTGCTAGCTGGCACCAGACCACATGACATGTTGACTCAAATAATAATGAAAAAATAACCTAGAGATGTTGAAGAGTAAGTGGTGGTCCAAATGTGCTTCAGTGGTGTAGTGGTAGTAACACATGTCCCCGGTATGGATGAAACACGGGTTCGATTCCCGCCTGAGACCGTGTTTACTCTCACCACTCAATCTCTTACGTATAAACGAGACATCGTAACACTGCGAAAAATGCAGAAAAAAATACTAGAAATTTCGAGTACTCAGTCTTGCTTTGTCGAATATTCTTTGGAGCCTTTGCATAGTGTACTAAGTCCTATTGTCCTCGAATGCTGAATGATTTGCGAAAGTTTCAATCTTAAGCATAGTTCATTTCGCACACATAGTAGCAGTAAATAAGAAATTTTCGTAGATCATCCTTTATCAAATTACCATGTGCTAGGTCGTCGAGATTGAGTTTGACTAGAGTGCGTTCAAATCTTACCGACAAAACAATGAAAAATAGCGGCGAAATCGAAGTACTGGGCGATCCACTTCCATTTCACTCTGCTTGTTATCACTTTATTTGGTCCATATCACACTTTTTCAGTGCCAAATCCCAGTACTTTCGAGTATTCAATTTCTTATGAGAATTGAATGGTGAGCAAAAATACGACCTCAACCGGGAGTCGAACTCGCGTTTCATCCATTCCGTGGATGTGTGCTACCACTACACTACAGAGGTACATCCGTGCCACCACTTATTCTTCAACATCTCTATGTTAGCTATCAGCCACCAACCAGGTTTGGTCGGTATGCGATTTCCTTTTATTGGGTTTTCTAACCCTGGAGGCAACCGCGCAATGTAGTTCCCACTTGATTGCAAGAGAGCATTCGTTACAAAGTCAAACTTATCATTTGCTTCCTAATATCCTTCATTACCAACCACTTGGTAACTGCCTTCTGTTTGAATTGCACCTTCTATATACATGTGATCATATTAATTTGTAAGTGCATGGGTGTTGTTGTAGTACGAGCGCATATTTACAATATATAATATATATATATATATATAATATAATATAATATAATATAGAATATAATATAATATATGTATATAATATATAATATATAATATGTATAATAATATATATGATATAATATATATAATACAATATATATAATATATACATAGATATATATAAAATATAAAAAAATATAAAATTCTATATATATATGTATATATATATATAATATATATATATATATATATATATTTGTATATATACTCACGTCAGCAAGACTTTGATAAGATTCTGTTGCAGATGCCAGCGTTAATTACTGAATATTCATCGATTGTTGTAAACATATAAGTGTCGGCTTGAAATGTATTTTTTTTTGTTTTCCTGCAGAAAAGAATTAGTGAAAATTTGCTTATAAATAATGTTGAACAGCCACCATCGTTCAACGATTTCGCTATTACTCTTCACAGATTACATACGGTTATCAGATCGTTTTATCATTTTATGTAAATACCGTTCTTATCACTAGTTGTTTGAAAGGAGATGACATTCCAACGTTTTTCCATACAAACATACGTGATTGCGATCCACTGATGGTTTTAGACAAGTTCGGTGCCTTCGAAAGAAAAACAAGCGGGTTCTCCGAAGAAGCCCAACCTCCCCACTGGAAAAACACTGGGAAAGGTAGGCTGCTCTTGTTCATCGGTTCGTTGTAGCAATTTAGAAGAAATAAAGAACAAAACTCTAGATATCGATTATTACTTGAGTGATGTACCATGCAGTCAACTTCATTGATAATCATATCAGGTGTACAATTATGACTCGGCTGTTTTTTGCTGTACTAATAGTGAAAATTAAGATATGCAAACATTTTTGTTGAAAGTGCTGTTGTGTATGTGCTGTTTATTCACTGCAACAGCTGAAGCTATAACTATTGCTTGTAGTACAACAAAATAGTTTATAGTGAATTTTATTGAATATAAAAGGGAGTCAGAGAAGAATTTCAAAATTGCGTTTGCGAAATCTCAAGTGGAATTTTGAGTAAATTGGTAAATGAACTAGCACCATTGTATGATTCAGTCAGTACTGAGTATGGAAGTTTTGTTTCATCATCACGGGAAAATTATTCGCTGCGGTTGGCTTTGGAGATATACGGTTAAGTACAGCACGAAAAGTATGAAAAATAAGAAAGGCTCGATTGGTAAGAAAAATACGAAAAGCAAGGAAAGACAACAAAAAATAACAAAGGATAAACCACATGCGTTACTGATTAGGAAATTCCGGAAGAGAATGATAAATCAGTTCCTTCAATTTTTTCCATGCTCTAAGGAACAAAAGACCCAGAACATAAAAGTTTCTATTACATTTTCCTTCTATCCATTACAATTATCTACTATTCGCATTCTCAAAAAAATTTTGGGAAGAAACTCAAAAATCAAACAGCGAATTTAGTACTTCCGGCACTAACGCGTTAGATCTGAAACTTCCAGTGAATTAACTGGATTTCATATTGATGTGATTTTCAGAATTTTTGTGATACAAGCTTCAAATCTAAGAGCCATTCGCGATAATCCATCTAGAAGGTTTTCATGCGGAAAATTGCAAAATTCATTACATTTTGGTTTCGTGATATGATTTTTGTCGTGAAATTGCACGATCTTAGTATCGCTGAAGTGTGCATTTTCTTGCGGTCATTTTGGTATACAAATTTCCTGTATTTGCATTAGGTGGAGCTCCTACAACGCTCCATTATTTCTGTACTCCGCTTTACTAGCATGTTCACCTATGCTTCATTCGTGCATGAGTAGCTAGCAAATTTTTTTCCACGGCAGCTTCGTAGAGCAGGTGCAGGCAAGTTCTGAACCGAAATGCTTGCAAGAAAATGCGCAGTTGAACTATACCATAATCAAACAAATCTTATTATTTTTGTCGATACATCTGAAAGTAAATTTTCCGCACTGCTCTTTTTCGTGTGCAAAAGTCGTTATCTTCAAATTCTTATAAAAGCCATCATCTAAAATATCTTTCTCATAAAAACGTAGAGATAAATAGCGTTTTTAGCGCATTTTCAAAAAAAATTTCTCATATCTTTCTTTTCTACCATTACAGCAGGTATTTGCACACCTCAACATAAGTCACTGAGTGCTTATCTGGCCTGTACAATGACTCGCGGTAGTTTACTGATTTATCATGTCAGTGCTGCTTCAGTTCCCGAACAAGGTCGGTACACTTCGCCGGCCCAGAGGAATGGAAGGCTTGGTGAGCCTTGGGTGGGTGGTCGAAACAACGACAATTGTGTCACATAGCGCCCCTAACCACTGCGTCGCTCGCTCATTTTGGCGGTTCTAGTTGTGTTAGAGCTCAAAAGACGAACTAGTGTGTAGTGTGATCTATCCAGATTGAGGGAACAGAAATTGACGATTTGTCCGTACGAAGCTACTGTAATGTAATACGAACCACTGCTCGAAAAGAATTGAAAAAATCGTTTTTTGCATAATTTTCAGAAAAACTGAATGTGCAAATTGACAGATAAACTCCCCGATTTTAACATTCTACTTATATCAAGTACAGAATTAGCGTCCAAATACTAAGAAGAATTTCTAACTATTTTTATCCTCGAAAGTAGTTATATTTTATTGCAATTGTGGCGATTTTATACATTTTTGTTTAGGAGGCTACGATAGAAAAGAAGAAAGAGTGCGATCCTGCAAAATCCTCATCCAGCAGAGAGCGACTGACGCAAGTGAAACGGTTGTGAATATATTTCTAGTCACCTGTTATAACAATATTGCCCGCATCTGCTGAGAAACAAGAGGCAAAACATTAATCATTCAACAACATCTGTAATGTGTGATGAAACTGCACTATGTAAAATCCAAAACCGTTTCAAATAACAATATTTTTCAAACTTGTTTAGAGTTTTATATTATCTTGACAGCGGCCAGAAAATCTGAAAACGTCTTGTAGTGAAAGGAAGTTTCCACGATCTTCACATAGCAATTAATTGCGCTGTGTCGTTGATTCGGAAAATTAGTAGTGAATGAGTGTCGTTATATTGTTCGAGAGTTCTTTCTCAGATTGATCAGGAATCCATGAGACTCAAAGATTCAGTTTTTGACATATCAATATAAAATAATATTTCAGAAAGATGGACCGACTGAAACAAAGCCACATATTGACAAGGTGAACTATTTGCTTATGTTTGCTCTCATCTTTAATGAAAAGAGTTTGTAGATTTCTTCCCAAGAAAAAAGGCTTGTATTATGAACATGGTCCGGTGACTCCATTAAGAAAACTGTGAAACATATACATATATATAAATATATATATACACATAAATGCAATATAATAATATAATAATAGTATATTATATTATATTATAACATAATATAATAATATATAATAATATAATAATAATATAAAAATATAATATAATGATATAATAATGTAATATAATATAATGATGTAATAATATAATATAATATAATAATATAATAATATAATAATATATATCACATATAATATATACAGTATAATACATATAATATGTATAATATAATATATTATATGCAATATATAATATATATAAAATATAATATAATATGCGATATATATAATATACATGCATATATATATTTGTGTACATGCAGGACGTGTCCAAAAATCTGTCAATTTTTTCACATGTTTCAGTAGCAGAAAATACCATAAACATTCGTCTCGAGTGTTTCATTAAGACCGAGCTCAAATTTTCATATGCCTGGTAATTTTTTGAGCCATTCATGTGGTCTGTGATGGGCACTTACACATTGCCATAAACATGTTTCGGCCATTTATCGCTTATCGGCGTGTGTAAAACATTCGCCGGCGACTCCGGTATGTGAGAGGTAGACCCCCAAGGAACTTAATGAACGAAAAGGCAGCGTGCAAGTGACGACACTGCAAAGCCCAAACATGTGTATTGCGCTGTAGATGTGTCCACAACAGGCCACATGCATGGAATCAAAAATGTTCAGCAGGCATATTGAATACCATAAACAGATAAATTCGAATAATTAAGTTTTAGTTCAGCAATTATAGCAATAAACAAAAACTTGATAAATTTTCAAAATCTCCTTCTCGGCCTCAGTACATTATGATCTTATATATCATATCTGTGCGACAAAATTTCCAATGATGCTTGCACACGCTCCCATCGTGATTTCCTGCCAACCGCTCGTCAAAGCCGTTTCAAACGCGTCTTGCGGTATCGCAGCGAATTGCCAAGACTGCTTCCCCTATTATAGGCCACGCGAAGTGATTAAGATCCGGCAAGTTTGACGATAAAATGTCGTTGACCCAAAAACCTGAAAGCCCCTATTCGCAGATGGCAATCCTTGAGCGGATCCGAATGCACATGATCACAGTCCTGCTGAAACAGTCAGCACCTAAGTGTTGAGTGCGCCGAAGCTTCACTAGCCCGTGAAACTTGCTGCTGATACTTGACAGCGTTGATTTCAACGTTTCTGTTTAGGAAGAGCGCCGGCTTGTTTCTGGTGCCGTAAATGCCAGCCCAGACCAGCACCTGTCACCTGTATCACCTGTCGTCCCGTTGATCGTCGAGTGGCTCGAGCGGGTACCAGCAACTCTTCAATTTTTCCCTATCGCGTGCAAGAGTAGCCCAGTGGGTCCTCCTCGCTCTAAGGATTCGCTGAGCATCATATCTTTCTTCTATTGCTTTCGTGAAGAAATCGGACCAACGGGTTAGACCAGCACAGAAATTGGAAAATGACTGTGGCCTGTCATTTTGCTACTGAGAACTTTTGCTGGTTCTTATTGAAAAGTTGACGTCGGTTATCAGCTCAGGGAGCGCGGCGTGTGCGGCGCGCGGTGCAGCGGCGTGGTGCAACGAGAGTTCTTATTATCACGCTTTGAAAAGGGAATATAGGAATTTTTGTGGTAATCCGAGGTGCTGTGGGGATATTATCGCTACTAAGTGACAAAATATAGCATAAGAGGCTTCTATAAAAACTTCATAGTTAAGCGAATGCCCACGTATCAAATATCATCCAGGTTTCAACGGCAAAAGTACATTGTTGTGAAAGGGAGCATATCTCCGGCTGTTATATAGCTTCGTTTCTTTCTTTGAGATATTCATTCATTCATTTGTGGTGCGGTGTGAAGGTGAATTGTTGTAGATGCAGTAATTAAAAGGTGAATATGATTGAAATTTTAATGAATAACACAACGATATTCAGTAGCACTTCCAGATGACATCTTTTAGTGATTACCTGCCTTTTCCCTCAAGATTCGAGGTTCTATGATAAAGCATCAGCATGCTACAGATAGCTTCATCGATGCCCCTTCTATCATATTTTACCATTGAATGGAGAATAAACTCCTTCATTGACGATAAAAATCCACATTTCGCTAGAAAATACCACAATGTTATTGCAGCCGCCACGCTCGCAGCGCGACAGCACCGCGTGCCGCGCAGAGATTCAACGTCGTCAACATGTTGAGAACCGGCCATCAAGCGGATTATTAGGCGAAACTTTGGAAACCGCTCTTCTTTCATCTTTTGTCCATGAAGTACATGCGAGGTATTTTGTGGCTGCGCAGCTTCAACCTATTTCTGACAATGTTTTAGATGTCTCCCTCGCTGATCCCGACCCTCGTGAGCCATTTTGCACATCTAACGCCGTAGACGTCATTGAATCTAACAACGGATTTTTTGAGCTTTTCCGGTGTAGACAAGGTGGTTGGACGACCTTTTCGAGGATGTTCCTTAACTTCCGGACTTTTTAATAAGTTTCATGAGGCCTGCAGAGACTTGCTGGTTTGGAACTAGTCGGTTTCAACAATGTCGGTAATTTCATTCTAGTCTTGTGCAACTCACCTGTTGCAATACGTCCATTTTCACGATCTATCACTTCAGCACAACTGATAATAAACGAATAAATGTAACCGATTCTAGACTAAAACTGGACAAAATTCAATTAAAACATCGGAATTCATGAGAGAATTTTATAACGCTACTAAAGTTTACAATACACAAATTCGACGAAACTTTTCTTGCACTCTATATAAACAAAAGGCGTGAAAAGTTCTGCTAATTTCCATTTTGTTAATTTTTACACCGATTCAAAATATTGGTTTTTGTGTTTCTGGCTAGAGCGGTAAGTAGCTGGTTTTTTGAAAAGACCTTTTTAAAGCTGTTGAATTAAGAAGCAAATTATGTTTTACATCGGCTGCACAATACAACTTCACTTTGCTGGAAGCACGAAAATCGCATGAGCGTGTCGAGAATATGTTATAGTAACAGAGTGATAGGTTTGATATGAAGTTTGTTTCAAAGCGAGAAGCAGCTCCAAATTAAATAACAAGCATCGCACTTCTCCGAGGCGCCACTCGGTCGATCGTGGCCAGCCGCCGCATTAAATCTGCGGTTGCCAGATTCCCAACCGTGAATCAACCTGTAATCAGGCAAGCCAAATATATAAAACCCGATCTTTTTTTTCCTCTACTTTGCAGAGAAGCGCTTTTTACAGAAAATAAGCATAGCGTTGAAATTCATAAACACTGACGCTCTCGGTGGATTACTATAGTCTGAAGAAAGAGCTCTGTCTTGCGAGAAAAATGCGTGTTTATAACACAAGGGTTTTCCCCCTGTGACAATATCAGAAAAGCAAATTTTAAGAACGGGTAGGTAAGGCTGTAGCCAGAGATTTGATCTTTTCACTGTTTACTAACACTCCTATGAAAAGTTTCTGTCAAGCGAATGAGATCGGTTTCTCAGTTGTCGCCTATAATAGGCATGTGGCGAGATTTTCTTTATCAATGGTGATTTTATTGAAGTTCTTGTTCAATTTTGGTCCAGAATCTGTTATATTTACTTGTTTATATTCAGTTCGTGCATAAGTTATGGATCGTAAAGATCAATGTATCACAGTAATTGTATGGACAAGAAGGTAATGAAAACGAACGACATTGTTAAAATCGACTGACTTAAACCAGAAAGTGTCTGCAAGTCGTGAAAATTTTCGAAGAAATTCAGAGGGATTGAAGACCATCCTTATAGAGTTCGTCCAACGATCTCGTCTACTCTGAAAAACATTCCGAGAATCCGATGCCAACTTCAACGAAACTGGGAGCGTTTGATGGGCAACATCTTGTGGGAAAGTCAAGCAGAGCGTCCGGAAGTTGTCAAAAATTAACGAAAACTGAATAGCTACAAGATCTCTAGCAGAAAAGATGCAGTAAGAACGGCTTTCAAAGGCTCGCTGAATGATTCATTCGATTGCTTGTGCTCGTTTGTCACAGGTGCTTTTCACGGATGAGAAGATAGTCACGGTCGAACCACTCCACAGTCGCCAGAATCGACGTTAACTTCTTGAGATGAGTCAGCAGAAGTATGCAGTAGCAAAAACCATGAGCCGAAATCATTCTTCGGCCTCTGTACTAGTCTGAGCTGACGTTCACGTTACCAGAAAGACGCCGTTGGAGGCGCCAAAATCAGCGCTGCCGGCTATCACCATCAAATTTCACGGAGCTTACTTTAGCTTTAGAGTTTTCGCCACTTTGACGCCGACGGATTCACTTTTTAGCACTACTGGGTTCTTGCGTATTCCGCTCGTTTAACGAGTGTCATCTTTCTACAACTGTTTCTAGGCTTTTGGCGCAAGGACATTTGACCGTCAATCCCGCCGAATCCCAACTCAGTGGAGTACTCCATACTGAAGGAAGAAGTTTCGGCTACTTGCTACTCCAGCGCAGACGGGTTCAACAGCTTTGACACGCGCTTGGGACAAAATTACGATGGTAAGCACGCTGACGCTGTACCATTGATGAATATGTTCAATACTCACGTACGAATTCAAGATCAAAGAATTTTAATTATTTGATCTGAGCATCGCAGCTTTCATTCAGCTAACAACTATCCAGCTAGTTCATTCAACCAGCTCAGTATTTACACACTGTGGTATTTCACGAAAATCAATGAACCAGAGTCACGCTTTTTAGAATGTGATAGATTTTTTACACTTTGCTTTTACAATTCCGCAGGAGCTGCGCAAAGAGCATAGAAAGCTTGCTGGGATTTGTACGACTGAAGAAGATAAATCAAGCAATTCATGTAAGATTACATAGGTTAATGATCTGTGAATTATATTATTGGATGATTTGTTATACACGTTATAGAGATCTTTTGATATTCCAGTGACTCATTCGCATCTTTTCCTTTCAACTCGCTTGATCTGTCGTGCCTGCTCTCTTCTTACCTTGCTTTTGCATCGTTCTTTCTCGAGCACGTAATGAAATGGCTTTTTTCTACCTACTATTTACACCATACCAGCGAATATTCATTCCATTTTTGATATTTATATAGTCTTGAAGGTATACGTTTTGTGCAAGAGCTGGCAGGTGAACTCCCCACCCACTGTACAATATATTCAGCGTGGAGAACTTGCTTAGGATGTTGGCAGCTTCATATGAAAAATGAGCCATACCAATTTCATATCAAAATGATTACAAGAGCAGGCAGTTATATACACTTCTAAGAAAATGCTATATCACCACGTTGATCATGAACAGAGCATTGTCCAGAGCATGAACTGGAGTTTAGTCGTCATCCCAAAACAGTATCACTCGGCATTGGATATGTTATTTATTGTTATAATAGATGTGTGACGCATTCTGCACACACGATGTTGGCAGATGCGTTTGCTCGTAGTGAGGTGATTGGTACACTAATTAGATAAGTTGGACAGTAGACGGTTTTGTCTCGTACGGATGATGAAGAACGCAACATTCACCCTCTCCTTCTTGAGTAAAATAAGCACCACACCAATAAATTCAGGCTAAAAGACTTTCCCAGGAAATCTCTCTAAAGGCTCGAGTAGATTACTTTATTCTTAATATGCATTCTGACGGTCGGACTTAGTCGGGCGAATTCCTCACGTCTTTCAAAATCTGTCGACGACGAACCGGTTTTCACGGTTAATTGTCTTAAAATGTAATTTTAATCGCCTCGTTGTTGTTTTGTTCTCGACCTAGAGCTCATCTCTAGTAATAATCGACTTGGAGAAGTCCTGTCTGTACGGTCGTAGCAGAGGACTTCCGCAGATGGTCACACATATAGCGCGGTCGTTATCGACCGATGCATGAGATTTCCTTCGAAACAGCGTTATAGGTAGTCCATCCCCACTCACGATGCCATAGCCGTATCCAAGCGTCTGGCTAGAGCTATTCGAGCATTTCCCACCATACCTCAGCCTCTAACAATACCTCGTTGTGAATTTAGATTTGTAAATATGACTCCACTTACCAAAGCTTATTTAAATGTAAATTCCGTCATTAACAATAACATCTCCCAATTTTTTCTGTAATTTGAGAATATTCATCGAAGAGAAATTGTGAAAGTACAAGCTGGTCAGGTTTGGTAGGATTTTTTTTTGACTTTGCTAGTTTTTAATTTGAATCTGGTAATTTCAAGTAGTAGCGTGAGAGAGCAATTTGGGGAGAGCAAATTGGGTAAGGTGAAACCTCTTAGAACCTCCCGCCCCAAATCTTAATGACGTTTTCGATCAGTTTTGCAGCATGAGGTCGGGCGTTATCATGTAACAAAATTGTAAACTATGTGTGGTCAACGGAGTTCAAGCGATGGCACGGTTGCAGATAGGACGCCTAGGAAGTGTTTCACAAAGTTCAGTGATGGAAAAGACAGCCTGGAGGGACAGTCCTTGAGCCGTCCACCGAAACTTCCATGAATTTTGAGCCCCGCTTCATCAGCATTATCTCCCTACGTGCCATGAGTGGCAAGCGAATTTATTCCTCACAACGGCTGCATGTTGAATTAAGTACAAGCAAGTTGTGCTTGCGAGAAAATGCGCAAGCTGAACGATACCAAAATCATGCAACTACGTGCTTCTGGTAATTAGATTTGCAAAGTAACTTCTCGCTGAATGGCGTTTAACAGGTACAAAAGTCAACTCCAAATTCCTATAAAAATCATCACATAAAATATTTTGTGTGTAAAAAAAACCATAAATAGATAACTTTTTAACACACTTCCCAACAAAAGAGAAAGAATTTGCAAATCTTTATTTTTACTATTATTTCAACAAAAAATAATTAAACTGGAAGTGCCATCTTTGTACATCTAAAAAATAAAAAAGAATAAAAAACTAATGGAAAAACGAGCACCTCAGTGCTCTGTTTGCTTGACTTTTACACTACATTTCTATCAGAGACTTGTTTAATAGGTCTGCTAGATTTATTTGCTTAAATCTCCATTCTCTGAATCTACAAGCGGCCCGATAGATGTTTCCGGCCCACAAGGCGAAGGAAGTCCCCTTAGAACAGCGTCACAAACCAATCATTAAGTCTAAAGCATCGGTAATGCTTGCGATCCGGAGCAGATCAAAAAATAAAAACGATGAACAATGACTGTTTTCAAAACAAATTCCTAGATCAGATTTAGCCAACTTCAACTTTTTAGTTAGAAGTTAACGTTAAGTTTAAGTTAAGTTTTAGTTAAATGTGTATACAAGTTAACTCAAAATTTGCACATTCTGCTAATGATTTTACACAAAACATTTAGATGGTGATCAAGTAGTCATCACTAAAGTCTACAATCAGCAATCTCATCGCTTTTACTCCAGAAACTTCTCGAAACGGAGTAAAACAGCATCCACGAGATAGAATATTGTGAGGCTTGTAACATCCGTGGGCGAGGTCAAGGAGCACAAAGCAGAGTTGGTCACGCACAGCAAGGTGCTTGAAGAAGCCAATGATGAACTGGTGAGTTTTAGATAAACTTAATTCACGATGAAGTTCAAGTAGTTCGGTAGGAACTTGAGCGATTAACTGAGCAGTAAGCAATGTTACCATGCACAATGACAAAAATTTGTAGAAATCTATATTCCCGGTCATCTCTGACGGCATACACGAGATGATGGCATTCCCAAAATTTGAATTTAGAAGGCATTAGCTGCACTTCACGAACATGATAAGAAGACCGTGGCCACCACTTGCTACAGATCTTCCAGGTGAAAGGCGGAGAGAAACAGCAGATTTCACCGGTGAGATCTTACATTTTTTTACGTAATCGGCCATCATTCGACTTAGCACTGGCTTCAAAAAAGTGCTGTCATGGTCCATGGAAAGAAAAACAAGCTGTATATGGAGAAGACACTTTCATGAAAATGCTTTCTCCTCATGTGACTATAAGGGAAAGACACGACCCAGAGCTACAGCTTGATTGTCGATAAGATTGAAAATTGTGCCGTATTAGCATCAAATCCTCGATCGCGAAGTTCATATCACATCTCCACTATCACGGTGCAGGCAAAAAAAAGCTGTTGAGAGCAGCCCAAAAACGATCTTAGTGTGAAGAAAGGCAGTTGCGATTAATGCGACAATGATATTCCACTTTCCTGCAGTGGACAAAGATGGGATCACTTCTGTATTCTGGCATTACATAAATTGAGAGAAGAAATGTTTACTACTCAGTCCTCTCTGTTTCACAACCCTCCGCTCAAACCTTGAAATCCACACTGTTGAGAATAACTCAAAACTCTATCTTCCAATGTTCGAGTCGCGAATGGGAGCGTGGAGTAAGGGCAGTCTAGGACAAGATAGTATGCTGATTCATGATAAGCCACAGTTCCCTAAACAGACGGCCACTTCGACGCTTGAGAGAAAATGCAATTGCTTGAGAAAAGAAAATGAACGTAAACTGGGCTGGGGGCTCGCACTACCAGCAAGTGGGCATTCTGAGTGTGCAAGACAGTAACCCGTTATCACATTTCTCTGTGAATCTAAGTACCTCTTGCATATTCAGCTTTTTTGTCACTTTTTCCAAAAGGTTCCTAAACATTACGCGTTGTTTCGGTTGTCAATTGAAAATTTCGCCTTATGAATGTCCTGGAAAGCTAGCTGAGGTAATCGTTTTCACGATCTTGGCGGTAGCTAGTAAAGGCGTCCATACAAGTATCACTGGTGTTATCGGTAGCTCGCACCCCGGTATTGGTGAAACGCGGGTTCATTTTCATGACGCCGAGTTTTTGCATACCACTCAATTCTGATACATCACAGCACTGCGAAGAAGCAGTGAAAACATAAGATATCTTGAGTATGAATACAGATATGCAAATGCATACATTCATGTATATATAATACATATATGTATATAAGCTTATATAACATATATATGTAGTAAGTATATATATGTATATATATATATATGTATATACATATAACCACGCAGTTTCATGTCTTTTGATCATAGTTACTTCAAGTCAAGCTTTTGACATTTTAGATTTCTCCGGTTTATTTCACACAGTCAAAAGTTCTAGCCATAATTTTGAAGTATGTGGACAGCTTTCACATTTCAAGCAAGAGCTATTTATAAGTTTCCAAAAAGAGAGTCAATAATCAAGGCTTAGATCTCAAACTACTCCTATACGCGATTTTTTTGAAAAAAAAAGTTTCTTCCAAACGGTGAAAATTCAAAGCAGGATTATATTTCACAGGCGTATATTTCTTGCCGGACAGAGCTATCTCTTCGGATTTAAAATCATTAGACTGCGCGGAAATTTACCAATTCCAATGCTGTGCCTGCATTCTGAAAAACCGTTACTTTGCAAAGAACAGGGAAAGCAATATTGATTCACATGCGAGAACAAGTAGTCTTCGGTCAATTCATTGGCTACTGGGAGTGCAGCAAGGTGAGCTGACGCGATGTACAATTTATTTCTGAGCATATGAACGCATAGAGAAATTCTCGTAGTATCTGAATGTCTTCGAGCGACTGTGAGAAGGATGCAATCTATGGATAATAAGATAGTATTTGCAAAGTCTTAGTCTTCCTATCAGGGTCAAAAGTTTTGTCTGAAGTTTTTCATTCAATGTGGAGAAACAATACCTACTCGATGAACAAGGATTGTACGAAGCAGAAGACCGTTCGATAATTGTGAAACCCCCATTGACTCCTCACCCACTATCCACTAGATTGGTTGAAGACCACCTGCTCGCGCATGCGAATTCAGTCTTATTTCCTGTTACTCTGTAAGAAACGGTCTTGTCAGTAAATAATCGTAGCCTTGAAATCACCAAACTTACGCTATCGATTAAAAACTAATATTCTGAAGAAAGATCTCTGTGCTGTGAGAAATATGGGTGTGAGAAACGTCTTTTTATTTTTAATATCCAGCTTTATAAAAGGTCTTTTCAAAAAACTGGCCGTATACAGCCCCAGCTTGAGATTAGAGCTTTCGAATTTTCAGTAACACTCTTATGAAAACATCTTGTTTAGCGTAAGGATAGGCTTGAAAATTTGTGCTACCAAACGAAAATGAACTTGAAGATGTATACCATTTGAAGTAAGGACGTCATCAATACACCCTTTTCTTTTGAAGTGGATTTTTTACTGCAATGATGATTTTGTTGCACTTTTTATAAGGATATAACATGTTCTGAGCTGTATATAAGTGCTATGCAAGCACCTGTTTCGTACCTATCGGAACTCATCAGTAGCACCGTCCTCGGTCCAACCTGATATTCTGATGTTATACTCCTCGATGAAGGAATTGACGCCGAGTAATAAATAATCATCAAATAAACGATGATTTATTACTCGTCGTCGATTCCTTCATAGAGGAGTATAACCTCAAGGGATCGGCTGAACCGAGGGACGGTGCTACTGATGAGTACCGGTAGGACGAAACAGGCGCTTGTATAGCATTTAAAAATGGCTCAAAACACGTTATATCCTCATGTTATTATCACTGTTTGAGCTAGGTCTATAGAAGATAGCCAAAAGATATATGATTCTTGTACTTTGGTAATCAATCACTAGCTTACGAAAAGTAAGGCTGAAATGCTCGGACATCTGATCACTTCACGTTGATTCAAACAGCTGCCTCATTACATCACGGTATCTAAGTAAGCTTTTTGTGAAAGAAGCAAACTCTCACTCTACGGGATTGGCGAATTGGTAGCAGTTTTGTTTGAGCGAATAGCAGCACTGACTCGACACAGCTAGAGACCACCGCGAGTCTTTGAAAGGGACAGAAATATGCTGATTAACCTCGAGTGACGCTATAAATGGAATCGAATGCACGGCACATTCATGAGTAGTTGAACACCAACGCCGCCATATTAACTTGTAAAATAGATTCAAAAAAAAAACAGAAAAAACGAGAAAAAGAAGAAAACCTTTGAAAAAACTAGTGCGAAAAGTTTGACTCAAAGCGGGAGAATCTCCTGATTGGAATTTTTCAGTGACTCGACCGTAAACTATCGGTAGAAGTAGGAAAATACGATTGCTGGCTTTGGGGGTCTGCAAAATCCATGCACTGATTGCGCGAGGCATTCAATTTTTCCTCGCAGAGTTGAAGTTCAATTATTCGCAAATTTTGCTTATTTTGTTTTCTCTTGATTTTTCTCCTCTTTCTTTTATTGATCACAGATAGGTCCAATCGATAGCATGCACTGCAATTACTTGTTGGCGTTGATTTTCAGTAAGCTCTCTCTTTAATAACGACTATTCTCTGGAGTCCAAAATATTTTGTTGCCGAATTTTATAAACATTTCCATTATAGTCGATTAATTACTTATTTGATTGGAAGGCAATATTCTGTGTAAATTATTATCTTGCCTCTACCTTAGTACTTCATAATCCATTTGAAGTGTGTTGTAGTGTTGAACTACTACTTTCAACCTTCGAAAACTTTCTATTTTGTCATTTGCTTCATAATGTAATGACTAATCGTTGACATATCCTTTTCAAATGAATCAGTTATTTAAATAGCTCATTCATAGCTCAGTGATTCTTAAAAGCTTCATGCCTACGTGGCAATGTAGCTGATAACACAAGCTTTCACAGCAATCTTGTTTGTTGATATTCTGATTTGTTACTCATGTTGTATTTATTGGTAAAAAATCTAATTATCCAACTTTGAGTTGAGCAGTTCATAGTTTCATATACATGTATATATCTTTGCACACAAAGTTTGTTAAACTGTCTGAAGTTATCGAGCCCGACTGAAGCCGGTAAGAGTTCCTTCAAGTCATTTTTCAACTAAGTATTGTAGGCATTTTTCCGTTATCTGGACCCTATTTCGGCCTCTTAGGAAAATATGGTTTCTGCCTCTCTTGCAGAATTTTAGCAACCATTTATTAACATGAATCATGAAAATTTTTCCTTTTTTTAGAATCCTGAAATTACTTTCTCATTGCACTATGACAGTAAAAATAAAATTTTGTTTCACACTCAAGCGCTTTTGCTAGATCAACTTTTTTCTTAAAACTTATGACAACCTTCGACTAGCAAATTCCTCCTCGATTTCAACGCTATTTTTAGTCTTTCATAAGGACAATGTGGTGCGCTGTAATAATGAAGATAATATTAGGTCCTGAAAATTTGGCATCGAGAAGATCGAATTGGGTTGGTGCCAATGTTGCGTTGCGCGAGAACTAATTTTCTTTTGACTAGTTTAGTGTACTGAATGCTATTTGAGAAATCAAATAAATTATTGGAGTGTCGAGATTTGTGCTATCGAAAGTTTACCGAAAGCAGAGGAAATGCTTTCTGTCCAGTCCAGTAAAAAGTGTTGAAATGTAAATTTAGTTCTAGTGTTGGAGAGCATTAAAGAAGTTATTTTGAAAATAAAACATGTTCAGAATTTTAAGGATTTAGGCTAAAAATTATCTGCTGAAACATTGAAATATGCGACAAACGCATTTTTTTTCAATGTGTGGAATTAGGATGCGGATTGCAGGAATAATCTGAATTCCTAAACCGAACCTTCTTTTGATTGTCACATAGAAATCAGGAGTCTTTTTCAAAGGACACTTACACACCTTTATTTATCACTACTTGTGTTATCAACTGGTAATATAGAGTCTGAACATTAGACTTTGTTAAGCGAGAAATGCGTGAATGTGAAAAAAGAATCGTTCATACTGTCAGAGCCCAACTTCAAAAACAATGTGTAACATAGAAATTTTCGTATTTGAGCTATGGAAAACAACTAATACATTTAAGGAATGAAAGAACTCGTTTTTATAAGAGGCCTAAACAGAATGAAAATATTGAAAAAAAAACTGTTTCATCTCACGAAATACGCTCTCATGAATAGTTTTGAAGTCGATCATATAGTGGGGCTCATTTTACTCGATGAAGTAAACCGTTACCGTCTATGCTCTGGTTTTTGAGTAGTAGACATCAACTCTTGCATTGATTCCTAAGTTCAATATTAAGGTAAAATAAGCTGGTTGTAGAGGCCACCTATCGTACAATATAACATAGCCAGATCTCTTATCTGTTATTTTTCCAGATAGTCTTGTCATTGAATTTTTACAGAGAATTATATGACAAATTTTTGCGAAGAATCGCTGCAAAGAAGACGGTCGTTGAGCGGATAGTCATGCAGACCGTCAGTAAGCGAGGTGTATAGTCGATTTCCTTTGTCTCACTTTGTTGCATTTATGTAAGGACACAGCTCGGTTTCCCATTCTAACACGATTCGACACGGCCACCATCGTCTGACATCTGCAAAAAGACACGAGTTTTCAAGCGGCATGAAGCAACACGTTAAGTTTTTCAAGGTTGCTTAGAAAGATGCTAAGAGTGGTAAAATCTTCAGGGGGTACGTATAAAGAGTAATTTCAGAGCTAAATATCAATGCTGTCTAGAAAATGGGAAAAATAAAAAGTGAGACAGAGCGGTATTTGTACTCTCGTGAAACTTCAATGAGTGTTGTGGTCGTGTGGATGTGGTCTATGGTACTAAATCCTTTTCGAAACCGTGCTTGTTCGTATGGCTGTCCTTCGTCGAGTGTTCTGTCGATCCTATTTAGAATGACTCTACTGAAGAGTATGTAGACAACGGACAACAAGCAAATTGGGCGATAATTGCCTATGTCGTAAAGGTCTTCTTTTCTGAACAAAATGCAGTTTTGCTGGTTCTCCATTAGATGGGAACCTTGCATTCTTACAGGCAGCTAGCGAAAAGCCGAGCTACGGTGCTGATGAGAACTGGCGGTAGTTTATTGCGCGCTTCTGGTCTAGACCTGTCTGGATCGGGTGTTGTTCTGTTCTTCACTAACGATATGTGATGTCGGATTTTGAAAGGGAGACCTGTGGAACGACAGATTAATCTTCTTTCGATTTATATGACGGTAATAGGACATGGTTAGTGAAGAGGTCCGAGTAGTACTGGTGGATGGTTTTCTCTATTGCCCTTCTCGAAGCTGCAAGTGTCCTGTCAGGGTATCGGAGTGCAATCATTTTGGTCTTATAGTTGGCGAAGCCTTGCTGGGCTTTGCGAATGCTCTTCCAGCTTCTACAGCTTCCGCCATAGCTGCTGCTCTCCTATCTTTGAGATCTTCTTTCATCGCTTCTCTGCAGCGTTTCGCAAGTTCGTGCGTAAGGTTTCGGTTGACTGCAGCTCGTGCGATTTCACGTTGACGTATCAGCTCGAGTGTCTTCGGAGACAAGCGTCTCTTCGTGACCTTAGGACTCTCTGCTTCCATAGCGCTAACGTGAACATATTCAACGAGTCGATCGTATTCTTCGTCGATGTTGTCAACAACGGTATCTTCCCAAGAGCCGACTAATGATTTGAATACATCCCAGTTTATGATAGTTCTGGGGCTTCGTTGTTTGAATTTAGTGGCTTTCTCTTCTATCCGCGAAAAACGGAACGTTGTGTGAGGGAGGCGATGGTCTGATCCCGTGTAGAACTCAGGAACAACAGCGACATCGGTCAGGCAAAACATTCGATTCACTAAGATGTGGTCTATTTCGCTCATGGTACTCTCCATTGGGAGACTCCCACGTTCATCGCTGAGAAAGAGGCTTGTGGAACGAGTTACCATGGATGGTTTGGGTCGTCATGATCAGCTCAGATAGCCTCTCACCCTTTTAATTCCCTTCTAGTCCGTGGGTCCCGATGTGACATTCTTCAGACGTTCTTCTAGGTCCAATTTTTGTGTTAAAATCTCCGACAATGACCTTGAAGAAGGTATGGTCCTCTCTGAACGATGTTTCAAAATCCATATAGAGCGCTTCGACTTCCTCTTCATCATAGCTTGATGTTGGTGTGTAAGCAACGAGGGTAGTCAAAGCCGGCACAGAACCACATCGTTTTAATCGTAATCGTCCAATACGGGTTGTTAGTTGTTCAAATGAATCGATGTTCGGGGTCAAATTGACTCACTACCCTCTCTCACAACTCTGGCACTAGTTTATCAACCCCGCACAAATGGAAGGCTTGGTGAGCCGCGAGTGCAAGATCGAACCACCGACTTTGTTCGCGACGCAGAGCTACCTCCACCACTGCGCCAAATGCGCTCCTTTCAGCATTTTGTGTCCATTACTGGAACTGTCTTTATAGAAGCATTTTCAATAATATCCCATTGTTCCGTAGTGATGTCGCTTCCATAAAACCTTATTTCACCTAACACTTTCTCCTATTTGCATTTCCGTGTGCGCTAATGGAAATTTGCTCAGAAGGGCAACCTCGCAGTTACACTACTTACGGTGACATTTGACGCGATGAGCATCAAGAAGACTGCGTTGTCGTTAATAGCAATTACCAACCTTGTTACAAATCAAGGTCCTCTGTCTCTTTTCATAAGACCATAGCTTTTCATCCGAAAATTTTTCTACCGTCACAAAATGAGGCTATTTTTCTAGCCCAGTGAGCGATATCCCAACTTCGATCCTGCCTTTTTTTAATACACCTTTTAGCCAGTTAGACTAAGTAAATGAATAAACTGCCGAATGTTTAGTTTAACCGCACTATTGAATCACTCACCAGAATTACTGGACGGCAAAGAATGGCATTTCTTTTTAGTGGAAGAATACACACACGATAAAGTGTAGAATTAGATATAAGTTTGATAAATACATAGTCAAGTACATGGCCATCAATACTCCTTCTGAAATCTACAATGATGCATAACTATTGTGAAAGTTAGGGACATCTATCGTTATAACTGCGTCAATGATTAGCAGACAATAGCTGAAATGCGAAGACTAAGCAGGGGCACGAGGGTATTGTAAAGCTTATTGAAAAACTTTAATTCAGTATTCAATGTTCATTAGTAGAGGAACTGCTACTGTTATTGGTAGAATTGTTATTTTCGCACATTATTCCTTCAAGTAGCTTGAATGCAGTTCTGATTTGTCACAAAAATCGGCTCTTGATCTTTTCATTACGCTCAGTCGCAGGTTGTCCTCAAGGGCCGTGGTATTGCACATTACATTGTCCTGGGCGCAGTTATCGTTGCATATCCTCTACTGCTGCTTATCTTGAAATTAAGCGAAAATCTTCACATAATACGAAAGATGAGATGAAGGTGACCCTACAGGTAATTTGATTAAAATTGATTGCCAATAAGCGGTTCATGAAACGATGATTTCACATGGCTATATTCGCCATGATGGACATAGTGGTCTTTATTTTAATCCAGGAATTAAAACTAGGTTTGTAATCTCGTAATGAGTTATGGATACCTGTGGCGTAACCACGCTATCACACTGCCTTGCCTGATCCTAAACATGTTATTCACTTAACTTTGAAGAGTGTGTTGTTGGCCATATAATCACTCTGAAAAGGAGTGCTCTCATGTGGAAAAGCAAAATTGTGTCGTGAAATGAGAGGCTTACTGATATTACTCTTGCAGACAAATGAACGAAAATTCAAGCGTCCAATCTGCTGTCGTAAACATCTTAATATAGTGGCCGTTGTAGCCCTAAAGCATTATCCAACCTCTCGATCACGTGTTGTTCGGTAGCCACGATTTCATCACTTCCATTCTACCAATATAAATCGTTTCTGAGACTGTTTTATGAGTTGCTTGCAATGACTGGTACTTCTCCTTTATCCGGCAAGCAACTTTGAAGGTGAATTTTTTACTGGGTAAAAGTTTCTTATCAAACTTTCTGTGATTTTTGAAGCGTAAAACTCGGAACTTTTAAAAAATGTTTGTTTTTGAAGGCTCTTTTATATAGTTGTAGCAGGAAGAAAAGATTTCTGTTCTTCATACTTTCAGAGGGATCTATTGGCAGCCATCCGATAGCTTGAACTCTGGCAATTTGAAAAATACGTTCATTCTTTAGAAAGAATGTCTTATTAAACCGCAGTAGGAAGAATAAGATTAGGCTTCAAACACGCCGTGCATTGCTTGCAGGCTAGGGCGTGTAAGTGACCACGGTTAATAAGCGATTGATCGACTACGTAGGTGCAATTTAGATGTGGAATTTGATTTTGTACTTAGGAATTTTCGCTGCTTTGAATTAAAGCCCAGGTAAAATCTATGACTCTGATACTGCAAAATTTTCTCCATACGCCCATATGTTATTCGAGCATTGGTTTGACCTGCTTAGGCTTAAACGTGAGCTCAGTGGCGGGCTTACTCGACAATATAAAAATAGTCAGAGCCCTTAAAAGATGAAAAAAGTTATTTCCACAATTCCAATACGGAAACCTAGAAACTCTTCGAATGGAAAAAACATCTCTAAATAATCGAGGAAAGTTCGTGTCAAATACGAGATTGCTTTTGCAATACGTTTCTGTAGCTTATCG
Organism: Parelaphostrongylus tenuis; assembly: GCA_019055375.1. Lineage (NCBI taxonomy): Eukaryota > Metazoa > Nematoda > Chromadorea > Rhabditida > Metastrongylidae > Parelaphostrongylus > Parelaphostrongylus tenuis. The sequence continues at coordinate 169,630 of JAHQIW010003548.1, forward strand.
AGAGCTCAAATCAAGTATTTCAACGGCATGTTTAATTTCTCAAATAGCTTATTTTTGGCGCCGTATCAGTCAAAATAAAATTTGTTTCTTTTTGAAGATTTCTCACTGGATAAAAGTGGTACTGTTCTGTTATGGGGCGCCATTTGAGGCCTTCGATAAAAGCGTATTCTTTGCTGTTATCCGACGAATGTAGGATTATCTGATGGCATAAATCAAGTGAACTTTAAAGGTATATTTTATTTTTCATATTGTTTGTTTCTAACGCCGTACCAGTCAAAATGAGATTTTACTGATTCAACTCATTTTTGGACATGTCTGCTAATCGATTATGGTAAAAATTTGAATCTTGTTCTCTTATTGTAGGTGGGTATTTGGTCTTTTCAGCAAATCATTACCTTGAGGTAGTCATGATTATTTATCTAAAACACCAAATCAATGCAGTCATTACTTAATCTTATCAGGAAAAAAAGACAGTAAAATTTCATTGAATACTATACCAGCATCCGCTCTTTTCAAAAACAGTATGATTTGTTCTTTCGCTAACAAACTTACTATAGATTAATCGACGTTATGGAAATCGGCTATCGAAGAACAATTCGCAGATGGCCGCTTTTCGGGTGACTTGAAAATTGTTCTTTAAAGCATATTGACCACATGCGGATCAAATCACGCGACGATCAAAGTATGGTGTGATGCTACCTAGGCGTGAGTTCTCCCAATGAAAAAAAAAATTGCTTGACTGATTCTCTGATGACTTAAGGAAAGCAACGGGGTGCTTATAGAATTTCCGGACGTGTCATGAATCCTGTATGAACTCTGAATGAAGCTGAATAAGCAGCCCAGTATCGTTTCTAAATGCTGAGCAGCGAAAAAATTTGCCATGTCATTCTTCTTTTATTATGTCTGCACATCAAAAAAGTCATGAGAATTTGGGGACTCTAAAAACACCCATCTTTATCAGAAACTTGAAGCTTTCGAAAAGATGAACAAGAGAACTACAACTCAGTGTCACGTACTTCGCTTCTCAAGAGCTACGCTTTTGCTTCATCTGTAATATAGTGATAATTACAGTGGGCAAATATAACCTGTTCGTCACAACATAGCTTCTCACCTCAGTGCAACTGTATTTCTAGGAAAAGTTCTATTCCATTCTCCTTCAATATTTTTTACACTAAGATTCTTGGTGTCATTTCACTTTACGCCACTTTCTATATCTCTCAGTGAAACTCCGCAGATATTTTGATATTTTCAGTTAACCTCTCCAATCAACGAAGAAGTTTCCAGCAGCACTAAAATTGAGAGCTAATGAAAACGAATAGTTTGAATACTCAGGGTTTGCTTGCAAGCAAGTTTTGCTTTGATTTTGTTGAGAATATGACATAGAAATATACGAAAGAATCTTAATTTAAAGTTAACGGATCGACGACCGTCAAAGCTCGTCTAAAGAACAGAGAGCCTCAAAACCAGCTGCCTTTCTGACGTGGTTGACTACACGTGCTACGAGCGAAACCCGTTGTTGTTTTGTGAGAATAATCTAGTTTTGGAAGAATAGATTGTTTTTAGCCTAATATGCAAAATTTATTGTGACTATCAGAGGTCATAAATCAATACTCATATATACATGACGAGACTTTCGACAGTCTGATTTGTCTGCTGACCACAGTCGCAGTGGTGTTGGGATGTGGAGTGATGCCACAAGGTCAAGGAACAAGTAGAAATTTTCGTTATACAATATCGCAATTTCAAATATAAAACTCCTATCCTTGATTGGTGATATTACATCTACTACTTTGTCATTTATAATGAACCGTCCTAATCCAAGCGCAATGACGGGACGGATTTTGAGCAGTAAATTGTATAACACGAAATAAAGCAGTCTTAGAAAATCATCCAACATAATAATTTAGTTTTCTATTTTACACTACAGAACCTACCAAATCGCGTTGAGCAATGACAAGAAACTTTACTGTGAGTGACTTCAAATTACCTACGCCCATCGTTTCCACTACTTCACCGAGTCCCCCTGCTCAGCTCTCTGGTAGCATTGCAACTACCTTGGATGGTGCTAAATCATCGTATCTCGCCTTGTAATGCGAATAGTGAGTTCACAATTTTTCGAATGAAGGTTTCCTCATCGTGCTACTACGAGGGACAAGGAATCCGAACTTAAGTTCTTTGAACTTTGTTGGCATTACAATTTTAACGCAGTATGTCAACACAGGAGCGCATGTGACGCAGTGGTTAGAGGTGCTCTGCTTCGCACACGAGGTCAATGTTTCGATCTCGCGCTCACGCCTTATCAAGCCATTCATCTCTCCTGGGTCAGTAAATTGGTACCAGACTGGTCTTAGACTTAATACCGCGACTCATTGTAAAGGCCAGATATGCATTCACTCACCTCAAGCGAGGTTAAAAATCGAAGGCGAATGCATGGCGCATCCCTCAAGGACTGATCTATACCGAGGGCTTTATTCTTCTATGTCAACATAGTATGACATCATTCAAATAATGGCGCTTCCTTATAAATCCTATTAGCCATTGAAGAGTTGCTTTTTCTGATCAATGATGTTCTCGAACGACCACATTCTAGTGCATGCCTCCCTGATGCCGTGATTTCAGGCATTTTGGATCAGCTTTTGGTTTAGATCAGTTATGATCTCTTAGAACGCAAAGCTGCTACTGTTAATCCACCTGCGAAATATAGGCTTTCGCGAAAGAGCACTTAGAATGAACTAAGTTGCCTTCATTATTGTTATGAAATCATATGTTGTCGGAAATAAATGTGCAGATGGCTTATTTTGAGTAAAATTGACTAAAATCATTGTTGTTTTGCAATCTAGTGTGCTTTAGAGGAAGTGAACCATGCATTATTGTGCAGTGCATCTAAAAGCTTGTATAACTCACACCGTGCCACAGAGGACGCCATCTCTCTAATTATGAGAGACTGATACCAGAAATGTATGAGATTCCCTTCCGATCCGTAAATACTGGGAACTGTTAGCAATGATTTGAGACACCTACTCAAGGACATTCCTCATTTTCAGAGGAAAGTAGTCCTGACTATCAATTGATAACATTTCAAACAATGAGAAAAATTTGAGCTTCTGTCAAAGCCAGAAGCCAAATTGTAGACTGCTGTCGATAATCTCTGAGAAAAGACGTCTTGAATGAAAGAAGTGCTAAGACTCTATTGTGATTTGATCGTGAGAAACGTGGCTCATGGCGTATTCACGGACCGTACAGGTTAATCCTTGCATTACTTGCAGTCGTGGCATACTTCCAAGTCTAAGCAGCGTAGCTAAAAAGACTAAAAAATTACTTATTTCTACTGTTAGCTTTGTGCAATAAAAGAGGCTATGATGAAGTAAAATCTGCTAGGTGGAGGTGAGTGAACGCTACAAATTGTTTTGAAACAATCTATTTTACATGAAGACTGTGAACCGCTCATATTTCGTCAATCCCGACATTGTTCCGCATAAGTGTTATAATCTGCCTGTTCTGTGTCTGCACTACTTTTTCATTTACAGACAAGATTTCCTCTTTAAATAAACAATTTCAAAAGTTTGACTGTGAATATCAGGAGACAGATGAAGGGTTCGAAATTGCGTATTGTTTTGAATCAAGCTCATACAATGATATTAAGCGTTCTAAGACACTTGTTACGTTTTGTGGCATTTCTTACGACAAAAGAGTACAGAGTCAGGAACAAAAGTACTGTATCCAGCGACATCCATCACACTACATCTTTGCATACTGGTCATAGTGTATGGAAAATCTAATAGAGAAAAGGCGCAGAAATCACTGAAAAAAAAAGTTTTACGTACTTGTCCGACTCTTCAAAAAATTTGAACGAAAAAAGACATTTGCGTAAAAAGGCACTTACAGTCATGCGCGGCAATGACGTTCCCCTTTTTGTCGTCGTCGGTCAATACTGTAACCACCTTATGCGGTGGAGCGAAGCCGACTGAAGGTGGCGAACTAGGCAAAGCTGATAACTTTGAGGCAATTTCAACCGATCACTTCCCACTTTCGAAAACTTTATCATTATGAAATTTTTTGGTACCTTTTCATTATCTGTACCCTGTTTCGACCCCTTTGAAAAAGCTTGTTTTAGGCCTTATTGATGCTAGCTCAATCAAGAGAATTTGAAAATTCCATTTCATTTCTCGAAATGGTTTATTGTTACGTTGAAGGAGCAAAAATAAAATTTTGTTCTTTATTCAGACATTTTTGTGAACAAAACTTTTTCTTGGGAACTTCAACAGCCGATCAACAGAGCAAATGTTGGAGATTCCAGCAAGGTTTTTGTTTTTGAAACGGTCTTCTTGGTGCGCTATAACAGTTAAAAGAAGATTCGGTTTCGCAAAACTGGATTATCTCCATTAAGCGTTTCCTGCTTCGAATCGTCACAGAAACGTATTTTTTGGTCGTTTCCAATGTTCAAATAATTATTCGATAACTTGAATCAAAAGAATTTGATTGCTACTCCTTATTTTTGAAAAGGCTTTAGCTATTGCACTGTCAGGACATAAATAAGATTTTAATCTTCATTCAAACATTTGTCGCTGGTCAGGGCCATTTCTCTACACTTTATCAAAAATCAATAGATCAAATCATGGGGATTCCAATGATGTCTTTAACTTTTGAAACAGTCTCTTTGGTGCGTTGTGAAGCAAAGGAAGACTCGGTTCCGCACTCGGCGCGCAGGGTGTGTCTTTACCGAAAAGGCTTTTTCAAAACATGTTTGTGACATCGCCAAACGTTTGTTTATCGAACCCAAGCTTGATCCTATTATCTTTCTTACACAGACGTTCGATTTGTAACACACCATGCTTTTTCAGGAACATGACTTTTTCAACACTTTGGGAAGCATGAAGGCTCATAATTGAGGCAACTCGATGAAAACCAACTAAAAATGATTGAAAGGCAAACGATGTGCAGTAGCCTGGAGTCGCTTGCACGAAATCTTGTTCTCATACAAATGAAAGCGTGTTGGTTTGGCGCCAGTATGGCAAAATCTTATCCACATACCTTAAACAGTAGTGACTTATCTCGACGTCGAGCTGCGCGATACTTAAAATTCCTTTGGCATGTACATCGCAATGAAAAGCCCTTACGACGAACTAGAAACGCTATCAAATTCAACAAATTTCAGGCTACCGAATAGTTGCTAAAGGTCTAAAAAGCATGTTGGCTATTACAGTTAATAAAATTGAAGTTAAAGTTTTGTTAATTCTTGTTGAAGTTAAAGTTTCGTCATTAAAGTCGAATAAATAAAGTTAATAAAGTTCAATTATGTTGAAGTTTCGTTAATAAAGTTATGTTCACCGAGAAAATAATTCCAGTGAGAACAGAAGCTTTAATTTTCCTCTTGTGGCGCATCGGTGCAGCCTTAGTGAAAGCAATGTGCACCATTAAAATCTCTGAGACTTGATCTATCAGATAGTTGTGAAAACTTGAAAAGGTGAAAGTCGCGTTCTTCTCAAGTTCTAAAGGAAAGCGCGGATAGCAGTAAAGGTGCAGTTTTGAAAATCCAATATTCTTTTGGCTGTTACAGCGCACGAAGATGTCCGCTTCAGAAATCAAAAACATCATTGGAATTCCCAAGATTTGATTTGTCGATTAATTTTTAAAGCTCTCAGAAAATACCTCTTCCTTTGACCACTTTTTTATAGACCTGCTCAAAACGATATATTCTGATTAGGATATAACAGGCGCCTGTATATCTATACTAGATCTAACGACTCAAAACGTGATATATCCTTCTCAAGGAAAAGTTTTAGCCAACGAGAAATGTCTAAATGAGTAAAAAAATTTTATGCTTGTTCTTTCAACGCAATGATAAAGCTTTTTCGAAAATCAAAAAGAATTTCCAAATTCTCTTGATCTAAGTTATCGAAGGGTTACTTAAATATTGAAAATCACCAAGAAATGAGCTTCTCCTGAAGGGCCAAGACAGCGCGCGGATGACGGAAACGTACCTTTATTTGTGGAACTTCGTACGAAAAAACCTCTTCAAATCATGAACATCATTATGGCGAATTGGTCGAAAGATGTGTGACAAGGTGTGGTGAACAGAGGGTTCGAATGTTGGCATCGGTTCCGTCTGCCGTAAACTTCTTCTCCGCAGTTGGAACTGTCGGCTTAAATGCGACTCGTTCGTGAATTGTTTGAAAAAACTGTACGTTCATTTGCTTTTTGCCCACTGAATCTTTGTAATGAGGTGATAAACCACTAGGCAATAATTTTACACATTTACATGAAATTGAAAATTTCATAACTCGACTAATTGTATGTGGTGCCTAATGAACCGATTAGAAACTTCGTAATCGAAAAACTGCAAAGAAACCTCTACGTTCACTGATAAAAAATTTCAGTGGTCAAATAAAAATTCTTTAAAGCACACTCTAGTTTAGTAAAAAGTTGAGAATGGAACGATGCTCATCTTATATGTTTTCTTCATCTCTTGGGTTTTTCAATCCTCATCATCTCTCCGCTCTAGCCGTCGATTACTGTCATGCTATTAAACCGACAAGCTAAGGGATCTATATCTCGAGTGCTGGTAAATTAGCATAAACAGATAAGTCTCTTGTAAGGATGTAGGCAACACCCGGTGTAGAAAGCGATCAGTAAAAACGGAAGCAGAAGCTGTTTAGTTCTCTTATGAAGCTGTAGGATGGCTCACGAACTATGTAAAGTGCTTAGTAGGACATCTCCACTAATATGTAGTGCTTTTCTATGATTCATCTCAACAGGCGTTTACATTCGGATCAAAATGGGAACTGGCAGTATCCCATACTCTCATCATACTTTAACATGCTTTCTTACATGGCCGCTTTGAGTTCAATGTTTCACCAACCTTTTGAGTGCATCTAGTATGAAAAACTTATGCATGATGAGCACTATTGAGGTATTGATAAACTATGTGTATCGATTGTCATCGCCTTCGCCATCGAGTGATCTAAAGGTGTTTTTATAGATCATCTGTTTTTCTTAGTCACGCGCAAGAAAAGTTGGGTGGGTTCTCCTTGTCGATAACATCAAATAGCACTAAGTCTTAGAACTGACTTCATGTCCAAGCTGGAAGCCTCACTGTGAAGAAATCTCCGACTAAACAAACAAAAGCAAAAAAACCGAAACAAACAAACAAAACATTAACTGAAACAAACTGACTGAAATCTTTGTGTTTGAAAAAAGGATAGAGAAAACTTTCTACGTTTGTTAATGAGAAAAGCTCATGTCCAGATAAGAGTTTACCAAGAATTCAACACAAACACAGTTCTACTCTGACGAAAAATGGCCATTTCTAGAAGCATGTTGTTGAATATGTGAAGCTGAGAAAGAAATCATGTCCTTTCATATATTTTCCTTTTCCATCTCTTGGACTTTCTAATCTTCACCATCCATCTGCCCTAGCCCTCGATTGCTGTCACAAAATTGAAATATCATACAAAGACATCACTAATTCGAGTGCTAGTGCGGTAGCGTAGATGGTAAAGATAATTTTCGCAACAGCTGCAGAAACTGGTCAACGAAAGTGAGACTGCATTCAGTCGTCTCAAATATAATCACTAGAAATAACTGCATTTCGAGAAATCTCTTAGGTCAGAGTATTTTTTGATGCTTCCTTAAAAACAGAAATAGCGCGTTTGTGTGTGGACAATAATGAGAAGTGATAGCATCTTCATCATGACATCAAGCTCTCTACAGGAAGACCACCGACCCTTTGGTCCGATTTCTTCAGGAAAGCTAGGAAAGAAATATATGATGCTTAGCGAATCATTACAGCAAGGAGGACCCACTGGTCTACTCTTGCAGGCGATTGGAAAAATGGAAGTGTTGCTGGTACCCGCTAGAGTCACTCGACTACCAACGGGACGAGAGGTGATACAGGTGATTCAGCACACGAATTCGCAAACACAGGAAAAAGAACCAGAGTTCGATCATTCCGAACAGAAAAACTGACTGGAAATACACTTAAGGGATTTGAGTGGTGAGCAAAATTCAACCTCAGATCAGAGTTAACCCGCATTTCACCCGCACTGAGTACGTGTGCTATCACTGCACCACCTAAGCCACCGCTTTGCTACCACTTTTCCGGTATGGGTTAAACACGTATTCAACTCTCGTTTTGAATAGAACATCTACCAAGGGAATCACCATTCTTAACAAGTGCCTATAAAGAACGTTTCTTTTTCTTCATTTGATTGTGTCATTCCACATGTAAACTGGTAGAAAATCTTATCCGACAGAAAACCGAACTCATGTTAAGCCAATTTTTTTGGAGAAAAACAGCACAAAAGATATTATAATTACGAAAGTATTTTGTGTATCCTTTGAAGTCTTCACGAAATAACTTCCTGGAAGTAATTCGTTCGTGATCTTCGATGAAACGGCTTTGTAAATTGGTAGAATTTCTGCAGGTTTTCTCTGCCAGTAGGTAATCTCATTATCGGGTTAATCAAACGTAATATTGAAGCATACAGTAAGTCACTGTGAAATGGATACAAGGAATGTTTATTGATAGAGACGCGATATCTAGCCTAACATCGCGAGCATTAACGAAGATTCCTATTAGACTCTGCTCTGTATGAAGTTCAGGTGAGCTTAGTGATTCTACACACTTCTACAACTTAACCTTTCCTATAGTTCTTTAGTGGATAGAATTGTAACCTTCTTTCCCTTACCGATTCATTTCTAACACTTCAAGCATTTTCTAACTATTGGCCCTGTTTATGTCAACAAAAGCTGTTGAGAACAGGATCGCTTTTGTTATTGGTCCTAGTTCTAGCGCTCGTGGAAGAATATTTTCTGATGGTTTTTGAAATCTGTGTATTTACTCGATAGCTTAGTTCTCAAAAAAACTCGGAAAACAACTCTAGTTTGGAAACATCTTCAACTCTTATGGATTTTAATGATGCATTTTCTTATTAAAAATAAGTATTTGACGCTTCTCTGTGAGCCATCTCACAAGTGCGCAAGAGGATTGAGCATTTTACAAAAATTCTCGCTGATCAATTTCCATAGCGGATGTGTAAAACATTCTAAAGCAAAAGCAGAGCTGTTGATGCTGAATCATCTGCACTTAAGACATGGATGTCCCCGCTTGTTCATTTAGCTCCACGACACCATCGTCGGCCTAGAGAGGACGGATTTTGAAGGCAGAGATGCTTAGTAGATGAAAGCAAAGTATGAGAGGACATAATTTCTTTCTGAACGCCATGTATTCCCTTTGTGTTTTTACAATTGTGCATTTGTCGGTGAATTATAGGCGGATGTTTGCATTCATAGTCGCAGAACATTCCATGTTTTTCCAGGCAGGGACCATTTGGCTCGTTGAATATCCACGATACTCGATTGAGATCCAAGACAACCACTGTGGACATTGATAAGAGCCATCGATGCTCTAATGAAAACGGAACCACCGGGAACGTTAGCCATAGTAAGATCAGGATACCAAATGAATACACATTTTATTTCGAACAAGTGAAGAACTGTGTTCGAGTTTTAATTAAGAACTCCAAACAGCAGAAAATAATTGTGCACAAAAAGGACTCAATGCCAACATTCTAACCGCTCTGTACACCACACTTTGCCACATTGCTTTCGACCAGTTCACCACGATGGCATTCGTGGTCTGAAGTAATTTTTTTAGAACGAGGTTGCAAAGAGATGCAAAAATTCCAAACCGTGAAGCTTCCTGAGACTGACATGTGCTTGGAGTCAATTGCTCCAATATTCATGTTTATGTCTATAATACACATATCCCTCCCTTCTTTGGTGCATAGGGCAATCACCACGTTGCCGACAATTATGCAGTATGGTTGCATGTCCATCTACGCTCCCATGACTGTATGCAATCTTCTACTCAACGATTGTTTAGAACAAAAGTCCAGTAAAGACAGTGAGTAGCTTATGCTAATAATGTCTACGCTCTTGTCTATTTGTAGTACTTAACAATATAGTGATATACCCAAAGATGTGTTCTTGCTGGAACAGTAATTAGGTTGTTTCAGTAGTATTAATTTTTCTGAGATTGTATTATCTGTCGTTACAGGTGTAATGCAAGTTGATGCATACCCGTAGTAGCCGCAATATTACTGCATGATTCTCATTTCGATTCAGTGCAAAGTTCAAAACCACACACTATTCTTCGTTATACACTGCATGCACAGCCGAGTTCTCTAAAATTGCTTATTGGAATATAAATCTTGTAAATGTGTGGAATATCGGCGTGAATGACTAAAGAATGCAGAAAAGAATTCAAAGGATTTTTCCACCTATGTGGAAAGATTGCAGATGACAAAATATGAGCCTTTTATTATTTTAACGCTACTCTGTTTTATTTCAGAAAAATTTGTTACTCTCATCTGCAGCTTCCATATCGACAAATTCAGTAAAATTTCAACTTGTTGCAACTTTTTAATTGAAAAGAGTTAATACTAGATTTAAATGATAGTCTTCTTCTACTCCGCGCTATTCTTGCTAAGGAATTTGCCAACCGCACGACAAGTGATGCAAGGATTAACTTGAAGTGACCGTAGACGCATTTTTCCACATTCCACAATCTAACATTACATTTAAACTCTAGCACCTCTTCCACTCCAGTCGTCTCCTTCCCCAATTCATCAAACAATGTACAATTTTGTTTTGATATATCAGGCACTTGGGTTTTACCATCGTCAACTACGTTGTCGATTACTGAGAAGTCGATTCATTACGAAATCTTGGGATGTTATTGAGTTGGTGCGCCTTAAACCATCAATGCAGGCAGTTGCCAGCATTTATTTGATGAAGGAAATCGCAGACGTGTTTGGTACAAGTTCCCAACTTCAAAGAGTTAGAGTGCTTTGAGAGAGATAAAACAGAGTCTTACGTGTACTTAACAGTCTGCTAGCTAACCTAATACTCGATAAATTATGGAGAAGTAACATAATCTGAACGAATATTTTGAACTTTTCATAGGTCTAGCGTGGCATTAATGCTAGACCTACATTTCGGTTTATTTTTGCAAACCTCATCAGTAGCGCATGCTAGCTGGAAAGGCTGAACGGAAAGTCATGTGCTACTGATGAAGTTTGAGCGAATAAACCGAAGCTTACTTCCAGCACTGTAGATGCCATACCAGACCTCTGGATGGCTTAAAATATTTTGTCAGATTATATTGAATTTCAGGCGAGGTCTCAAAAGCGATTTATATGAAGTTATTGCTGAAGTAAAATGTAATTTTCGTAACATTATTCAAGACAATTTAATTAATCTCAATGCCCTTTTTTGATAGTTCTGCAACAAATCTATACCTTCTAGCTGATGTTATGCTGACAAATTACTTCTGTCGTTCGCTTTCGGATTAATTGTCACAGTCTTACATTCCAAGGGATCAAAACTGATCTGAACCATGAGCTGACTCAAATTCCCGAGATTATTGTATCAGGAAGACCTGCGCTGCGACCCTGCTGTTCGAGAACCTCAGTGATGTGCAGAACAAAGTTTCTATAGCAGCTTAATTTGAATTTTTCGAATCCACCGTGTGCTTGGCGTGTTAGGAGCGTCGAATCATTAGACTTATGAAAAAGGCTTACAACCTTTGTGATTTCACTATTAGCCTCAATCGTGAAAGTGCTTGGATGTGGAAGTGATGCCGCAAGGTCAAAATAGTAGAAGCATTTCCAAATATAAAATTTTTAAGCTTGGTCGGAGATATCGTATCAGATGATTTATCAGTTGTTATGAAATGTCTCAGTCCGAATGTAATGACGAAAAGATTTTGAGTATCAAACTATAAGAACGATAAAAGCAGTCTCTGTAGGCACATTTAGCAGATTAGTTTTGTTTCTAATTTCACACTACAAAACTAACGAAATGTTCCAGCAATGGCAAGGAATTTTACTGTGAGTGGACTTTTGTTCTAAACAATCGTTGAGTAGAAAGATTGCATACAGTCATGGGATCGTAGATGGACATGCAACCATACTGCATAATTGTCGGCAACGTGGTGATTGCCCTATGCACCAAGGAAGGGAGGGATATGTGTATTATAGACATAAACATGAATATTGGAGCAACTGACTCCAAGCACAGGTCAATCTCAGGAAGCTTCACGGTTTGGAATTTTTGTGACAAAGCTTTGCATTTAATGTAAGTGTTATTCTATCACCAGTCTTGACTCCTATTCTTTTTCTTTTTCTTCAAAGCGGTTGACTTTCGTGACATCTTATTCTACGCGTGCTTACGAATGCTTCATTGAATATGTGCAGCAATCCTCTTTTGCTTTCTATCAACCTCTCCATCAGCAGGGAATATCTGAAGGAAGCGCGGAAAGAGAGGTTTAATGAATGCACTACAGATTGTATAATCGTACCCTCTTCAGAGATTTTCTAGTGAAAAAAATATTTGTTTCAAGAGTTGTACTTTGTTTTTGCCCACAGAAACGCTTGTAATAACAACGTTTTGTGGAATCATCTTCCGAATAACAGAATCTGCTATAGAAGCCGATTTAGAGAATTCATTTCGAAATGAGCTGGTTGGTGATCTTTGATGTTTGTGTATAAGACAAAGAACTACAATAACAGCTGAATTTAGTCCCACACTATATATGGTCAGAGCTAGATCCGGTGTTGCTTGAGAGTAATCCAATTCAAGGATATATGGTAATGGATAGAAATTTCCACGTTAGTGTAGAATTTCGCACTTCCCTACGTAATCCTAAAGCTCTGTCGGAGATACTACACCTGATGCTCATCAGTCATTGTTACCTGTTAATCTTGGAATACCTCACCCAGCGAATAGTGATGAGACGAAAAAGAGCGGTTTAAGAAAAATGCATCCAACAAAAGGAGTTTGCTTCTAATTTCACACTACATAATCTAGGAGGTTCAATTGCAACAATGACATTGAACTTTACTGGTAGTTGTTTCAAACTACCAACGGTTATGATTTACACTGCTTGAGCTAGTGTTCCTTCTCAGTTTTCTAATACTGCAGTTTTTTCAGGTACCGCTAAATTATTGGTGTATGAGTAAAGCAAATCTGTCTCAAGACAGCTTCACTTCAAAGCAAGTTTAGGCACTAAACCATGCAATCATGCAATTCTAAATTATCACTAGTTAATAAACTTGGTGTATATTGCTCTCGTCTCACAACTATGAAGCGACCTAATAGAACCTTTTCCCATTGTTCAGCAGTACAATATTTTAAGAAAAACTACATTGTTCAAAGTATATTTAGTCAAGCATTAGTTATCGATACACTCTTAATCGGTACCAGAAAGATTAACGTTAAATCTTTGAAAACGAGACAGCATTGTATGGGTAATACGAAGTAACTTATTCTTTCAAACACTTCAATATCCGTGTTCACTGTTTTTTTTTTCATTATGCAGATCCCAGTACTACTAGCACTCAATTTGTCATTTCGTCTTCTCGACCGTCGCAGAAAACTGGCTGAGCGCGTCTCCTTGCAATTCCGTATATAGCCAGACTGTAACGTTTCGTAGGGCATTTGATGGTGGCTACCAGAGAGTGTTGTGGGGTAAGGATTGAACCCTCATATGTCGCGACGAACATCACAACCACTTGGACACATCGCCTCTCATGATAGGACTTAATTCCTTAAGGACAATGTATACCGGCCGAGGTACACAATTGTTTTGAAGGCCTTTCTCTCTGAACAAAAGTATTCTCTCAGACATTTGGTAAGCATTCTAAAGCCTAAATCTTCGCGATTTCAAAGTCATGTTTAATTTTTGAAAAAGATTCTCTTCTCTAAGCCAAACACGAGGTGTTACAATAAACTTTATTTGACAGGTGACGTTTCGGCAGTTCGCCTTCTTCGAAGCCTGGAAAGGTCAAATTGTCTACAATCCAATAGGGCCAAACACCTTCATTACTCCTTTAGAAAAAATCATCAGATCTAGATTTCAATCGCATCTAGCACCAAATCAACTCTCACATACTCATCGCTTTTTATATGTGTTACACCGAATGATTCAAGTAAGGATCACCGGAAGGAGATCACATTGGCTCGTAATGCACCTTACCCATTACTGACTCAAAACGTATTGATCCAAAACGTTTCGAAGATCTTTCGCGCTGATATTTACTGCTCCTGCGCAAGGATGGTGACTTCAATTTCAAATCAACTCCGTCGTGTTTCTAATCTCTATGCGTCTCTAGCGGGGTGTTCCGTCTATTAAGACGTCTGTCAGCTAGGTGGTCTTCCATGCGGGCATAGAGCGGCCTACCCGTTTCGCCAATATATTTATCGCTACACGCTTTGCAAGAGAAGGTAGACTGTACCTACGCTCTTGCAATGAAAGATAGAAATGCAATGAAATATAATGAAATGAAATATAATGAAAGAATATAATGCAATGATATATAACGACAGAATCATGCACTGAAATAAATAATAGATTGTAAATATGTCCTAACGGCAAAGGCGATGATTGCATGAGCGCAGGTACAGTCTATCTAATCTCTTGCAAAGCGTGTAGCGATAAATATATTGGCGAAACGGCTAGGCCGCTCTATGCCCGCTTAGAACAACCCCCTAGCTGACAAACGTCTTAATAGACGGAACGCCCCGCTAGGGACGCATAGAGAACAGAAACACGGCGGAGTTAATTTTGAAATCAAAGTCACCATCCTTGCGCAGGAACAAAAAACATCAGGTCGAAAAAGCCCTGAAGCACTTTGGATTGATGCCATCCATTCAACTATAAACCGCAGGAAGGAATGCCTCGTTATCACATGTGATTTGAAGCAGTATATAAAGCTGTTGTTTTAATGGGTAAAGTGCATTACGAGCCCATGTGATCTCATTCCAGTGGTCTCCACTTAAGTCATACAGTGTAACACATATAAAAAGCAGTGAGTTTGTGAGAGTTGATTTGGTGCTTGATTCGATTGAAATTTAAATCCGATGATTTTTTCTTAAGGAGTAACCAAGGTGTCTGGCTTATTGGATTGCGGACAATTTGACCTTTCCAGGCTCTGAAGAAGACAAACTGCCGAAGCGTCACCTGTCAAATAAAGTTTATTGTAACACCTCGTGTTTGGCTAAAAGAAGTAAATCAAGAATTGCACTGAAGCATGCCGAGGTTAGTGGAGAGTAGGTCTTGGGAATTTTTAGAACCAGCAGTACCAAGTATCAGCAAGATTCGTCCGACTGACAAAAGAAGTATTATCACTAAGGCAGAAAATTACCTTAGCTCGACAATGTGCGAAGTTTTTCGGACGCTGCATAGAATTGTTCCGAACTTCATAAAACGAAAACGACTTCACGCGATATGTGGTGTACCAGAGGTCAGCCATCGAATACTGGATATCAAAATGAAAGTGATCCGCGCCTGTCTACGAAGCAAACAAGAGAATCTGTACGCTATGCTGAAGAAGTGCGCGGCGAAGGAAGGATTTGCTAGTCCATCAGGTTAAATGCTAAAGTTACTTTATGGAGGAAATTCGATCATCTTTTGAGTAGATCACATAGCAGAAATTTGAGAAGGCATGCGGATACCGCTAATGAAGAACATGCGAGTCACAATAGGGCAAGTAATGCACCAAGAAATTCAAGGGTCACCGTGTTAGGAGGTATAACCTTCCTGATGACGCCTCTCTTCCTATTAGAATTGGGTCCAAGCTTTTCACCATTTCAGCCCATCTTTGAGGTGTCCTTGCGTAAGGTTGCATGTGGCTTACATAAATTGTATGATCAACTCCGTAAGAACTCCAGAGCTGAAGAGATTAATAGAAATGGACAGAAAGTAGAGGTTGCACCAATACCACCATTTCCTCAGCCGTTCTATAGACAACAAGACACCAACGAGGAGGTTGGTAGAAATTCCGGAAATTTGCGGACGGACTTCTAGAACCCTCACCCACTATCTTACGAGAAGATTTCAATCGAACCTCACCGAGCTACAAAAGCGTGGCTCGAAAGAGGTTCGAGAGTTGATAGGAGAAGAAAGGATAAGGCTACCAGTTAGTGATAAGGGTGGAGAATTTGTTGTGATTCCTTGACAGTTAGATATCTCAATAACGAAGAAGCATCTCGAAGATGCTTGGCTCCAGCGATCATCTTCTGTGAAGGAATTCAAAAGGCAAAACCTCAAATCAAACAATGAGTGGGTTCGTACGGCAAAAGCGGCAAGCTTAAGACCATCTATCATTTTTCACTTAAAAATCCAGTCAACAACACGTTTTGTCTTATACTTACTTATAAAAACACACAAGTTAGTATCCACTGATAATCTAAGGTCTAACGATCCATCTATATTCAAAGTTAAAACCATCATCTGTTGTGTAGGAGGACCGACGGATAGGATAGCATGGTTCTTAAGGTTGATAACATCCCAGTTGCTAGGACATATTCCAGCCCCTCTGACGAACACTCAGATGTTCCGGTATCGTCTACGTAACGCGAACCCGAACAACGCGTACGTAATGAAGTCATTCGACGTCATTGCTCCATATACCAACGTCTCGAATGACTCCGCATTGCAAGCCACACATGAGCTTCTGGTACAACACCAGGGAGCTGTAAACATGTATGGCTTGTCGACTGAGCAGTACATGGTGCCATTAAAAGAGTGCCTAAACAGCTCAATCTTCAGATGGTCCGGGAATTATTATATCTAAATGAGAGGGCTGGCAATGGGGAAGCGACTAGCACCTAGTCTGGCGATTGCCTTTATGTCTAAAGTGGAAGCACCAGTGATGGATCTTCGGCCATTACTCTACCGTAGGTACATAGATAATTGTTTGGTTATCTGTCCCACTCAAAAGAGCTAGATAATTGTTTCAGATTGTTGAATGAACAGTCAGAGTGCATTAAATTCACCCGTGAGATACCAAAAGACAATTGGCTCCCATTCTTGAACGTGCAAATAAGCTTGACTGAGAGCGGCTACATAACAAAGTGGTACCGAAGGCCAAGTAATAGGAATATCCTGGTTCACTATCTCTCTTCTCATCCCTCACATAGGAGAAAGGCGCTAGCAAAAAACATGTTTCCTACAGCAGCCAATGTATCCACCGGGGAGGAGAAGAGAGTAATGCGGAAACTGGCTCGGGAAACAACCACTTCCAATGGATACGAGTTTGTAGCCCCTCGGCTTAGGTTTAGAGGAAAGAGTACGCCTCCGAACGAAAACTCGAATGACAGGGAAGTCGCGTTCATCCTCCCGTTTATTTCAAATGATATTAGTACAGCTACAAAACGCTGTTTGAAGAGCGGTCTTAGAGCAATCGGTGTCTATTATTGAAATACCACCGAATACTCTAAAACGCTAACTAGTTCGCAACCGCTTATATGACCGTCTCTGCATGACGAAAGATTGTAAAATATGTCCTAACGGCAGAGACGGTGGTTGCGTGAGCGTAGGTACAGTCTACCTAATCTCTTGCAAAGCTTGTAACGATAAATATATTGGCGAACCGGGTAGGCCGCTCTATGCCCGAATTCTATGCCTCTGTTCCCTTAAAGAGGGTTATCGAAGACGACCGTTTTACACTCCATGTCAAACGAATTTTCATCTAACACAGAACGTTTGCGCATGCGATTGCTCTTCGGCTGGTATTTTAATCATATTATACCTTTATTTCGAGTGCTTTATTAGGACCACGCTCAAATTTCAATAGATCCTATCATTATTATTTGAGCCAACTTGTCATGTGGTCTGGTAAGGGCTCTTGTACAGCCCGATACACGTGTTTCGTCACTACACACTCGTCAGTTGGGCAGAACCAGTTGTCTTCCGATTTTTTTATAGCCAGTTCTCTCGGAAGCTCTGTGCTCCCTTACAGAGAGTTATCGAAGACGAACGTTTTACACTCTGTGTCAAGCAAAATTCTCAAAAAATAATGATAGGATCTATTGAAATTTGAGCGTGGTCTTAATAAAGCTCTTGAAATAAAGGTAAAATTTTTGTTTCACACTCGCCGGGCCTTCATTTTTATCACGCGTATAATTCGCTTAAAGCACCAAAATAATATGATTGTTTAGAAAAAATTTCGCATCATCTAAGTCAATTGTTTTCTCTGGATTTAATGAAGCTTTTCACAGGCGTGGTCGAAGTCGGTCAGCATTCGCTCCGCCTTGCTGATGCTTCGCGTTATGGGGACGATATCATTAGCAAAGCGAAGTTGGGCGAAAATGCGTCGCCTAGTCGTATTCCTCTTCCTAGTCGACAGTAGTATCTTTATGAAATGGTCATAATTTGATTGGAAAATCTTTTATAGCTTACGAAGGATACCGAGTAGGGGCGTACTGGTTGCCCAAAGTCTCCATAACTGCTTCTGTTTCCACTGAATCATAGGTTTTTTTTTTTCAAAACAGCTAAAGTAAGACAGAGCAATCTTTAGTACTCTCATAAACTTCAGTGAGTCTTATGAAAGTGTGGATATGGTCTTTTTTAGATTCATGGCTGTTCGTATGGCTCTTCTTCGTCCAGTGTTCTTCACTCCTGTTTAGGACGGCTCGAGTAGCCAGTTTGTAGACATCGGACAGCAAGCAGATTGGCGATAACTGTCTAAGTAGTGATGGTCTCCTATATTAAACAACAACACGGCCTTGCTGGCTTTCCGTTGATTTGGGATTCTTGCGTTCTGGCAGGTAGCGAGTGAAGAGCCCATCCATGGTGTTTATGAAAGCTGGAGGCTGATTCTTTAGGTGTTATTGTG
This sequence comes from Parelaphostrongylus tenuis, assembly GCA_019055375.1. Lineage (NCBI taxonomy): Eukaryota > Metazoa > Nematoda > Chromadorea > Rhabditida > Metastrongylidae > Parelaphostrongylus > Parelaphostrongylus tenuis. Next base: position 188,310 of record JAHQIW010003548.1, read on the forward strand.
GTCTTATCCTGTGCAGGCAAGATGTTTTTTCCCCTCATCGAAGGAAGCACGGGTGGCTTTGCTTATGCTCTTCCCAGCTTCTTCAGCTACACCCGTAAATGCCGCTCGTCTCTCTCCTGAGACATTCTTTTACCTCTGCAGTGTTTCACAAGTTCGGACGTAATATTTCGATTACTTGTAGCTCGTGCGATTCCACCGATTCCACGTTGACGTATCAGCTCGAATATTTGCGAGGACAGGCGCCTATTCGTGACTATAGGACTGTCGGCTTCCATCGCGATACCGTTTGCATTAATGGATCTTCCGCAGCCAATTCGCATGCATGTTTTCGTGCATTATAGATACAGATAGTGACTCTAGTCCGTTCCAATTCTAGCAACTTATCCGTACTCGCCCTAACCGACGCTGTCGCATCAAGAGCTTTCTCCGGGTCAGGGGATAAGGCCCGTTTTTAGTTTTGTTTTCGAGCGATTTTGATACCCAGCTCGTAGCTTACTGAGCTCTTGGCGTGGGGACTGGGTGCTTATTAGTAGCTTGTCATTCCCTCTCGCAGGAGCAGAAGGAGCTTATTTTTCCAGCTGACTCCTCGCCGTCTCCCATGTACTTCCCAGCCGCATGATTACACGCTTTTGGCCAATTTGACTCGTGGAAGTAGAGGTCTGTCAAAGCAATGCTTTTAAAGCAGATAGCTCGTCCTTTGAATTCGCTTGCGCTTTTGGAAAGCACACGGTCACTTTGGTTCGCGTTTAATTCCCTATCCATCACGTTGGAGCTCGTCGTGTACCTTTGCGACTAACAGGGCGAGATCCCTCAAAGTACGAGATCTGTGATTTGAGCAAGTTGTACTGAAAACAAAAGGATAACACCGAAAAAGCTATAGTGAAGCGTCGTGCCACGGTATAAGACCAGCAACCTTCTTCTCGATTAGCACCGGCACTAGCACGGTCATTGTGGGCTGCTCGCCGCTCAGTCGCCGCGTGCGGGACGGAGGGGGCTAACGCCGTGAGTCAGTGGACGTCAGTGTAGTCAGTTGTGATGTAATACATATAAAAAAAGACATGAAAAATATTCGTGTGATATTCAAATTTTCGTTTCGTCCTGCTTTTCAATACAAGTAAAACGTTTGAATGGAAAGATAGTTTGCAGTCAATGGAGTGGATATGATGTTGCAACCACACTGTATTGTCGTCGGCAACAAGGTGACTTCCGTATGTACTGCACTGACGGGGAGAATGTGTATAATAGGGAATGCAATGCATTTCGGAGCAACTGACGACAAACACTTGTCAATTTCAGGGAGACTCACGGTTCTGAGTACTAATATTGTTCATAACTTCGTTTCGAAAAAACGATCTGTGTAGACCACGAACATCGTCATGGCAAAACTGGTCGAGATCGATGTGGCAAAGTGTAGTGAACAGAGCGGTTCGGATGTTGGCATCGAGTCCATTCGCATCGCACTTCTTCTCGGCATTTGCAGCCGTTGACTAAAACGCTGATTCAGCTGAACTGTACAGCTTAAACTGTGCATTTGTTCAAATTTGTCTGATGATACCTTTGATGGTGGTCAATTAGTGAGCTGTAAATAAGTAAATTTAAGAATAATTTATAATGCAATGAATCATCTGTGAAGCCATCAATAGCCGATTAAAAAGTCCGTACTCAAAAAAATCCAGGAAAGCTCTACACATCTGGGAATGAAAAGCGTGCATATTCAAACAAAAATCTCCTCTAATTCCAACACAAGTTCATGTTCTAGTTTATCAAGAGATCACCTCTTTATATTGGCTTGAAGACGAATACATAGCGCAGGGAAAATGGCTATGTTCTCCTATAAGTTTTGTTCTATTTTTGAGCCTCTGATTTTCAGCATTCCTCGTTCATAACCCTCGATTACTGCTATACAAATAAACTAACACACGAAAACCTTTACGCCTGAGCGCCAATGGCTTAGCATGAATAGATCTGTTCCTTTCGAAGATATTTTCCACAAGCGCCGTAGAAATTGTCAAGCAGACATGGACGTGGAAAGCTTCCCATTTACCTGTGAAGTCGTATGACGCCTCAGGAAAAAGCGTCAAGTCCTTACCAGAAATTCTCAAATGTTCCAAAACAACTTCTGCTCTTCATTGTTATCAAAATAAGGCCTCTTCATGTGGAGAAAATGCGAAGTTATACTATCCCATTCTCTCACCACTCCTCTTCACGCCCTCAGTTATAGCCGCTTTGAGCTCTTTATTATACTTAAGACGCTAGACATGAACAGGATGTACACGATAGACAGTGGTGAGACAGTCTGAGAAATCATCTACATAGCTGATCTTGGTCTTAGTCAAGTGACGTGAGCAAGAGTCGAGAAAGCCTCAGCATTTTCATTCAGCATGCAAGGGTATCTTCTCGCTGATGATAACGATTAACATATAGCCTTACCATTGCCAACAGGCTTGGCAATGGAGCACCGATCAATAATAAGCATGAACACCTTTTTCTACAACAGTAGCTCCAGTTCTCAGACGTCGCCCAATACTCGAAAATCGGTTTGTATTTCATCTTTCTGTCCAGAAAGTGGGCACTAGTAATCTTATAATTGCGAACTTCAAGATTATTTTAAACAATGTTTCGGACGCTCCACTCGCTAATCCCGAGCTTCATGATCCATTTTGCTCATCGAACGCTCCGGATGCCGTTAAATATGGCAGCGGATCTTTCGGAGATTTTTCGGAGTAAACGAGGTGGTTGGCCAACCTTTTTTGGGGACGCCTTTCAAACCCTCCGGCCTGAAACGCTTTACGGCTCTGTAAACACTTCCTGTTTCGTGACAAGTCGATTTTAACAATGTCGGCTGTTTGTCCCGTCTCGTGCAATTCAATTACTGTGATACATTGATTTTAACAATCCATAACTTGGGCACATCTGAAAATGGACAAATAATAAATGAAACAGATTCTAGACCAAAATTGAACTTAGAACTCGATAAAAATATCAACACTTATGGAAAATATCATATTGATGCTAAGACGATTGAAATACAAAGTTATGAGATTTTTTTTGCGCACACTGTACTCAGAAAAATTAGACGTAGAATAGCTTAGTATCATCAGATGATGAAGTGTTACAAGTGATGCTTTTGTGAAGACAATTTAATAGCAAGAACGACCACCGTACCCTGAGAGCTCCTACTTTAATATGAAAGGCCCATCTTGGGAAATAGCACATCCCATTTTCTGTCAAACATTTTTTGACGCTGCTGTGTATGTTTAATCCAAAAATGTATATTCACGTTATACGACTTGTAGAAAGAACTCAAATATTGGGATCCTTAATTTGTCAATGGAGGAAGCCCTAATAGGATTCATGTTCATCAGATCGCGGAGTTTTCCTCTCAAAACATCATCTTTTCAAGCCATGTTCTTCAAATTTTCCGCTACGATTGTTTTTTGCTTAAAACATTTATTCAGCACTTAATAACTCATTGCAGTTGGGATCGGTCAGCAACATTGGTCTTTTGGTCAATCAGCAGTTACATATATACAATAACTAACGTGCTTGGTCTTCATAACCTAAATGTTAATTTCACTCATATTTTGGACGTCGTTGCACTGGACCCTTGTTGAATACAGTAATTACAAAGTAACAATATTTTCAACTTACTATGAGCAATACATGATAACATTCGCAATATACAGTTTTTCAAATCACGATCTGCACTAAAAATCAACAACTTCACAATAACAGCACAGTAACTGCCTTGTGCACTGCACAGAGGGTGATGATGTGTGAAATAGGGGAAAGCATGCATTTCGGCGCAATTGACGCCAAGCACATGTCAATTTCAGGAAGTCTTACGATTCTAAATACTTGATTTATCTTACAACTTCGCTTTGAAAAAGAAATCTCCATAGACTACGAACTTGATCATTGCGAAATGTTCGAAAGAGATGTGGCAAAGTGTAGCGAACAGAGCGATTCGAATGTTGGCATTAGGCCGACTTGCAACTCACTTCGCATCGGCATTTGCAATCGGCAACTAAAATGCCTAACTGCTAGCTGTTTAAGATAAATTACGAACTCATTTGATTTTGTCTTCTACTTCCTCTCGAAGGCGGTAAGCTTTTAAACCATGACTGGATAAATTTTTGTAAAATGGTAAGACTTTTTTTATGATGAGCCACATGTGGCAAAATAGTAAGGAAATTAGCAAAACTCATAATGTGTTGAGTCACATGTGGCTCCCTCTGTAAGTCATCACGTTATCGTTAAGTCCCACTCTCGCTTCTTAGTAATGATTTCCAAAAGTTTACAAACATAGCTTAGAAGATTTTCACCATATCAGATTGCCATGTAAAATGGCCCCCATCACTGCTTGCAAACTTGTTGGGAAGTGTAAATGTGCGAATGAGAGTGGATACTCAATGTTGAACTTCATTTCAGGAATTTGACAAATATTTAGAAAGTAAGGCTAATTTCATTACTGCTCAGAAAAATCAGATCCAACTTCTAGAAAATGTTTTATAATTGAAGAAAACCATTGCAGCAGGTACATTTATCAATAACTTAGAGGACCCGGTTCACTAAAGTTCGGCTTGTAAATGGAGAGTGAAGAATGATTATATCACAAGAACTATTCTTTACTCAAAGTCCTCGTAAGGCTTGTATGCTTTCTCCAAAATTGATGGCCGACGTTTCGGCGCCTTTACCTTCCTCGCAGCCCGAACGAATTCATGCCACTTGAATAAAGTCTCTAACAGTGTACTTTCCTACAAAATTCCTTATATCTTTTTGTGAAAAGGATTTGCTAGTTAGTGCATCAGGTGATAGAGGACCTGAAGGACAGCGTTAAAGGCTCAGAGGGTTCTCAGGATTGAGGGAAAATCAGGACATCAAAAGTGATTAGAGTTTTCTCAATATTTCTATTGTATTAAAAGAGAATGTCGTACATATATCATACTAAGAGATAACAGGGGGATGCCAAGAGTCATGTCTTTGCAGCGAGAACAGCAGTGATATCTTCTGTTTTCCTAGAGGAAATTTTTATGAAAAACGACATCCCATTAACACCGTAACATGGAAGATTGCAATAAATACACTCAAAAGTTTATGTCGTGGAACTGATTTAGTCATTCCTTTTTTTCCGAGTGTTTATTAAGACCACGTACAAATCTCAATAGCCCCATACACCTATTTCTACCTTGACAGTATTACCCTTCGTCTTGAATCCTCTCGGGGTGCTCCAGTCTCCTATACTTAGAGTAGGCAAAGGTGAAGAAGAAAATGATTATATCGCATATTGAATTCAAGGGTGGTTTTGAGAAAACACTCGAAACGAAAGCTATGATATATTAACGATATTAGTCGAGAGTAATCGAGTGTGCAAACACTGCTTTTTAAGTGAAAATTTCACTTGACGGACGGTGTGAAATGTTCGTCGTTCCGTATTCTTAGTATAGGGGATTGGAGCACCCCGAGAGGATTGGCAAAAGACGAGGGTACCGCCCGACTGATGAGGCTATCAGGGTCGAAACACGTGTAGCGGGCTCTATAAGTTTACCCTATAACAGACCATATGCGTGGCTCAAGATGGGCTATCTGGCATATTGAATTAGTCATTGTCATTGAGTGCTTAATAATCACTAAAAGGATTATATTTCTGTTGCTCTCACAAATCTCCACAGCTTCTACCGGTGATACTCAATTTTTCCACTTATTTTTTTACGTTGTAACGAGATTATGGCTAAAACTTCTTTGGAACGTGGCCGTAGGCGTGTATAATGTATTGGTCAAAAGTGCAGTGCGACATGCGTGGTCGACTGGTCAGTCCCGCACCAACGGCTCATCAAGCGTTTTGTCCCTTCTGGGTCGCCAAATTGGTACCAAACTTGTCTTGTGAAATAGCAGCAGTCGTTTGTCACAATGGCAAACCAGCTCTGGCCGCTGTAGAGTGCAGACATGAATCCATTCACCTTTAACTTTATGTTCGACTGTTTTTCAAGAGCTCTTTTATAATTCAGTACATCTTCAGGGTACAAATTCAAGCTTTTCTTGAGGTTTGTTGTGGTGCTAGATGTTACGTTTTATTCTAGCAGGTCTCATCAGTAGCACGTGCCCTGCGGTTCGGCCAGTCCCGTAAATACAAGGGAACCGTCGCGAGTGATGCTACACTGCACGTAAAGCTCACCCGACATCGCAGTGATAACAAATCGCTACGTGTCAGTTGATGAGATCATAACACCATTATGTCAACCTCACTGCAATATTCTCGTAAACTATATGTAAGTTTGTGAAAACACTTCGATGTGGTAACGCAATAGAACATACACGTAGAATTCTCATAATCCGATAATATGATAAGATATCGGTTAACTTTGGCATAGTTGGAATAGATCACCACTTTTTTCTGTTGAGCTGTTTCGAGGTGTTAATAATAGTATTTATTCAATATTAGTGATGCAATGCAGTAACACAGTGTAGTGGTGTAGCATAAACACACAGTAATCTTTTTGGCTTATACTTCGAGGAAGTTCGCCTTCTTCAGAGCCTGGAAAAGTCAAATTGATCCGCAAATTTTCTGTCACAAACCTCCAAAACCTCAGCATAAAACGTAAAGAACGAATTTTGAATCGCACAGCGAAAAACTTTATTTGAAAACACTCACTGCTCAGATGTCTTATGTCTTTCAATCAGTCATTAGAGACACGCCGTTTAGAGTCAGTGAAAAAGTGAGGATGTGCCTGGCTCAGGCTGAGAGGGTTAGCTTAAGGTATGATGCGAGGTCACACCTTATTACGAAACACTCCTCCCTGCAGTTCATTTTTGGGCCTTCACTATGTGTCCAAAAGGTTCCCAATGTTCCTACGCGCGGATGCTCAGCCGTTTGGGAAAGCTCGGCAGTCTTTCATATCCCAGAGGCGGTCATACAGACGGATGCGGACTATTTGGCGCTATAGTGTATTTGGTGGTATCTCGACTACTGCTACCCAATTATCTATACCTGCTTTTTATAAGCAGCGTTTAATGGCTGCACTTACTTCGTTATAGATAAAATGCAGGATGAATGGAACTTTATTCCCGTCAGACCTTCCGCTTAGGAGCTCCGAATTTTTTTTGAATCAATCCTGAGCAATTCCTACCGTGTTGTAGCCATTGGAGATGGCTATTTTTCGCGCCGAACTTAAGAAATCTATCTTATGCTTTTTTTCCTGTGCACACTTTGATAGCAGTTCAAGAGATATGCCAAATAATCATTTTTGAGCCACTCATGTCATCTGGTATGTTAAAATGGGCCGACTTATAGAGCCCGATACACATGTTTCGACCTTGCTGTCTCGTCAGTCGGCAGTTACCCTTTCGTCTTTTGCCAATCCTGTGTGGATGCTGTTCGGAAGATGTCTTCGCAAGTGCGCATTTTGTGTGCGACGGATGGCAAGATAGGTAATGAACCAAGATGTTTTTTGTTGCTTGGTTTTTCCGCACCATTTTGTATTGTAGGAGTTTCCGGACAGGTTGACCTGGATGTTCAAAAAAAAGCCAATTTCGCTTCGGTTTTTCAAGGGTAAACTTTGTGTACTCTGACTGACTATTCAACAACTCAAAATATTTGCCCATCTCCATTTGCGTCGAGCAGACCACAAGGTATTCACCTATATACCTGCAGTGGAGTAACGGCCGGAAATCGATTATTGGGGCCTCCACATCAGACATAAAGGATATGTCAAAGATAGGAGCTAGTCGTTGTCCCATCGTCAACTTTCTGAACTGTGGAAAGTAATTCTTAGACCTTTATTTCAAGTGCTTTATTAAGACCACGCTTGAATTTCAATAGATTCTTTCATTGTCATTTGAGCCAACTTGTCATGTGGTCTGGTAAGGACTCTTGTATAGCCCGATATAAGTGTTTCTTCCTTACAGACTTGTCAGTCTGGCAGAACCCGTTGTCTTTCGATCTTTTTATAGTCAGATCTCTCGGGAGCCCAGCTCTCCCTACATAGAGTTATCAAAGAAGAACGTTTTACATTCTATGTCAAGTGAAATTTTCACCTAACAAGAGTGTTGCGCACTCGATTGCTCTTTGGCTGGATTTTCATCACATTATACCTTTAATTCAAGTGCTTGTGTTAAGACCACGATCAAATTTCAATAGATCCTTTCATTATTATTTGAGTCAACTTGTCATGTGGTTTGGTAAGGGCTCTTGTTAGTAAGGCCTTACCCGACCACATGACAAGTCGGCTCAAATAATAATGAAAGGATCTATTGAAATTCTCAGACCATTTGAAGAATGAGCAGGTTAAGCGCTCTTTTAAGATTTCCATGACCTACCGAATGAAAAAAGCCATAAATGTTTGTGGTTTTTTTGTGCCCCATTAGAAGTTCGTATGTGGCTTGCATTTCGGACTCATTCGACACTTCTGTAAGTGGCGGTCACGTCGAAAGATTCCATTACGTACGCGTTGTTGGCAGACACGTTACGTAGGCGGTCTAGGAACATTTGGGTATCCGTGAGATAGGCTGAAATGTATTTTAGTATTTGGATCAAGTTTATAAACTGCTTTATTCTATCTGTTGGTCCGTCCACACAGGTGATAATTGATCTAACTTTGAATTTAATGGATTAGTAGGCGCGAGATGCTCAGTGTACACCAACTTATGAGTTTTAATAAGCAAGTATAAAACGGGTCATGATGCCAAGCTTGGTATTCTTGCCCACTCTTTGTTAGATTTTCGATATTGTTTTCGAAATTTCTTATCAGATGATGGACGATAGAGTGTGGTGTCTTCGTGGTGTTTTTTCCTTTAGCTCAATATCCAAGTGATGAGGAATTACTGCAGACTCTTCTCTCTTATCATTAACTAATAGTCTCATGGTTTTGGATTTTATTGGCTCCCGAATCTGTCGCACGCCGTTTTTCTGCGATGATGTGAGTTTGGAACAATGCTTTTTCGCGCGATTGCGGTTGAAATTTTGAGAGCTTCGTCCGATATACGAAACTGATATCTGCCTCGTTATTAGGGTCTCATTGCCTGAAGAACGCTCAAGGAAAGGCGATGTTAATATTGCCACTACATTTTGTTATTGTTCGTGCCTGTTGGATGGTTTCTAGACTGGCTTCACAGCGGAGTCGTTCCTGAAGTTCTTACTGACTGCATACTATACTACACAGGGTTTCCCTAAAAATGGGTTACGCTAGCAAGAAACTCAGACCCATTTGCAATAACGAACGCGTAGCGAGCTTTCCCCGATAATATCTTGTTTTTTACCGTAACTTCGATGCTAGAGAACGATCGTCCTCGTCGCACGCCGACACGTGTTGAAGATCGCACTTATTACTTTTCTCCTTACTTAGAATATGTGCATAACAGTCACTTACTCTCTATGTCATTTGATGACTTTACCAATGTGTACATATTATCTGTTGCACTAATAAGAAAACCTCACTCTTTTCAAATGAGCTGCCGCTATTTTTATACAGGAAGAACATACTCGGGAGAGGATAACCTGAGATGCTAACCATTTGCTTTTGCTAGAATGCCTAAGTCAATTTCGTAAAGACAGTAAATAGCACAAGTCAAAGTTAGAGATCGTTCAGCAATCGCTTATGTCACGCTAAACCTCTATGCGATCAGAATTTTTGAGAAATCAATTCTCTCGTCATCTTATACACCGTCCGCTTTTGCAGAGACTACCAATAAAATTCTCATAGAAAAAGCACAGATTATAATTAAACTTCCGACCAAAAGAAATATAATGTATCCCAGATGCAACACCACTCATGCTCCATAGCAATACATTCATCGCATTCTGTGTGATGTCATGTAAAACAATGAAAATGAAAAAGAGTTTGAAAAGCGAAGAGTCGCTTTCTACTCTTATCAATATCGCTGTGGGCACAGAATTCAACATAGTACATTGCATTTATTTAACTCTCATACTGATCTAGTCTGCCTTGTGAGAAAAAAAAGAAGTTATTTTGGAGTGTTAAGAAGACTGACACCAACTTCTCGCCATTGTCGTTTAAAGAACAACATTGGGCAATGATTTTATTCACTCAAATAACTATGCCAAATCGAATGCGTCACGTGCAATTTTCTACACAAATTCTTTACTATTCAAGAAATAATGGGAAAAGTTCAATCATCACGCCATGCTTTTTCAAGGAGTATAAATGATATCGCCAGTGCTTGTAGTCAAAATTTGTCGAGAATAGATTATATGCTGGAGTATTACTGCCTGACTATCTCCTTGATTTTCTTATTCAGCAAATACGAGGTTGGTAAGTTGAATATTCATTCGGTATAGGTCAAGCAGTACAATAGACGTGATAGTGATAGACGACGTTTCGACTTTGTCGCCTTCCTTAGAGGCTGAAAGATTCAACTTGACAGGCAAAACACTCAGACAAGCACGTTCATATCCAGAGCAGAACAGCTAACGTAGCTTTCTGTTTCAGTCTGTAAGATGTTATTCAGACTAACCTCTCACAGTCTTGCATGGACAAGGACTGTGTGTGAGGGGCTTGCTGATTAAAATAATCAAGGAGATATTCAATCAATGCCGCGGTTAATTGATGGTCGGTCATGGGAGTTGTCTAACTATGACACCACAAAATCTGCTGATTATTGTTACAACAAGAGGAAGGAACTTCACTATGAGCGGCTTTAGATTACCAACCTCCATGGTTTTCACTAGTTCAGCTAGCGCCCCTATTCAGCTCCCTGGTGGTATTGCAACTACTTCAGATGCAGCTAAATTATTTGTATCACGTCTTGTAATGCAAGCAGTAAGTTACAAGTCTCCGACTATAGGTTATTCCTTCATAATTTTGAAAGTAATGAAGAAGTAGGTAAAAATTTTCTGATGTCTGTAAGTTTATGGTCTGACACAGCTTGTCAGCATACTCAGTTACTTGATCGAAGACACTTTCATTAGTATTTACCAGTCAATAAGAAAAGTTCGTTCTTCAGATCACTGATGTTCTCCAACAGCGAAGATTGTAGCGCACGCCTTCCTGATGCCATAATTTCAGGCATTTTGAATCAGCTAATGGTTCAAATTAGTTATGATCGTTTGGAATGCAAGACCGTGATTATTCATCCAAGAGCGGATAGAAATTGTAGATTTTCAATTCAAAGCATCGGCTGATGAGAATATGGATCTGTACTGCGGGTACTCAGATACTGCATATAACTGCTCATATTGTGAACAACATATCTCATGTTACAAATATTGATGCACATGGCCTATCGTGAGAAAATATAGTTGAAACCATAAATAATCCAAAATTTGAATCTTGGTAAACTCAAAATCTACTTGTTCTCCAGATTAGCCTTTTTATAGTGTGTAGCTATAAAAAATGAAATTGTGTTTTACGGGCGTTACGCGTTATGGCACGTACTTTTGCAGGACAAAGCTCTTATTTTTGGACTGCCAAAAGTCGTTTGATACTGTAAATCTCAGAAAGTTCAAGAATGTGTGTGTGTTCTCTGAAAAGTGGAAGTTATTTGTCCAGCAAAAGTGGTCCTTTCAAAACTCCTTGCCCGATGAAAGAAAAGAATAAAAAAAAGAAATCCATACAGTAATATCCCGATCATTGTAAGGCATACATTAGATTTCATAGCACCAGCGACGACAAATAATCAATGTTAAAAAAAAACCCTTGGTAATCCTAAATCTTCATTCCAGTATCAACACATAAAATCTTTGCATACATGAATCATCATATTATGAAGTAACACAAATGGACAAAAATGTAAAAATTAGAGGAAAAAAGAAAGAAGTCTCTAAAGCCTAAGCGAGGTTGGTACGCCATGGCCATACACCGCTGTTTCAGAGGTCTCGCCGTCCTCGCCAGTAACTCACTCCCCACATTAAGCCCTGCATGGGTGGTGATGATCAGTGTCATTGTACACTGTGTCGTCACCACATACGCCTCCCCCTTTGCTACAATGCAGGGCTTAATTTGGGGCATGGGTCACTGACGAGGAAGGCGAGACCTCCGAAACAGCGGTGCATGGCCCTGGCGTACCAACCTCGCTTAGACTTTAAGCATTCTTTATAAAATTATTTTGAATGTTTACCGCGAAGGTTTAAATAACAGTCGATGCCATGGTAAAAACAGAGACAAAAACTATCTTCCATCTGCTCGACTTTTCATTTTCAACAAGCGTTTGACAGAGAAGTTACTTGCATACCGCGGAGTAGATATGAATATGCAGTCGCACTCATTGTCGTCGATAACACGGTGAACTTCCGTATGCACTTCAGCGTACAAAGCAGATGACAAGTGCGATCCAGGCAAAAGCGACTAGAGCGAGCTTATTGCCGCCAAACACATGTCAATCACGGAAGCCTTACGGTTTGTACCACTTGGTTCCGTTTGAAACTTTGTTCAAAAAATTTTTGTAGATCATGAACATCATCATGGCGAATTTGTACAATACTATGTGGCAAGGTGTAGTGAACAGAGCGGTTCGAATGTTAGCAGCGGGTCCGTTCGCATCACACTTCGTCTCAGCATTTGCAACCGTCAGTTAAAACGCTGCTTCAATTGTGAACAATTCGCAACAAACCGTGAATTCAGTTGGTTTTGATCCATCAGCACCCTTCAAAGTTAGTGAACTACTGGATCTCTAAGTGAATATAGTCATAAAAAAATGTTTTCATGATGCAATGAACCATATGTGTTACCCTTGTGAGCCGACTGAAAACTTCGTTCATGCAAAGAACAAAAAACTGTTTTTTTTTCTATATGGATAGAAAATGTTTACTTTTGAGAATAAGCCGAAAGATTCAACATATACATACCCCAGTTTCTCGAAAACATTTCTAGAGGCATAAACCTGGATAGATAACGTTGAAAAGAAGCTACCTCCACTTACTCGTCTTCTTCCATCTTTCGGGCTTCCAAATCTTCGTCATCACCCCTTCCTAACCTTTTATAAGCGCCATAGAGTTGAGTTAACAGATAAAGACATCCGTGTTTGAGTGCTAATGATCTGGATTGATTATATCTGCTTTCTTCACATCCTCTGCAGACATTGATTAACAACAATGGTAGTCGAAAGAATCGAATCTCTTTCTAAAGTAGGATGGCTCTCTTACACGTAGATCGTCTTCATGCATGTGAAATGGGAAGTGATAGCATCTTACTCTCATCACACTTGTTTACGCTTTATAGCCAATTCGAGCCCACAGATTTATCAGTGCTGAGAAAGGGGCCGTCTAGCATGTACAGTTTATGTTAGATGGACGGCATTGAGTAATTCTGAAAAATCATTTGTACCACTTGTGTCTCGTTGATCAACGAGTGATCTGAGAAGCACATAAAACTTCCAATTTCCTCCTTTTCGTGTGTAAGAGTGGCTCAGTTCGTTCCCTTCGGATTGGCAACAATTAGCAGTAAGCCTGACATTGTATCCACCTGTAGGGTAGAAGTCCCATTTAGTTGTCCAATACTTCACTATCGATAAGTATACAATTGTTTGTCATCTAATCTACACAAGAGAGGAGATGGGCAAATGTATTGAACAGTTGAATAAACAGCCAAGCTTATCAAGTTAATTCGAGAAAGGACTTAAATTTCCTCAAATTTTCATTTTTACTAAAAAATCGATTCCATATTTACCACAATACTTCTTATGTACTGATGGTTTCAGAAATGCTACATGTGACGGTATTTAGTGGTGTAGAAATACTACGGAGTGCAGGAGGTCGTCATGAGAGGAATCAATCAGAAAGGGTCACGTAAGGCATTTAAAAATAGTGCCCTCTTGACAAAAGTCGCCATGATGATCAGTATTAACAGGAAACAGAAATGAAAATTTAAAAAACACAGAACGATAAGCAAAGTTTGTTTCATAATTCTATAGAGGATCAACCTCCTGACGTGCGCTATTAATCGGAAAGTGTTAAGATTTTTCAATGAAGTGACATAGCATGCAGTCTCCGATATCATTTTGACAAACTGTTCATTCTGACAGCATGTGACATTCTAAGGCTTTCGTGAGGTCTGTTGGCGCTTATACAGTACAAGACACGTGTTTCTACCCTGTAGTCTCGTCAGTTGCACAGTGTCTTTCGCCTGAGCCGATACTTTTCGCGGTAGAACCCATTTACACAAAGGAATAATCGATGAACATGTTACACTGCGCATAAAGTGAAAATCCATTTCACCCACGGGTAACATACCATTGCATATCTAGTGAAATGAACACCGGACATTGCAGTGGTTAACAGTCAATTGCTCATGGCTGGTATTTTTCGATAATATCTTTATATTGGATGTCCTTTAAGACCTCGCTCTAAATCAATGCATCCTGACAGCATATTTTAAGCCTTTACCCTGTATAAGTGCATTAGCAGACCTCACAGAAGGCTTGTGCTGTCAGAATTCATCAATTTCGAGCGAGGTCTCTAAAACCAATTGAAAATAAAACTGTTCATCGTTTTGTAATTTTCAATCACCGCTTTTGTCTAGTATGAAATACGAGGATAACAAACTCAAACACTCATGTCACCATATTTTATTTCAGTAACGAAGTGATGATGAGAAATTTACTAATTAAGTACCCATTTTCCTGATGTATAGATATGAAATGTTATTGGATGTAAATAATATAGGACAAATGTTCAAAGCAGCTTGTTCAAAACAATTTATCTTGTTTTTGCAAGAATGTGGCTTTTTTCGTTTGGAAACACATTTGATGAGACACACAAGCGCTCTTCTTACTATCAGAGCCTCTAAAGAAGTCTTCGAAGTGAAACCAGTGACACTCCATCTTCAATAACGGTGAAGTCTTCTCAGGATCTGAATTCTGTTATATGAATACTGAATATCATTGGAGCGCGCGTGCACCTCCAGAAAAAGTCCGCTGTTCAAGAGTTAATGATGATGTGCTTCTTGAATGGTAAGGTCATCCAAACTTAATTCTTGCATATTGACACACTATGATTCAACCCTTGGAAAAAAGGCGTTCATTGTTACTCTTAGAGCTTTCGTAACCAATCGATAGCTCAAATCTCTAAAAATTCAGCAGTTTATCTGTTTCTCAAAAGGACCATAAGTGCACTGTAGCAAAAAAAAGTGGCGGTGTATTTTACAAGTCAATGGTTCGATCTGGCGCTCATGGGCTCACCAAGCCATCCATTCCTTTGAGGTCGGTAAATTGGTACCAGGCTGTTCTCAGACTTGTCTGGGAGGATAAACAGTACTGACTCGGTGAGCGGGAGCCACCGTGAGTTATTGTAAAGGCCAGATATGTATGCCCTATTTGATCACTTCAACGAAGTTAGAAATTGAAGACGAATGCATGGAGCACTTCTCAGGGACTAATCAACGCTGAGAACTTTATTCTTCTTAGCTTTATGTTTCACACTCGAGCATTTCACCCTGTACAAAGCTTTTTCAGACTTTCAGTAACCTTTCGATAGTCTAAATATCGACAATTTCATTGTATACTTGGTTTCTTTGGAGGAAATGAGCTGTGGCATGCAGACTGAAATAAGAAAAATGCTCAGTCGTTCCTCGAATAGAGCTGAAAAACCTCGGCACAGCTAGAAGCACTTTAGCAACGAGCTTAGCCTCTGACGATTAACAATAACAATCATATGACATTGATCACTGAGAAATCGGAAAAATATTAGACTGGAAGGAACAATCTTGATCTGTCGCCTTAGTGGAACAGTATTTACAAAATGTTTTCATAAAATTCTCCAAAACTCAAACTTGTAGGGTAAGCAAAATTCAATCTTTTACAACTAGATAATCCTTGTGCTTGGAAAACAAGCCCTTGCGAAAGACGTGGACAGTGTGTGTAGGTTCTTGTGATCATTAAAAAAACATAATTCCATCATGGAAATGCTGCTGATGAAATCTGTAGATCCTGATGTTTCCATTCGCACGAACAGAGTTCAATTTAATTTGAGACTTACTGCAATTCTTGCAGAGCCCCAATTTACAATTCAACCCTTCGGAGACGGCATGTTCAGTATACCACGCACGCATATTTAGAAACTCTTTCGCTGAACAGAGCTGCACATTAGACTTCGATAATCATTCGATGGCTTGAGAAGCTTGGAAAACGCATTGTCACTGCAAAATAAAAATTAAGGCGATTTAACCCTTTGCAGACGGCGGTCACTTTTAGCTGGAGGGCGTTTCGGATAGTTAAGAAAAGAGACTGGCGGTGCGCGCTCCAAAGCTAATATGGTAGTATGGAGAACCATGAATTGCTCATATGCTAGTTTTTCAATGAGATTTAAACATTCTTCTTAAATAAATCTGATTTTATCGCCAGTATATGACCAAATATGATAAAAATCACTTTTGTAAGGTTATTTTCGGTCGAAATAAAGCTAGTGCTACTCTCATAACCCATATGTTTGAGGAGGTAAACCAAATTTTAACGAAGAGGCTACTCTTAAAGCTTCTATCGAATTTTGAACTACTGAATATGCTTATATGTTTTACTTATATTTATCTCCTTCCCAGTCACATTTATCTTCTTCTTATATCGGCAGCGCACCGCCTTTGTTATAGCCGCAAATGATTATAGGCGAATAACAGGACACACTATTACTCCACACTTCTGAAACCCAGCATAACATCAGAAATCTTTCGATATTCATATCCTATTGCATATATTACACAGAGGTTATCACACTGATTGGTATCAGATTCAGTTATTGGTTTCTCAAAAATGGCACTGCCTACTACAAACGATTCCACTTCTTCGAAAGCTCGTAATAACTTTTTGACTATGTGTGTACTTCAGTAGTGGGACGCTCACTAAATCATGAAATAATTCTCTTCTTCTGATCTATGAGTATTTTTTCTCTATTATACGTCTGATCTGCACTATGAGCAGATTTGTTGTCGCTATTATGACACTGAACATAACAAGCCGCTTTCATATGCTCTACGTAATTCGTTTTAGTCGAAGGCCAGCGCTGTGGTTTCCTTTGCTTCACCGAGTTCTCACTTCTCAGGTATCTTCAATGAAACCATTTGCAGACAATTGAAGCCTTCATTAGTGCACCGAAGTTTCTCTAGTCAGCTACCTTTCTGCAATACATTCCACTTCAGACTAGTATCATTACATGTAATTTCTTTTCTGCGCATCTGTGCCAACAGAAAAGAGGAGTGGGGAAAATACGACGATTTATGGGATGGAGAAAGTCATTGCCTTGTGTTTGCAAAGGAGTGTAGTGCCAGTGCCCCAAGTTAAGGATTACTGTAAAAGCCACTCATCGTTATGGAAGTCATAACTCCAATTTCGGGCTAGGTATCATGTTGAGAGATAGATTTTGAGAGTTATAAATCACTTGAATCTAGCAGGTGATAAGTGGTGCGATTCAGATGTACCATATACAAGATTAACCAACCGCTAACACTTGTTATCAGAAACTTGTGGGAATGATACTAAACGAAGAACAATTGTATACCTCTCCATTCAACCGCATTTTCAATAGGAGTTGCTCAAAAACAGTGATAGTTTGATAATGATATAACTTGATTTGAGTCGTTTGTAAGGCCTGCGTGCGAGATAGGCGCCTGTTTCGTCCTCCGGAACTGTTCAATAGCACAGTCCCTCGATTCAGGCGACCCTCTGAGGCTATACTCCTTTATAAAGAAATTGACGCCTAGTAATGAATCACCTCAAGTTAGGTGATAGAGGCCCCTGGAATTGCAGAGACTAGAAATCAAGCTTTTGGCTGCTAAAAAAAATCATACCTCTCCATTCCATACCTCATTTTAGAAACCGCAAGCTCGACTTTTGTTCACTGCAATCTCAGACGGAATCAATCCCCGGGGTTATATCGCCTGACTTACGGCGGTGATTATTACTCGGCGTCGATTCCTCCATAAAGAAATAAAGCCTTAAGGGATCGGCTGAGCAGAGGGACTGTGCTACTGATTCCTGGAGGACGAACGAGAAGCCTGTCTAGCACTCAGACCTCACAAACGGCTCAAAACATGTTATATCATTGTCGGACAATTGTATACAGTGATGATTGATGGTGAGTCTTAAAAAACGAATTAAACTAGGCCAGTATATTCCTGGCACACGGAACATATGAAATAAGGGATTTAAAGTTTATAGTGAAAGGAGGTACACTTACGAGACGATGACTTATGCAAGCATGAGCACAAATCCCCGATCAGCTTCCATGACCGGCTATCGATTAACTTGGGCAGTGATTGAATAACTCCTTGATTTTTTATTTAGCAAATACGAGGCTATTGAGTTGACGATTTATACGATATAAATGAACAGTACAATAATTGATGATGGCTGACGTTCGGCTTCGGCGCCTTTTTCAGAGCCTGAAAAAGTCAAATTGATAAGCAACATACTCAGTCAAGCACTCCCATAACCAAAGCACAGCGGCTTACGTACCTTTCTGTTGCTGTTTTATGGTCTGCGAGATGTTATGTAAACCAACGGTTCACAACCTTGCATGAACAAAGACTGTGCGTAAGGGGCGGAATCGCGTAACGAAGATTAAAAAATATCTCCTTATGCACAGCCCTCGTCCATGCTAAACTGAGAGCAGTTGATCTACATACATCTCGCAAACCCATAACAACAACGGAATGGTACGTAAGCCGTTGTGTTTTGGTTATGAGAGTGCTTGACTAAGTATGTTGCTTTACAATTTGACTCTTTCAGTTTCTGAGAAAGGCGACAGAGGCTTGGGTTTAAATAAGCGTCAGCGCTGGTACCAAATTGCAGCAATGAATAATGTTCATTATTGAGTATAAGTGGCTATACAGAGTTGTTACTGATTAGACAATGTAATAATACCTCTCTACAGCTTTGTAGAAGTGTCAACCCCTAAAGTACACTAATACTGGAAAGTTTCTCCGAGTTATTCATAAAATGGCATCGCATTGCAATATGCAGTATCACTAGTAGTGGGCATGACATTGTTTTGTAATTGCATTGGTATATTTCAACCGAAAATAGTCCAATCTGAGATTTCTTCTTTGTGAAACTCCTTAGTTGATAGCATAATTCCTTTTATGGCTGAGAAAGATCTGAATCTTCGATTCATTCGAAACCACAACAATGAAAATTACGTGGTCCAATGGCAAGATTGATCGTGCTGACTATCGCGCCAGCGACGGTGTGACACTGCTTCCCTGATATCGGTGCAAAAGGGTTAAGCAGAAAATTTCTAGAAGGCGAAAATGCGATTATTCAAACCATAACATTTTCATCAGTTCGCATTTAGTAGTTCTAAGAATTTTTGTGCGTTGTAGAGGGAGCCTATCGAGAGCAAAACGGAGACTTTTAAACATTTTCACTGAGGGAATCAGATATAGGCATCGAATAAGAGGACACAAAGTAACCCATCATTATGAGGAAAGATAAGGACAAACTTCGTAAATTGGCGAGAAAAGAGTAGTTACATTTAGGTGTATAGCTTTGTCATGAGGGCCAGAAGTATTTTTGCTTTCTGGATTTACTACTGTACTGAGAGGAAAACAAGAAGGGAACGTTCTCAAGAACGAGAGTGAGGTGACACTCTAAGCTGTAATCTCCTTAATCATCGTAGGAATCGTTCCAATTTTCAATGAATGTGAATGTTTCATGGGTGCAGTCAATTTTTCGCAATATCTCCGTGATGTACAGGCATGGCAGAAACGGTTATTGTGCATTTTGTAGAGTGTAACTACATTCCCATCACGTAACACTTGCGAGCTTTTTGAGTTGACTCATTTTTGTAGAAGTATGCGAACTGGTTATCGTCAAAAATTGAAATGTTGCCTACTTCTTGCACACAGTTGAATCGATTCATTTAGCACATCAAATTTCAAAATAATCAATATTATCCAAAATGACACTTAGAAGCAAATATTCGTTCAATCTTTTTGAAAAAAGACATTTATAGGACATCAATAAATACGATAACAATATCTTCGGTTGCCGTTGATAGCAGAACTCCCTCTGCCGTCCACAAAATTACTGAAGAAAACGCGCTAACTCGAAAATTGTTCCCGATTAGAGTTTACTCGCGAATGATTTTCAAGCATATTAAAATTTATCTTAGAAAGCATTTTGACACTATGAGAGTACCAATAGAGTAGTGATTGATGTGCCATGTGAAACGAAGGTCTCACTTTTTGCAATGGTTTAAGAAAATTCTCCTAATCAAAACAAGTATATTATGTTTTGCTTACTTCGCTGATGACATATTGTAAACACAAATGGCGCTAGAAATACCGGCCCTGTTATGAATTTTTTGTGAGCGGTGAACGAAAATGAGTAAGCAGTTCCGCGTTGCATCAGTTCCTTGTGGTAGCACTTCCATATTGTTCTAGTTGAATTGCTGAACGGTGAACAACTTCGCCACAACAATCTCCTCGCACTTTCAATGCCTCTCTACAAAGGAAAAATCAGCCAGTCAAGATAAATGCCAATGCTAATAATCTTAGCTGAGAACTGTGTGGTTGCTTGCGAAATTAGCATGAAAACCTGCACATAATCATTTTGTTCTAATTTAAACGAAAAATGTCGCAACACGGTTTCTAGCACTTTTCGCATTCTTTGGAGTTCTCCTGAACTCTCTTTATAGGAGAGCCTAATGAGAATTTTTTGTCGTACTCTCAGTGATGGTACGAGTGTTGTTTCTTTCTCAACAAGTATCTCACACATAACTTTAAGATGAGCTACTCCATGCCCCAATATCAGTTGTGGTTAACAGCAGAGAGAGTCTACTTTTCTGTAGAAGAAAGGAACAAAATTTCTTTCACTTTGCCACGGAGCTGCTTTGCCCATGGTCATAAGCAGAGTGGCTTCTGACGTTAGCTTGTGTAGATTGCTGTATAGCTTTTATAGATTTTTTTAACTAATACTTCAATTCTCTTAGGGGTTATATGAAGTTATGACCTATTTCCATAAGTCCGAAGTGGCACGTATGGTTACCGTTTCCAGCGCAGCGTACCGCGTGTAAAGGGATTTTGCACTAGCGCGCTCTGCAGTGGTATGGGAGTTTATCTAGTACATTGAGTGTCTGAAGCAATATTTACATTACTGAGTGACAAAATACCATAAAGGAAACTTGTTAAGGTATTTACATTGAAAGAACACTTTACATCAAGAGATCAATAGGTTGGGGAAAAGGTTTTGAGAAAATGCGTGCAAAAACATTTATTTATACACCTATTACACCCGAACAAGGACAAAACTCATAGTCAGAGTAAAGACTTCTTCGAATTTTGTAATGACTGAAAGAATATTGGGTTTCACACTCAGTGAGCACCTCTAGTCGGCTAGCGTGTACAGTTGCAATACCAATCCGGCTGCATAAATCATATGCAGATTTTTCGATGAAAATCAGAGATCTCTCCGACTCACCAAAATTTTTCTACATGCTTTTTCAGAAAAAAAAGACTTATTGAAAACATTTTATCGTGTTTCAAAGATTGACAATCTCATAGTAAGATATAGATCTTTCGTTTCGAGTGTTTTCTTAATACCACAGCTCAGATTTCAATAAGCCGAATAATCATTTTTACTTATTATTATTCATTTATCAATCGTTCCCTGAGAACAGAAAAGAACCACACAGGTTCTTTTTTACTGTTGTAGCACATTAAAAGAGTCTAACAAAAATCACGTGTAATATTGATGTTGCAGAGAGTTAAGCTATTGAATGACTGATAAAACTTTCCAAAAAAGCAGAAATCCCGAAGAAACAAACAGAGTGTGGACAACAGAAAAGTATCAGCATTTTTATTCGTATATATAACTTTTTTTCTGGGCGATTTGAAAGCGCAAATTTCCGACTTTAAAAGGTCATAGACAATGGTCAAATGAATGCACATTTTATTTCAGACACTTCACAGATGGGTTCGTATTTAACCGACGTTTCCAACTGCCGAGAAGAAGTGCGAGGCAAACGGACCCGAAGACAATATTCGAACCGCCCTGTTCACTACACTTTGCCACATCTCTCTCGACCAGTTCGCCATGATGATGTTCGTGGTCTACAGAGACTACTTGTCAAAACGAATTCGTAGAAAAAAAATTAGAGAAGAAATTAAAATTCAAAAAATTCAATAAAAAATTCAAAAGAAAATTAAGAGAAATTAAGAGATTAAGAAAATTAAGAAAATTATTTAATTCGAACCGTGAGGCTTCCTGAGATTGACATGTGTTTAACGTCAATTGCTCCGATATTCATGTTCGTGTTTATCATACACATCGCTTGATCCATATGAGTGCACAAGGCTGTTACCGTGTTGCCGAAGACGAGGCAGTGTGGGAGGTCCTTCATGCCGGCGCCAACTGTAAGTACATTTTTATTTAAAAAATCTGTCTGTTAAAATTTAGAGCCGATATGAGATATTTTTTGTCACTACATTTTCATTCATTTGTATTACTGCACAATGTAATAATTCATGCAAACGAAATGCTCAACCATACTTTTAAACTAAAATGGTGTAAACAAGCAGCCCGGAGATTATCCTATTCACATGGGGAAGTCTGAAATCGGCGACAAATGGTCCTATAACTTTATGTCAATCCGAATTATTCCAAGAAACTTCGCTAGTGTGATCTATATCGTCTTGATGAGTTCAAAAAATTCTGTTCCGTTATATTCGTTTCAATAAAAATTCTGTAAACGAATAACTGCAAATAAAAAATAATAATCGTTTCCATTAAAAAGAGTTAGCGCTAAAACTGAATGTTTTTTCCCATTCTCACTCGCATCGTTTCGACGGGGAGTATGAGCACGACGACAAATGATGCAGAGACTAAACTGAACAGTCGTAAATGTACAGCTATCCACTTTCTCCATAATCTGATATTGAATTCAAATCTTGGCATTTCTTTGATTCGAATCATCTTTTCTCATATATCATAAGCAGCGGTCAATTTTGCTCCCCATCGGCCGATGCTTCAGACTTTTCTCATCTTCACGAATGTTGTCGAGTGCTGGCCAAGTTGATTCTCTCTGGAAACCCTGGGTTAGACTTGTACAAGTGTTCCATATTTGTGGTTGCTCGTTGCCACCAGAATTTATGAACTGAATGCAAATTTTGCACATGTTTGATATTAGTCAAGAATTCAAAGGTATAAGGTGTACTTCATTCGCATGGTTGGGATTAAAAAGAATCCTTCACTATTGAAGAAACGCGCTACCAGTAACCGGGCCCATTGGTCATACTCTAAATTGATGTTGATATAACAACAGCAATAATAAGGCGATAACTAATTGTATTTTTCATTACTCTCAAGACCTTCGATAAATTTCTAGGAAAGTGAATGATTTCAAACTTCTCCTTCTTACAAAGAGTCCATCCTAACTTCGCCTTCAAGAAAGGATGATTTCCGTGACGTATTTAGGACAAGGTGGTTATTTAAGTATACTTTGTACAAATCGATGTCCCCAATGCTTGGCGCCAAAATTTGAAAACTTACCTGCCCCATTTGTTGGTGGCTTGACAGTTATAGTTTTGCATTCTAGAGGCTCATAACTGACTTGTATCATGAGCTGACTCAAAATGCCTGAGATCATCGCATCAGGGAGGCCTGCGTTACGACCTTGCTCTTCAAGAACATCAGTGATCTGAAGAACAAACTGTTTTTTACTGGCAAGTATGGCTTACATGGAAGCGTCTTCACTTTAGTAATGCCGGGCTATCTTAATAAATTGTGTGAAAACGCTGATGCGAAAAATATCAAGAAATTTTTTTACACTTTCTTCACTCTTCATATAATCACAGAAAAGAAATGCCTTTGACAGCTTGTGAACTCACTGTTTGCATCACAAGACGAGATACGAATGATCTAGCGCCATCTGATGTAGTTGCAACACCACCAGGGAGCTGAACAGAGGCACCAGGTGAACTAGTGAAAACCATGGCCGCTGGTAATTTGAAGCCGTTCACAGTGAAGTTCCTCGTCACCGCTGCAACGAAATTCAGTAGATTCTATAGTGTGGAATAGAAAACTGTATCACTCTGTCAGTCTATTCTCCTATGACTGTTTTTTTTTTTCATCTTTGCCTATTTACCACCAGAAATCTTTCACCATTACACTTGGATTGGTCAGTTCATGACAACTGATGAATCAAATATAATGTCTCCAAACAAAGTTCTGAATTTTATAGTTAAGATTGCAAAATATCGTATCACCATGAATATCTATTACCTTGACCTTGTGGCAACACTCCACATCCTAATACAACCGCAAATGTGGCTAACAGCGAAATGAGAAGAGACGGAAGCATCGTCATATTTATTAGCCCAGAAATTTTACTTATTATAAGCACAGAACTGGTGTAGACTCGACTGGAAACAATTATCTTCTTTAAGTCGAGTTTTTTTACAGCTGAAACGGATCTGACACTCAGTATACGTTGAGTCGCCGACGCGATTAATAGAAATTAAAATTTTTTAAACCGGTTTATATGACATATTCTGCTTTCCGGAAGTATATTGAGTATAGACTAATAGAGAAAAATGTATGTTGGATAATGAATGAGAACAAGAAGGAAAAACGTTACTAAACACAAATTTTACTGAATCCTCCACTTTGTCAGATACCATGGCTCAAATTGGGTTCCCACCACTTCATTTGTTATGTTAAGACATGAAATCTTGGCTTTCCAAAAAATGAAGGAATTCAAAACCGGCCAAACGCTGATGCAACTGAACTCTGTGAGAAAATGTGTCAAGGAGCATATTGATTGACAAAAACGAAGCGCACCATTGGTGCAAAATGTTAATGGAAGAGAATTTTCGAGAGACGGATATCTGACTATATGATCTATGATGGTTACAGTAACTCTCCATTTTAGTACTGCTGCAAAATCTCCTTTGCTGATGTACAGGCCGAATTCAGAGCAAAGAAGAAGGCCCCTGCAAAACTCCATTGAGGGGTTGAGAAGCAACGTGGAAGGTGGTATCGAAGAATTTTCTTAATGTAGATGGTCAAGTCGGTTCATTCAATGTCTAAGGGTATAAAAGTAATTTTTTGAACCTATGAAGCTTGTAGTTGCCATCTTTTCAAAGGGTTGCCTTCTCCCGAGTAGACTGGCTAAAGACGAAAGGTACCGCCCGACTGATGAGAGGTGTCAAGGTCGAAACACGTGTATCGGGCTCTAAAAGTTGCCCTTGGCAGACATATGGGTAGCTTAAAAAATAATTATTAGGCTTACTGAAATCTGAGGAGTGGACTTAGGAAAACACTCGAAACGAAGGATATAAAACAAACTAATATTATGCTCAATTTTTGCTGATTTCGAATGACCCATAAATGAACGTCCTTGAAGAGACCTCAAGCACTGAAACGATATTCGGCTGGGAATCTCGACAACAGTGATATTACTTTTGTATTAGTAGAATTTTCCCGAATGTGTTGCAGTATCGTATCAAACGCGCGAGATTATTTGGGGAAATTGCTGGTACTAAAAAATTCAACTAGAGTAAAACGACATTGTCAACAGAAGGAACTGACGAGACACGGAAGTGTTTGTTCATTTTCATTCACCGTTTATAGAAATTCATAGCGGCGATGATAATTCTGCAGCGCAACCAATGCTTTCAATATGTCACCAACAAAGCAGTCAAGGCACAATTTATTGCTCAACTGGGAAGAACTCTTGCCCACGTATTGGAAATGTCAACTTCAGATATTACTCAAATCATCCCTTTCTTCTCGATTGTTTTTTACACCTTGCTCGGAACAATATCATCTGAGAACATACTCCGAGCCTTTCATGAAGTCTGTTAAGGCACTTATGCACTGCGACACGTGTTTTGGTACTACAGCCGCGTCAGTTGCCGTTCGCATTAGTCACTTCCGTAGGAAAATGTCCTCTAAATAGAGGAACCGGAGCCGAAATATTTGGCAAGTTTCTAGGTGATAAAATCATCCAACGGGCAGTGTTGTACAGTCACTTACTTGGTGGCTGATAAAACGTATGTTGTCATACCTTTCTTGAACTTCCATAACTTTGATCCTCCATTCTAAAGAAACTCGCATTGTAGTCAATATATTTTCCTGGATTTCAATTTGCTCAGAGAGCAGGCATCAAAAATTTTTTGTGCAAAGCAATTTTTAAGCCTTCGTATGCTCCACAGTAATTTTATGGACGGAAGTGCGGGCTCTAGTTATCAAGGACAGATGTTGAAATGATATTGAGTGGAGTCCTGCATAAGTTCTTTCAAATGAAACTTAGCAATACTTGTTTTACGATGTTCCTTTGTGTGAAAAAATCAGTACTTTCAGATTATCGAAATGCATTAAACAACTCTTTGATGACAAAGCATTTCGTTTTTTCGCAGACATGCAGCAACCAGTCGATAGTCTGAATCTCAAAATACCAATACTATAATTTTATTCCGCAGACCTTCTTAATGTGCTATAACAGCAGAAATAAGATCACATTTCACACTCAAGGCACAGTTTTGCTCGGTTATCAAGCTTTGTGATTGTGTCATATTTCTGTTATCAATTCGCATTTTCCAATCCTCTCAGGAAGTACCCTGCTTTGCCTTCTGCCCAGACTCCTAGTAGCTATTCGATAGCATGTATCTTGTGATTCTCACACTCCACATATTTTCTTGAAAAGGCTTCTTTAGTGCACTGCTGCAGCAAAAATGGAATCGAGTTCCACACTTGAAGCGCTTTACCGCGCGTAATTCGTTATTTCCTTGAAAATTTCTTACCCATTTCGTAAATTTATCGGTATTCATACTGATAATGCGGAATAATCTGTGTTTTATTGCTACGAAAACACAGGCTTGTATTTTTCCATATTACCGTATAAACTCATTACTAAGCTTAAGCCCAGAGGTGAGAAGCGTAATCTCCTTTTCACTCTTACAGCGCATTGCAAACCTCATTTAGCTTCAGAACCACACTGATTCATGCTCTCAGCTAACCCAAAAGTTCTTTAGAAACCATTCACAACCCCTAGTCGCTTCGGTGCCGTTTGTTACGATTGTTGCTAATCTCTGCAACACACCTTATTTTACAAAGTTGCGCTCCGAATGTGAGTTTCAATTTAGTTTTGCTGCTACAACGCAGTAAGATGGCTTTTTTAGAAAACGATTACAGCGCTGGAATTTTCGAGAGTTAAGCTATCGAATAACGACTAAAGGTATAAATACGGAAAAATTATTTTTACGATAATCATTTAATGGACATCTGCAAAAATCAGGTAAGTCACGGACTGATTTGTAAGCACAATGTGAGTTTAATGAGGCTTTCTACACGGAATGTACACTAGCAAATTTTTCGTTTTCTGAACACCGTGAAAAGTTGCGAGAAAATGACCATGCACTATGAACACTGTCCTTTGCTGGAAGACTGGAGCGCTGAAAGAGGTGAACTAGGAAGCCATAGCTCAATGCCACTTTTACCGCATTCTTAAGAACGTCCCATTCCGATTCCGTCACTTAATAGAATGGTAACTTCAACAGACAAGAATATTATGGGCCTCTCGACAAACCCTTACATTTCGATGGCAATATTTTTTGTCACCAATTTCAACTCAGTTTCCTTTTAATTTTTCCATACTAGTGGATTCTTGGTGTCATCCATTTCACTGCGTTGTGTGAATCTCTCAGTGAAAGTCTGCAGAAGTACTTTTTTTGCTTTCACTCCCTCGTCAGCAAAAAAAAATTCATAGCGGTACTAAAAGAAAGAGTCATCAAAAACATTACACCTAAATAATAGTAACTCAAAAATCCGACTCTCTCTAAACCACGGCATGAGTAAAGAAATGAAACATTCTTACAAGCTGTCCTTTCCTTTGATTAAGACTTGGACGAGATTGATACTTTATCTTTCTCAGAATTTTATGGCCGTTTAAGCGACCCGCCTTGGTGAGTGAGTATTTGGTCAATATCACGTTTACATCAAGAATCTAGTACAAAGCAGCTCAACAGTCTGCTCATAAAAAAGCCCGCCCTTTTAATACGTATATGTGAAAGGTTACCAGTCTTATGTGGAATATTATGAGCCTAAGTAGTCACAATTTGGACTGATAGAAATCTGTGCCAGAAACATTTTTCAGCAAAAGTCCTCCGCTTTTTCCAGCGATATACTCTCGGATAAATTTTCTAAGAAATGCCCATTTGTAACGACGGCTCCTTATCGATTATGAATTCTCATAATTTTGAGAAAGGATAGGATCTCTTGTCACAGCGATACGAATGAAAGGGTGCGAACAATATACATGGAATACCTGATGAAATGGCTCGTGCAGTGTTTTTGAGAAAACGCTTTCGCATTTCTTGTTCTCAATCAAAACCTAGTATATTTTTTTTTCTCATCATGTATTCCCATATGCTTTCGGAAAGCATAATCTGTCATTAAAAATGGTTTGAAGGACTTCGAAGCTTATTTGAAAAGAATAAAAGCTGATGCACAGATGACTTCATACGCTGAGTGCGAGTCCGTTTTTCGTTGTGATTAATCTTATCCGGAAGAAGCAGATTGTTTTCAGTCGAGCTTTCAGTATTTGCTATTATATCTTCTATATCGGTTATCAATAACTGTCTCAGTCCCAACTGAACGACGGAAGATTTTAAGAGGAAATAGTAAAAGTCAAAGAAAATTCAGTCCTAGAAGAATGGTAATTGGCTTACATTTCACACTGAATATTCCCATAATTTCGGCAATGACAAGGAACTTCACTGTGAGCGGTTCGGATTACCAACGACTTTCGTTTTCACTACTTCCTCTAGTGCCCCTACCCTATTCAACTCTCTAGTAGTATTGCAACTACTTCGGATGGAGTCAAATCATTCGTATCACGTCTTGTAATGCAAACAGTTAGTTCAGAACTCTCCGACTGTAGAGTTCTTCTCTGTGATTCTTTGAAAGTATCCAAATTTTTAAAATTTTATTAGTATTACAGTTTCAACTCGATTTGTTAACACATCTTGAAATAATTTGATTTAAGACGCTCACATATAAATCTTACTGGCTATTAAATAAGTCTGATGCACAGATCACTGATGTTCTCGAACAGCGAGGTCGTAGTGCAGCCTTCCTGATGCTAAAATCTCAGGCATTTGGAGTCACCTCATGGTTCAGATCAGTTATGATCCTTAGTAATACAAGACAGTTACTGTTAATCCACCAACAGATGTGCCTTGTAGGTTTCCATTTTGAATTAGCTGTTGAGGATATGGATTTGTGGTGAAGGGACAAAAGTTACTACATTCTCTTCGACATTGTTACGAATATCATCTGATGTTATATTAGATGTGAAATTGCGGATGGCTTAGTGTGAGAATGTAGATCTAAAATTATTGTCCTTTGTCAAAATTTTTCAACGGCATTGATGGCAGTGAATCGGCAGTGCATTATTTCCTATTGAGCTATTCTTGTATCGGTATTAGATTAGAGTATCATCAGTGTGCCCGATTACCGGTAGCGAACTTGTTCAAACGCTTAAGTCTTTGTTTCGACCTCTGACGTGCGAGAGACCCTCTCAGAGGTCAGGATCTCAGTAGCAGACATACTTCATGTTTCCTCCTAATGCAAAAGTGGTGATTGCGTGCAATGATGATGTGTTAGCACTCACCCCATTCAAGGACATAACATGGCTCTGGAAAGAATCACCTCCACCAACAATCGACATTTCTCGACGGTGCTTCCAAAGAAAAACGACGCTAGTGATAAGAAAGTTGTTCAAATCTAGTACTAACCTTCACAATAAAAAGGGCCATGATGAAGTATATTCTGCTAAAGATATCAATCTGGAAGCTCTAAATGAGGCTAGCAAAAATTTTCCGAATAACACATGTCGCATGTCATGAAGGAAATGAAAAATCTAACTCGTTTCAGACGGCAATGCAAACGCTGAGCGCGAAGTAAATTGCAAAGCGGAGCGCGCATTTTGTTATTTGTCTAGGGGTTTCTCACCGTTTCAAAGGAATTTTTGGGCTTTTTGTTCCAGTCTAATGCAACATGATCCAGTGTAACACGTACATAAGCTTCTGGAGCACATATAGCTATAGCAATGTGGAGAAAAACGCTAGTTTACTATGCAAATATTTCGTTTTTGGTATTAACTCGATTGTAATAAATTTTACAAAGAATATTCGACATGAACCTTTAAGTTTGGATAGCCTTTATTACAAAAATACCCAAAATTTATCACACTGATTGGACCTTTTAAGCTATCAGTAAATGTTTGGAAATTATTATACATGTTGCATGAGATACACATCATCGACAAATCTCAATAATTCTAGGGTTTTAGCGAATTTTAGGTGCTAAGATTTGAATAGAATTATACAACCTATTCGTCGTATCTAGAATCGAGAAAATGCTTTATTCTATCGTTATATTGCTATTCTTTTGCATGTATTTATCTACTCATATTTTACTGTGAACATTACGTTGCAATAAACTCTGACATTGCATGCTTACAGATTTTACGTGCTATACGTATTTTTTAATTTCCTCTCAAGGCGATTCCCTGTACCTCTCTTGAGTTCCAATCTTTGGAAATAACTACATATGACAACGTGTAGGTGATAGCGGCTGCCTATAGAGTACCCGATCAGCTCAACTGCTTTCCATGGGTAACCTCGTTTACTTCCACCGCTTGAATCCATATAATTAATCGACTTCTGCGTAGCACTTCCAGTATTTTGTTTTTCATTCGAACATTTCTCGCTCCTCAAAATATTGCCTTTGGAGTTCTAATAACCAGTCGATAGATAAGTTCTAAAGAATTTCAAAAATCTATTTGGTTTTGAATATCGACCTCGTGTCACGCTGTAATGCCAAAACAAGATTGGGCTTCGCGAAACGAGGAAAAAGCATCGGGTGCGAAACCCAATTTTCTTTTGCTTCCTATGATGCACTAGAACTCCGTTCAAAAAACCAAAAACATTATTGGAAATCTTAGAATTCGCTTTACCGTTTGACTTATGAAACTACAAGAAAGAGGCTCTGGTCAGCGATCAATTTTTGAATGAGGAACAAATTATTATTTTCCCTCTTTCTGCGCAATAAGAAGGCCTTCTTGGAAGTTAAATATAACATTCAAATTCCTCTTCATCGCTTGACATACAGTGACTGCAAATATCTCAAATTATACCACGAAATGACTTATCATATAGAAGGGAAATTGCCTACACTGTTAGAATGCAAAATAATACCTATCAGAAAAGGGCGGACGGTAACAGGAGCTCTTTGATGAACTGATGGGACGCCGCGACCACGTGCATGTTGTTATGTCATGCACCCGCATTATTTGGAAACGTGGGAACTAGACAAGTTTGAGAAGATTGCATTAGGAAATTGAAGCAAATAAATAAATGTGCATAGTGTGCAAAAAATAGTGCGTTTATCCAATTCAATCAAAATTCAACATATATTCGATGCGAAAAGCCGCCATTAAATAGTGTTCTTAATATACAAATAACAGTTAGTTAAAAGCAAAGACATACAAAAAACGACAAAGCAAAGTTTCTTCTATGATTCCATAGAAAACTGAAATTTCGAAGTATCCTTGACACTCTTATTTTATTGACCTATTTTCACAGTGTTGGTTCTTTTTGGTTATCCAAAGGCAAATGATATTCGACCTCATTCAAGAAACAAAAATTTTCATAGGAGTGCTAATTGAAAGCTTGAATCTATGGCTGCAGCTCCAAATAGCCGATTTTCCAAAAGACCCTTTACAACGCTGTAGCATACAATATAATATCATGTTTCTCACTCGTCTCGCGCCTTCACTTTTATCATGCATGCAATTTACCAGAAGCACGAAAAGTATATGAACGTGCGGAGAACATCCTTAGTATCCGAGTTGATCGTTTCATCTAGAGCTTTTCCCAGGGCGTTAAAAAATTTTCAGTCGGATTGAAATTGAAAGACGACGACTTGATGCCAATGTTGCAAGATCCACTCACACACCGGTGGTAGGCATACGCGCTGCATGTAAAAGGCAATCCTAATTTCAGTGTTACACAGCAATATAGAGATTTCTTGGAAAACCAAAAGCATTATTAAATTTGTCGAAATTTGTTCTATCAAAAAATTGCTGAATTTTTTGAGGAAAAGCTCCGCTCATTGAAAGATGTCTGATTGTTAAAAATCATTTTCATTTCACTGTTACAGTGCAGTATAAGGACCTTTCAAAAGTAAAAAATACCTTTCAAAATTTCGAGATTTAAATTATCGAATAATTACTAAAATGTCTAGAAAGAGCGAAAAATGTGTTTTTTAAATGGGTACTGAAAGGGGAAATACAGTGTCCTAAGGTATAATGAACGCGCGCTCTTCGTACACGTACTCGAGCTACATATTGGAATCACCTCCACATAGACCTCTATATGAATTGTTTAGTTGGAGAACATGTGCGTACAAGCTACGCTCTCGCAAGATAAGCGATGAAATGCACAATAGGGGTTGGAAGTTTACTTATTTTCTTTACAGGGACGTGTATGACCGCTGAAAATGAAGGATTTCAAGAGAAGCAATCACTCTTCATGTCAAAAAACCTTTGTGAAAGGTTCATCCTTGAGATTCCGTTCTTTATGTAACAACAAGATACCTATGACATATAAACTTCCCCTATAATTATTAATAAACCGCCTATAACGTTCAAGCAGCAAGGTAACTTTTCAGGAGTGAAATGTGAACTTTTTTCGCCCTTACAACGTTCTGTAATAATTTTTCGAAAAATCAGATATATCATCAAAATCCTCGAGATTCGAGCTATCTAATGATTTATGGAACTTTGGTGAAGCGCCATATCGAAGCCCCAGCCGAGCAATTGAAGAAAATTGAGTGTGAAACTAATATTATTCCTCCTGCAACGTAGTAAAACACCTTTTTCTAAACTGAACAGATCATGGAAATCGCTGAGAGTCAAGCTTTCGAATAATTACCAAATATCTACTAGAAAACTTTTAGCAGCGAGAAAGTTCTCCAAACAGTCGTGTACCTCAGCTGGTACACGCCGTCCCTTAGGGGTTAAGACGTGAAAGATCTTGACAACCGCGTTGAAAATTGGTGCTGTACGTAACGCAAACAAGTGTCAGGTGTCTAATGAATTTTAGTTCCAGAATTCCTTATGCTTTTACTGCTTTTTTTCGCAGAGTTATGATCAAGTTTACTTAAGAGAATTGAGTAGTAGCTAAAAACTTGACCTCAAGCGGGAGTTGGACTCGCGTCATCTGAGTGTTCACTACCACTACTCCATTAAGCCCACCTCGTAACCACCACTCATTCTTCAAGATCTCTCTATCATAGCTATCAGCCATCAACGTTCATCACGTTTGGTCGGATAATTAATATCGCTCTATAGTCCCAGTTAAGCTGACAGCCATTGTATTTACCTAAGTCCAAGAATTTTTACATTTTTGCTCCTTTTTTACCCTACCACTTCCTAATTTTTGGCTACCACTCAATTTTTTGAGTATACTTAAATCCTAGATTTTTTACCGCCACTAAAGAGAATTTCATCGCTAGTAGGTGGTCAAATATGATAGAAGGGACTTATAAAGCTATAAGTTGTAGGAAAAAATGCCGATACGTCCTCCTAGAACCCCGTATTTACAAGGAAAAGCCAGATATTCACTAAGGTGATATTTCGCACTGTTATTAAATATTATTATGTTCTCTCATCCATATTCATTCATATTTCAATCATATTTATCTCTGATTCATTGAGTCAACAACAATTCTTTTCCATACTATACAGTAGATGAAATAGAACTTGTACGATCAAAGACATTATCAGTTTGATTCCGAAAATTACATATCATGGCATAATTATTCAGTTTTCATATACTCATTCCATATAACACGAAAAAAAAGTTATCATAGTGACTGAAAATTGCAAGACAAGGGTGGTTCGGCAAATATGATGCTGCTCATTGCATATGATGTTACTTCATAGATAACTCTCAATAATTTTTCTATTATCTGTCTACTCGAAAAGTTGGCATGTCTACGAATGGTAAAAGAGCTTGTGATCTACCATAAATGGGTGATCGCTTTTTATTATCCATTTACATTGGTTATAGAGCACTACAAGGCTTACAACTGGTCGTGATCAATGATTTCAAGAGCTTCCGTATTTCTTGTCAATTGTATTAGGTTGAAAGGATTTCCATTGTTGGATAGAATGTCGCTTTTCGCACGGATCGTGTATGATTTTCATATCATTTGAAAGGCTCTACTTCTTGCGCATCTATTGATATATAATTGGTCTATATCTACTGCAGAATGGAATTGTCTAGGGAACAAAAACAAATGTATCCAGAATTGGCTCGTCGAAAGCGCGCTTTGTTTCAGCAAGACAACGCAAAACCATACACAGCCAAAAAGACCAAGGCAAAGTTTGTGGAACTGAACGAGTTAAGATTCTACCGCATCCAACCCATAGTCCGGAAATTGCTCCATCTGATTACGGCCTTTTTCGATCAATGCAACACTTTTTGGAAGGTCGCCGATTTGAATCTTTCGAAGAAGTCAAAGAAACATGTCAAGAGTTCTTTGTTTCAGAGCCGAAAGAGTGGTACTTCGATCAGATCGCAAACCTGGCGGACCGACGGCAAAAAGTGGTGGATAATGATAGCCTGTATTTTGAAGAATAGTTGTTGTTGTTGTTTGCTGTCTGAATATATGCACAGATTTTGATTGTTTTATCAAACGATGGAAACTTTCTTTCCAACCTCGAATGTCGCACACACGATTTTCTGCTTTTCCTTTTTTCCATTTCTCACCTTTCCGAATGAAATTTAAGTGACCGCGTACAGGCGACTCTGGGGAACCAACACTCATCAGAGATATCCTGATGCGCTCAACCTCTTTCAATGAGTATTTCCTTCCACTTATTCCAGGAAATTACATGCAAGAAGTGCCAGTATCTTTGCATGCTATTGTAAAGCTACTAACACGTAGAAGCTGCGACAATTAAATACGCC
Source organism: Parelaphostrongylus tenuis (assembly GCA_019055375.1). Lineage (NCBI taxonomy): Eukaryota > Metazoa > Nematoda > Chromadorea > Rhabditida > Metastrongylidae > Parelaphostrongylus > Parelaphostrongylus tenuis. The sequence continues at coordinate 223,229 of JAHQIW010003548.1, forward strand.
TAATTATATGTTTCTAGAATAAGGTTTTCCTGTGCCTGGAGATGGAAACTAGAATATCCCGCTCGATCACTTCTCAGCACGCAGTTACGATGAGAACGTCTGTGACGAAGCTGATAACACTGTGGAAAACGATACACTCGTCACAGATGGTGTCCTCGGATAGCGACTCGAACGACGAAGAACACTATAATTTGAAAGATACTCGAAATTTCTACTATTTTTACTTTAATTTTCGCAGTTTTATGAACATTCATATTTTCCAAAGAAAACTGAGTGGTGAGCAAAAGCACGGCCTCAGGCGGGAATCGAACCCGCGGTTCATCCTATCCGGGCAAGCGTGCTCTACCACTACATCACCAAGGCACATCTGCGCCACCACTCATTCTTCGACATCTCTATGTTAGCTATCAGCCATCAGTTTTTAACTGCTTTAGTCGGGTATACGATTTCGCTCTATTTACCCAGTTGCACTGACAGCCATTGTAATAACTAATACTCGAAATTTCTAAGATTTTTGCTGCATTTTTCGCAGTGTTATTATGTCTCATATATACCTAAGAGAACTGAGTGGTGAGCAAAAAACCGCCTTAGACGGTGGTGTAGTGGTAGTAGCACGCGTCCCCGGTATGGATGAAACGCAGGTTCGATTCCCGCCTGAGGCCGATTTTGGTTCACCACTCACTTCTCTTAGGTGCATTTGAAAGACAATTAATTGTCTATAAGTGCTCAAGAAAATTGTTGCCGCTGAGAACTCAAACCCCCCACGAGCGATGGGCAATTGATCAAGGCGACGCAATGCTCACATGCAAAGAGCCCGTCGACTTCTATGATCTATTCATAACCGATCCTACACGACACCCTTTTATAAAGCCGTATGATCCAAAATAAAACTATATTTCACACTCGCCTTTCGCCTTTATTTTTATTATGCGTTTGACTTGCTGGAAGCAAGAAAAGCATATCAGCGTGGATTTTCCGCAGCATCAAAATCATATGTTTTATCTAAAGTTTCTGTCGATGCAGTGAAAAGATCCCCAATTGAAAAAAATGTGGTACATTTCCTTCAGCTTAGCGCCACTTCGACCTCTTGTAAAAGGCTTATTTTGCAGTTGTTGACGATTGAGTTATCACTCGATAGCCTAAATCAAAGCAATTTGAATGGTATATCTCATTTTCAAAAAGGCCTCCTGATTTCGCTGAGAGAGTAGAAATAAAATTTTGTTTCTCATTGAAAGATTTCTCGCCGACCAAAGCTTCTCCTTCGGAATTTCAGTAATGAGTCGATAGATCAAATCTTAAGGATTCCAAAGATCTATTTAGTTTCGAATATCGACGTCGTATCACGCTGTAACAGCCAGAAGAGGATTGGGCTTCCCAAAACAGAAGAAAATGCATTAGGTGCGAAACCCAATTTTCTTTTGGTTGTTATGAAGCACTAAGAAGTCCGTTGAAGAAACCGAAAACCTTACTGAAATCCTTGGGATTTAGTCTATCGTTTGGATCTTGAAACTATGTGAGAGGGGCTCTGGTCAGCGAGAAATCGTTGAATGAGGAACAAAGTATTATTTTTGCTCTTTCAACGCAATAATAAGGCCTTTTTGAAAATAAAATACACCATTCAGTTTCTTTTGATTTAAGCTATCGACTGACTGTTTAAACATCAGAAACGATCAAGAAATACGTTTCTCCCAATGGATCAAGGTGAAGAGAGGATAATTCAAGTGATCCTTTTTTTGCGAAACTCAATCTTCTTTTGGCTCTTGCAGCGTAATACCAGGTCCATCATAAAAACCAAATAGATCATTGGATTCCTTAAGACTTGGTCTATCGATTGGTTAGTGAAACTCCGAGGGAGAATCTTTGATTAACGAGTTATCTTTTGATGAGAAACAAAATTCTATTTTTTGCTCTCTCGGGGAAAAAAAGGAGGCTTTTTTGAAGACAAGATAGACCACAAATTGTTGATTATTGGAGCATTAAAAAAGGCTAAGAGATACGTTTTTACAAGGGGTCGAAGTGGCGCTTGGCTAGAGGAAATCATCCAAAAATGTTTCAAACGGTCCATAGCCCCGCCCCTTCCCATCCTTGCCGCGGCTCGTGATTTAGCCGGTAATCAAGGTCGTTGAAAATGCAAAACTCCATCGATTTCTCCTCCTAAACGGTATTTCGAGAAAATAAGCACAGCGTTGGAATCATTGGAACTTATGACATCGAATGATTATTAGTAGTCCACAGAAAGAGCTCTAATCGGCGCGGTTTAAAGCACAAATCTTTTCTTTCTCCTAAGCGCTATCAAAAGAGCTTTTCCAGAAATTAAATACATTTCTGAGTTCTTCTAAGCTTCTGCTATCGAAAGAGTACTAGCACTCTAGAGAAGGAGTTTTGTCCGAGCGAAATATAAGCGAGATAAGAGAAAAAAACCCGTGGCGGAGTGGAAACACAATTTTCTCTCGGATTTTACAGCGCAATAAAAGGCTTCTTGAAAAATCAACCACATAGAGCTTTAGCCAGAAATTCAAGCTTTCGAATGATCACCAACACCCCTACGGAAAGTTCCTTGACAGCGAACGAGGTCGATTTCCACTTGTCTCCTTATGACAAAGGAATTCTGGTGATGGTGGTTTGTTGTCAACAATGGCGCTCTCACGGCCAAACTGTGCTCTAGCCACAATGAAGTACGGCTTTTCCACTTGGTGGTCACCTTATTTTTTTTCATTTCGTATTTATTCAATTTCCTTAGCTTTTCGCTTGTGTCGGGGTTTCTCGTCCCACTGGGTCTGTCCCAGTTCGAGTTCTTCCGCGGTCACGTGCCGCTCCATTGAGTCAGTGCCGCAGCCATAATTTTCGAATGTCTTGCCTAGAGTTTGTCCCTGTTTTTTCGTCTCGTAAGATATTTGAGTTTTCCTCGCTCTTCCACGCATTTTTCTCATATATCTCATAATTAAAGAGCCCATGTGACACAGTGGATAGAGGTGCTGTGCGTCATACACGAGGTCAGTGGTTCGATCTCGCGCTCATGGCTCACCAAGCCATCCATCCCTCCGGGGTCGGTAAATTGGTACCAGGCAAGTCTCAGACTTGCCTGGGAGGATAAGCAGCACTGACTCGGGTCCAGCGGGAGGCCACTGCGAGTCATTGTAAAGGCCAGATATGCTTTCAATCATCTCAAACGAAGTTATAAATTGAAATCGAATGCATGGCGCATCCCTCAGGGATTGATCAACGCCGAGAGCTTTATCCTTTTTTATCTCATAATTATTATCAGGGATGTTGTTTGTTGAATAAGCTGACTTATACAGCCCGATACAAGTGTTTCGGCGTTGGCACCCTCTTCAGTCGGGCAGCCCCCCATCGTCTTTAACCAATCGTTTCGCAGACCCCTACTTTCCCCCACAAAGAGGAGGCGACGACGAACGATTTGCACCATCACCGTCAAGTGAAAAATCACTAGATTGGCAATGTTGTACACTCGATTGTTCTTCGCTGGTATTTCTGAAATATTATACCGTTCGTTTCCAGTGTCTTCCTAAGATGTATGGAGTCGTAGGTTCCTCCTCCTCATTCCCCCACCCATGAGAGGGTTGGCTCTGACCAAGGCTCTGCCCTACTGACGAGGTTGCCAAACCGAAACACATGTATCGGACGGTATAAGTTGCTCTGTAACAGTCCACACGCATGGCTTAAAAAATGATTATCAAGCATATTAAAATTTGAGCGAGATGTTAAGAAAGCACTCGAAACGAACAGTATAATACTTCAAAAATACCAGCCAAGAACAATCGAGTGTACAACACTGCCAATCTAGTGATTTTTCACTTGACGGTGATGGTGCAAATCGTTCGTCGTCGCCCACCTCTATAAGGGGAGAGTAGGGGTCCGCAAGACGATTGGTTAAAGACGATGGGCCTGCCCGTTCGACTGACGAGGCTGCCAAGGCCGAAACAGGTGGATAGGGCTCTAAATGGTGACCATAAACAGACCACTGACACGCGTGGCTCAAAAAATGATTATCAGGCATATTGAGATTCGAGCGAGGTCTTAAGAAAGCACTCGAAGCGAACGGTATAACTTTTTTTTCTCTTAGTTTCAACTTTCACTCGGATATGGTGGAGCAAACGGATAGTCTATTGAATGCTGCTGGTGATCAACGTCATGTGGAAATCTCGTTCTTTTGCAAGGACACGAGGTGAGTTTCTCTTTGTCTCTTTGACAGTCTATCGAATACAGTCGAAAAGACGCTGATACATAACAGGGCCTCTCCCCGTTCTGGACAGTCGTAGGTTCGAAATCTACCCGAAAATCCTAGTTCGCCTTATATTACAGCATTCCCTAAATTTTACCTTGCGCACGTGGCGCATTGGTTAGAGGTGCTCTGCACCGCACTATGGCAAGCCATCCATTTCTCCGGTGTTGGTAAATTAGTGCCAGACTTTCCTGGGAGGATGGACAACACTGAGTCGATACAGTGGGATGCCACCGTGAGTCATTGTGAATGTCAAATGTGTATCCAGTCACCTCGAACGAAGCTAAAGTGCAGGCGAATTCATGGCCAGTCCCTCAGGAATTTATCAATGCCAAGAGCTTTTTCCTTTCTATCCCTTTACTACCCTTTTGATTTTATTAGGAGAAAAGAAAATAAGTTGTAGGTGAAATATTGTATTGGCAAGAAATTTTCGAACTTTTTCGTCTTTATTTTTTCATGCATTTAATTTTTGTTCTTACTGACGTCTAGAGCAGATTTTTGGGGTTATTTTGATATATAGTGTCCATGTGCCTGAAGCAACTCTACACAGTCGTTGCGCTGGGGACAATTCCAACTTAAAATAAATGCATAAGCGCTATATATATGAAAATAACCTCAAGAAGCTGCTCTATGAGCTGCTAGAAACACAAGCCTAAATGCATGAAAAAAGCAGCAAAAACGAAAAAGTCTGGAAGATTTCTCGCCAGTCCAGTAATTTATATTACACTTGACCAGATGAGAAGGATGTAAGTTTTAGATAAAATGCCTGGTGATCATTTTTGAGCCACGCACGTCAGTGCTCTATCAAAGGGGGCTGACTTATAGAGCCCGATACACGTGTTTCGATCTTGCTGGACATAGAGTGTGAAACGTTCGTCGTCGCTAACTCTTAGTGTGGGAACTGCAGCACCCACACAGGATTGGCAGAAGACGAGAAAGGGTAACTGCCCGACTGACGAGATCGCAAGATTGAAACATGTGTATCAGGCTTTATAAGTCAGCCCACCTTGGTAGACCACTGACATGCGTGGCTCAAAAATGATTACCAGGCATATTGAAATTTGAGCTGTGGTCTTAGGAGAAAACACTTGAAACGAAAGTTATGTAGATGAAATATATTGTAAGTCTCAAAAGGCTTTCAGAATCGGTGATATTCCATCGGCCGTGTACGATGTTCCTGTTTCGGCCACACTCGAGAATCTAAACGCTTTGGTCAACAGAACAATTCACTCTACTAATGGTAAGGTCTTGATGATTTCTTCCTATTCTTTTTTCCATTCTATTTCCCATTTGCTTCTACGAGCGCAGTTCACTTTACCTCTTCATTTACATCAATTGATCCGTATAACAGTTTTTTTTTTCTGCTGTATGGATCGCAGTACATCCAGCACTCGATTCGTCTCGTATTCATCGCTTGATTAAGAACTTGTCTTTTTCATAAGCGTCGTCGAGTACTGGTTGAGCACGGTTTTTTTCAATCTCGAGGATAGCCAGCCTGGGACGTTCCATAGGGTATTCGTTATCTATTACCTGAGGAATGTCGGCTCCCGCGCGATAACGAATGCCCTACGGAACGTCCCAGCCTGGCTATCCTTGAGATTGAAAAGAACCGTGCTCAACCAGTATTCGGCGACGCTTATGAAGAAGACAAGTTCTTAATCAAGCGATGAATACGAGGAGACGAATCGATTGCATTTACTTTGACAGCTGGCGTTTCGGCGGGTTCGTCTTTTTTGAACCCGAAATGGTGAAGTTGTTTGAAACCCAATGAGCCAAGCGTCGCGGCTTCATTAGGAAAGAAATTGATCATAAATCTTTCTCTTTAATCGCTCTTAATGGTGGTATGTTACAAATACATATCCTATAATACGATTGATATGGAAATGCTGAGCGTCAGGGAGAGTAGAATCTGCGTTTCACCCTTCTAGGTGATGAGTTCTAAGCAACTGCGATTTCGATGCTCTCTGTTCTCCGATCGCTCATTCTTCGATAGAACGCATCGATCTTTGAGCAGCCAGAACAATGAGTGATGGCAGAACAGAAGCATCGTTAGTACAGTTCGTTAACACGCGCCCCGGAAAGGACGAAATGCGGGTTCAATCCCCGTCTGACTTCTACATCTTGCACACCTATTGGATATACATAAATCTCTAACACTACCCCTAAATGCGGTTGAACCAAAGGATTTCTGGATGAAAACAATCATTTTTTGAGAAATTGACTTATAATTCCAATTTTTTTGCAGCTTCTTGGAGTGATAGACGGTTTGAGTTCCTTGTTGGAGAGACGTTCATCCGTTCGACCTTGGCCGAGTTTATTGAAGAATACAATGTTGAAACCGTAGGTTATAATCTCGCTTCCCCATCGTTCAGTGATTCTATTGAAATGTCCTATATGTTTGTTTCAGGAGTCTGTCTTAAATATCGAATGTATATTGGGTAAGGAGACTCCCACACCTCTTCATGACATAACTGCACCGGATTGGATCTCTTCTATTACGATCTCTTCTTCATAGTAATTCAAAACTTATTTGAAATTGAAATTTCAATGCTTTATATTCAGGAGCCTCTTTTATAACAATCATTCATTTCAGTTTATTCTCAACGACTTATAGCGGTGAAGTTCTAGTAATCGACAGAAATGGCGAAAAAGTGCTTGAAAATCAACGGGATAAAGGAAGTGCTCTCAAATGTGGTGTACTTATGCGCAAGGATATAGGTAAGATTTGTTTCGATTATCTAAGAAATTTCGCGTTATCCTGTCATCGACACCCTGTCCTCCGACTTCTTAGATACGAGACCTTTTTTGCCTTTTTTCTCAGACTTTCAGTTGTCATTGGATAGCTCAAATCCCGCTGATTTTAATGGTCTACTTGAGTGCTGAAAAGGCCTTGTCAGTGCAGCTGCTAAAGTAATATAACGTCTCTCCTTTGGTGCACTGCTCGCGCGTTCCTTAGGTTGCGCTGCGCCTAGCGATCTCGAAGTCACCTTGAAAGGGCGCGAGTTTTGTTTAATTTGGAAGTGTTTTCTTTGTTTTATATGGATTTCTAGGAGTTCCGTATTAGAATTTAGGAGAGACTGTTGTATTGACCTGTGGTTACCAGCCTGTTATATTCATTCTATATCACCGAATAAATCTGTTATGAAATCTAAGCAGTAGCTCAGCAACTAAAATTATGAGGCATAGTCTTTTTTCGGTTCGTTCAAGCGCTCTATGATGACCATTTCAAAGCTCAAACTTACCTTCAGAATCACTAAAATCTATACTGTCAAGTAGTTACTGAAAGTCTGTCAATAGACCGTGATGTAGAAGATACTTCAGAGTCTAAGAAATTGGAAGGTCACCAGATTGTCACAGGTGGAGAGAACCAGATATTAACGTTGTACGAAATAGAAAATAATGCTATGATACCAAAGGTTAGTCATGTCCTTCAGACTTCTAGAATAAACGATGCAGAGGCTGAATTTCTTATTTCAGACCGTTTTTCGAGGACATGAGCGAAGTGTTGAGTGTGTAGACGTTAATAAGGAATGTAGTCGTCTAGTATCGGGTGCTTTCGATTCGATGATAAAAGTCTGGAATCTCGAATGTGAGTTTGTTTTCAGTCTCATTTGAATAGTAATGTGTTCTTATGACCGACCAGGCCCTTTTGATCTCTCATTTTCTTCGAGTTATATTACACAGAAGCGCATGTGGCGCAGTGGTTAGAGGTGCTCTGCGTCGCACACGAGGTCAGTGGTTCGATCTCGCGCTCATGGCTCACCAAGCCATCCATCCCTCCGGGGTTGGTAAATTGGTACCAGACTGGTCTCAGACTTGCACGGGAGGATAAGCAGAACTGACTCGGTTCAGCGGGAGGCCACCGCGAGTCATTGTATAGGCCAGATATGCATTCAATCACCTCAAACGAAGTTGAAAATTGAAGTCGAATGCATGGCGCATCCCTCAGGGATTGATCAACGCCGAGAGCTTTATCCTTTTATCCTTTTTATACTACATAGCTTCGAAATCCTCTTTTTCTTAAAGGTGATCAAGCAACAGTTTATGAAAAAGACATCGATAGTGATCACAATCCTAAGAAGAGAAAAGAGAAACTTTGTCACAAAGGTAAGGATCGTTTATCATTTTTGGAAAATGTTATCACAACATGGAAAAATGTCATAATTTCTGTCTAGAACCCAATATTACTGTTTCATGTTCCAATGGTAACTCTTGCTGATCACAAGGACGCTGTTGTTGGTCTTCGATGGTGTTCCTGGAACAGCAGTCAGGTCATATCGGCATCTTGGGATCATTGTATCGTCCTGTGGGATTTACAACTTGGTATGTGGTCTTGCACCAGGGTCTCTATTCATCTACTCGTCTTATTCATTCTGTTTTCACACTTTTTTTCGAACACGACAGTTAGAATGAGCAAAAATTGATCGATTTCTTAGGATAGGAATATAATTTGAAGTTTGAATAGTCCAATCTTGACGAACATTTTTAATCTTCTCTTCCCTTCTCCTTCCCTCCAACTGATTAACCTCTTACAAAGTGAACTAAAACTCATCAGTTATTGATTCTGCCAGAGATGATCTCTCTGGTTTACTGCTAGTATCGACCCATGAGTGTAAGTAATCCAGTGAACAAGTGCACTGTGGATAGATCTGCTATCAGTTTTTCCAACGTACTGGAAACTTGGTTGGATCTACAACTTTGCGATTGATGCCATGCTGTGCCTAGTAGCGTTAGATTGTCTAAGATCTGCATATTAGCGAAGGTATTGATTTCTCCATGACTTTACTTTTGTTGTGCTCCTCCAAAAAAAAAGTCCGTAAAGTACATCATGAGATGGTCTGCAGGGCTTCTTTATTTTACTGCTTTTCTACGTGACTTCAACTCTCGCTCGGGGTCGAAAATTTTGTACATCACTCAGCTAGGATGAACAGAAATTGATCAATATGCCTGATAATTATTATTTGAGCCTCGCATATCAGTGGTGTGTCAAGGAGGGCTGACTTTTAGAGCCCTATACACGTGTTTCGATCTTGCGATCTCGTTAGTCGGGCCAGTTACCCTTTCTCGTCTTCTGCGAATCTCTGTGGGGTGCTCCAGTCCCCACACTAAAAGTTAGCGACGACGAACATTTTACACCTATGTTATATGTTATGTGTTGTATGTATGTATATGTTATGTGTAAGTATGTCACTCTCACCGAACATAGAGTGTTGTAAACTCGATTGCTCTTGGCTGGTATATTCAAAATATCATATCTTTCGATTTGAGTGTTTCCTTAAGACCACAGCTTAAGTTCCAATATGCCTGGTAATCATTTTTGAGCCACGCATGTCAATGGGCTATCAAAGAGGGCTGACCTATAGGTCAACTGACGAGAAAGGGTAACTGCCCGACTGACGAGATCGCAAGATTGAAACACGTGTTTCGGGCTCTATAAGTCAGCTCTCCTTGACAGACCACGGACATACGTGGCTCAAAAAATGATTATCAGGCATATTGAATTTGAGCTATGGTCTTAAGAAAACACTCGAATCGAAAGATAAGATATTGAAATTTCTGAGATTTACGATATAATTGATAGCTTGAGTAGTATGATATTGACGATTATCTTTCATCGTGTGATATCGATATCCGCTACTATACCGAACCTGTTAAAAGTTGATTATTGAGAGCTTCAATGCCTTACATCATGGAAAAAGTGGTAGAAGAGTGATGAACTCGATGGTGGTGTGGGTAGCACGCGCTCGAGTAAGGACGAAACGCGGGTTTAACCCTTTCGAGATCGTGGACCTACCTTCCCCGCATCTCTAACCCCCAGTGTGCCAGTTCTGGACGGTCTGCTCCACCTCATGTGCATCTTTAACCGCCAGCGAGGGAACACATCGAATGTATTGTTGTGTCAAATCACTTGTATTATAGTTGTTGTTCTCCTATGTTATGTTATATGTAACTATATACTAGTATTTTGAGTAGGAAAACAACAACAATACTACTATCGAAGTGGCACAGTAATGCATTCAGTGCGTTCCCAAACTGGGTGAGAGATACACAAGAGGTGGAGCACACCGTTTCGGTGTTCCAAAATGGGGGTTAGAGATCCAGAGGAGGTGGGCACGGTCCCGAAAGGGTTAGCTTCCGCTTGGGGTTCAAAATTTCATAGGTGACGATATTTGGTCGAACTGAAAGCATCAAGTAATTTTCGGCCATGTTTGGGTGAAATTCTTCGACAGTGTTATCACTGTTTTTTAATCCTTGGAGCTTACCATGAGATCTGTTATTAAGGCCTATCTAGCTATTCTTATTCATTTTCAAATGTATGGTGTACGAGATGGTATATCCACCTATAATCTCTTTATTCTGTACAGCTGGAGAGGTTTCCCGAATTCGAGGTTCAAAGGCGTTCACCAGCATCGATGTCAATAAAAAGTCTGGCTTGGTAATCAGTAGCAATACGGATGCGGTTCCAAGACTTTACGATTGTCGTAGTCACGGTGAGTCCTTCGTAGTACTGATCGCTGTGCTTTGTAGTATAGTCGAAGGATTTTTTTCCTGGATAAGCTTTCTTCCGGACATGTTTAATTCTTAATTTATTGCTTTCATTGCCAAATAACAAGTTTTTTTTTGGCCTAGTTGGTTTTCGCAATCAATTTTGCAACCCAATGAGAGTAGGCCCTCAGGGTTTTTTTCAGGCTTTTGATACTCATTCGATAGCCTGATTCTTGGCTTCAACACTGCGCCTGATCTTTGAAAGGAGCTTTTTAGTACGCTGTGGCAGCGAAAATGAAATCGAGATTTACACTTGGCGCGCAATATCGCGCGTATTTCTCTTGTTTATTCAAGAATGTCTGAGCTTTTTGTACTGGAATTATGGAAAGAGTTTTGTTTCATTCTTCTGCGGGCTTAGGCTTCTATTTTATTTTATGTAGAAAATTTTTCAGCTGTTGGTTTACTTCAGCTTGAAGCAGCCATACGGGTCAGCCCCCGCCAAACTGCAATGTGTAGGCCTGGTCACGGGGCTCCCGCCTTCTTAATTTCTTGATCTCAAGAAAAGAAATTAGGCGGAAGGAAGGGGGGTGGAGGGGAGGGAAGGTGTGCCTGACCGAGTGCTTGTGATGCTCGTGGCGGCGCGTAGAGTTGAGTTCCTCCCCCAACTCTCCGGCAGTCAACAACAACGCTCTATGGAACGCCACAGCAAGGCTATCCTTGAGATTGTAAGGAGGCATGCTCGGCCAGTATTCTACGTCATTCAAGAAGAAAACGAAGAACGAATTGAATGCTAGAAGTACTGTGATCCTCACAGTGAAAAAAAAATTGCTATGGTGGATCAAATAAAGTGCGAAAGTGCTAAAATTAGAAAAAATAGCCCGCTACTAAGATAGGCAGCCTAGGCTTAGAAATGCGAACCCAAAATCCGCTTCTTACACTTTCATCGCTCTATGAAGATTTTCGCAAACTTAACTCAGCTTCACAATCATCTAAAATTGTTTGTCTTATATACATCAAATTTTCATCTACTAACCCTGCCGCCGGTGCGAATGTCACGAAATCCCATCCACAGGGCCAATCACCCTGGTCTAGCAAAAACTGCACGCTTTATGTGACTTAATTATGGTTTGGTGATATATCACTCTAATATGGTCTTATCAGGGAACTTGCACAGTGACAATTCGTTGAGATATAGGACTTCAAATGTTTACTAAAAGCCGCAAAGTAGCGGAAAACGTATTGTTTCAGAAGGATTGAAAAACGGATTGCGATAACCGACTTGTACTGTTTTTCTCTGTTTAATAGCCTATATCATAACCGTTTCGAGTGTTTTCCTAAGACCACACTCAAATTTCAATATGCCTATCAATCATTTGAGCCACGCATGTCAGTGGTGTGTCAAAGAGGGCTGACTTAAAGAGACCGATACGAAAGGATGACTGACGACTGACGAAACATGTGTTTCGTTCTTGCGATCTCGTCATCGGGCAGTCACCCTTTCTCGTCTTTTGCCAATCTTGTGTGGGAGCTCCAGTCCCAACACTAAGAGTTAGCGACGACGAACGTTTTACACTTTATGTCCAGTAAATTATCACCGAACACACAGTGTTGTACACTTGATTGCTCTTGGCTGGTATATTCAGTATATCATAACTTTCGTTTCGAGTGTTTTCTTAAGACCACAGCTCAAATTTCATTTTGCCTGGTAATTATTGAAAAAAAATTGAGCTGTGGTCTTAAGAAAACACTCGAAACGAAAGTTTTGATATATTGAATATACTAGCCACGAGCCATCAAGTGTACAACACTCTGTGTTTTGATGAGATCTCCACTGGACATAGAGTGTGAAACGTTCGTCATCGCTAACTCTTAGTGTGGGGACTGGAGCTCCCACACAGGATTGGAAAAAGACGTGAAAGGGTAACTGCCCGACTGACGAGATCGCAAGTATCGGGCTCTATAAGTCAGCCTTCCTTGACAAACCACTGACATGCGTGGCTCAAAATAATAGCCTATAGTTTCTCGAATGTTCGTCAATTCCAACCATTAGTCTGTCCAACGCATTGGACATTGGCATAGAAACCTGCTTTCACTAAATTGTTGCAAAGAATGCTTGAAATTGATTGGATTATGTGAAAGTGAACTTATTTCATAGCTTATGGACTGTGAAATTAACCCTTTTTTGACCGTGGGCCCACGGCCTCTGCGTACCTAAGTGACAACTCTGGACACTCTGCTCCACCTCCTCTGTTCCACTAACCCCCAGCGTTTCAAAGGGTTGAGAACGAGTCGCGATCCCTATTATAAACTTTTGAAAAGCAGTAATATTGTCGCATTATCCCTCAAACTTGTTTAGATTTGAAGTGCTTGCTCTTTGTGACGGAAAATGGTTTGTTCAATGTCATTCTGAGGAATTGAACATAGTTATGACTTTTTCAGATGGTTCTTTAGTCAAACAGTCATTCATTGGTCATAATGGCTGGGTGTCATGCGTAAAATGGAACCCTCGCGATGAAGTGTGTTTTGTCAGTGCGTCTTTCGACAAGTCAATGAAGATGTGGGATATTCGGTGAGTCAGTGCGTTTCAGTTTTTGCTAATGAGAATTCTCTGTTAGCTTTGCGATTTGCTCTGGTCATTGTTTAGACAAAAATAGGTATATCGGGCAGTGCAGTGGGTGGAAAGTGGTTACCTCAATGGTCTATGGGTAGAACTCACTCCTGTCATGGGAGAAACGCCTGGTTCAATTCCCGACCGGGGTCGAATTTTTGCTACTACTAAACATCCTTGGATGAGAAATTCTAGCTGTTTTTGATGTTTCCCGGCACAAGGGCGGCAATGCGCTCTGATTTTTGTGCGAGTTTCTTCGGTACATTCGATAGCTGTCCCATTATGGATATTATCGTAGGGCTACCCAAACAGAATTTGGGGTTTCGTTCACAATTGCAGGATTTTTTCCCAGCAAATTATCTTGGAGGCCAAGGAGATTTGTTGGTGAGAACAGTGCTGAGTTATTTTCGCACAAATATAAGTCTTGAGTGATTGTTTTTATAGCTTAAGGGAGCCACAGCATTGTCATTATCACTAGTGATACGAATTTGTCAGGATTTTTTTTTTCTTCTCAAATTGTACGGCAGAGTGGAAGAGATATAGGCAATTCGTAAACGTGTGAAAGGTTTATGGTTTTGAGGAATTATTTCCGTGCTTCACATATCCTACTTTGATCCTCCCATTTCTGTACTTTGTCGCACTCATCGATGACTAAGAAAGTCTAGCGAATGTTGAAAATATAAAGTTTTATTTGTCCATTTCTTACAACCCGTCACCACAATCTACTGTGTGCGAATCTCAACAGTTCCTGCATTCGATTCGAGTCCTTGTTTGCCTGGATCGTCAATGACAATCTTCGAATATCTCGCGATCCATCGGCTGCTGCTTGAGGTCTTCGTCTTCTGATGATGACGACGGGGATACTGGTTTAGACGATCTCCTTGCAATCCGAGAGGCAGCCGAGCTAAGGTGTTCCCTAAGTCTTTCATTGACTGATCGCAAGAGAGTTGAGGTACAGGATCATCCCAGCGTCTTTCTGTGATAAAAAAGGTGATAACATTTGCTTCTTGGTAGATTGCATAGCTAGCCACTGCGCTTCCACTCCCTTAATTAAGAAACATCACAGTTCCTACTCCGCGAACTCCGAATTTCACTCAACTTTGGTGTAAATGATGGAAAATATCGCACAATTGCCTTGGATAACCAAACCTTTCTTGACCTAATTTTGCGCAGCTTTAACCCTTTCGGGACCGTAGACCCACCTCCTCTGTATCTCTTATCCTCAGCTTGGGAACGTTGGACGGTGTGCTCCACTCTCTCTGCATCTCTGGCCACCAGTGTGGGAACGCTTAGAGTGTACTATGGTATTTCTTCGATTGTATTATTGATGTTGTTTTCCTTTTCATAAAACATAATACAGTTACATATAGCATGAAACAGAAAAATAACAACAATAATACAATTGAATTAATACAACAAAATATTCAATGCGTTCCTACCGTGAGGGTTAGAGATGCAGAGGAGTTGGGGCAGAACGTCCAGCGTTGCTATACGGGGGATAGAGATGCAGAGGGGGTGGATCCACGGTCCCGTAAGGGTTAATTCAGAAACAAGGAAGTTTTATCTGGGTTTTTGTGCTTTTTTACCAATACTGATAATTTTTCTAACAATTCAGGTCGTCGAAGACGTCACTGTTCGACTTACATGGCCACGAGGACCGTATATTGTGCTGCGCATGGGGCGATGATCTCGTCGCTAGTGGATCAGCTGATAGCACAATCAAAGTATTTTCGACATCATAGCATTTTTTCGTGTCCGTCACCTAAGTGTTTGCTGATTTCGTCATTTGGAATGCGGCTATTTTTATTGTTTCTATAACCAGATGAGTATTGATTATTCTATAAGATGCTATAGAAAGTTGTTGGCATTGTCTTGTTGATGTTTGATCGTTGATAGTCGTGATAAACTTTGAATGACCATGTAGTTTCATTGCCTTCTTGTTCACAATCAACAGTACTTTCTTTAGTGTCGATGTTATATTTCATTCTAAAATATTCGTCTCTTTTTTACCCTCTATTGACTTATTTCTAGTTCCTGAAGAATAGCTAAACAAAGAAAAGATGGGGAAGGGATTCCAAAATTTCATGTCCAAAAAGGACTTTCATCCAAGCGCATGGTGGAATTTGAAGAGGGTTAGTTCGCTTCTTTTATTTGATTTGAGAGTAACTTTGCAATAAGTTTCATTTTTTTGAGGTGTGGGAAGTTCGACAAAAGAAAGCCATCGATGACAAAAGACAAGAGGACCTACGCGTTCAGTACGAAAAGGAGCAGGAAATGTTGAATAATAAGTAAGTGGCTGTTTTGATCTTATATCTATTTGGTGCGCGTGGCGCAGTAGTTAGTGGTGCTCTGCGACACGCATTATCGGTCAATCGGTAGTCAGTGGATCGACCACGCACTGAAACTCACAAAACCTCTCATAAATGTGCCATGCATTCGTTTCAATTGTTCAACGCCAGCAGCCTTTTTTTCTATCTATTCACATGGCAGAGATTATTGCTTGTGGGACATCGATTCCTACTAATGGATACACCTAAGAGAATAATTCCAAAAAAGAATGTCTAAAGCCCAAACGAGGTTGGTACGCCAGGGCCATTCACCGGTGTTTCGAAAGTTTCGGCCACCTCGTCAGTGACCCCGCCCCACATTAAGCCCTGCATTGTATCGGCGGTGGTCACTGACGAGGAGACCGAAACCTTCGAAACACCGGTGAATGGTCCTGGCGTACCAGCCTCGTTTAGGCTATAGAGATTCTTTTTTTGATTTATTTTGAATGTTTATTGCGATGTTTAAAATAGTCGATCTCATGGGACTTCTAAGAGAATTGAATGGGGAACAGAATTGAAGAGTGAATGAATGGACATTGAAGAATGAGTGGTGGCAAAACGGTGCCTTGATGGTGTAATGGTAACTAGCGTCCACCGCATGGACTAAACGCGGGTTCGATCCCTGTATAAGGTCGAATTCTTGCTCATCACTCATTTCTCTTAGGTGCATTCGAAACATCACAACACTGTAAAAAAGCAGTAAAAACATCAGAGATCTTGAGATTCCTAATGATTTTGCTGTACACGCATCATTTTGTAAGCGTTCACATTCAGGGCATTACTTGGTGACGAGAAGGCCAAGATGGGGCTATCATTTATGTACGATGCGCCAGCAGGTATGACAAAAAGAGAGGAACCAAAGGTTGGGAAGTTTCGTGTGGCTAGTGTGAGATTGCTATCAATAAGGTTACTTTGTTTGTTTTTGTAAAGCTGGCAACTTTTCAGGAGGAACCAAAATTTGAATGGCAACGAAAGTATCAAGCTCCGCGAGAAGAATGGGCCAAAGACAACGATCAGATTCAAGATCAGCCATTTGGTATACAGGTGAGTTGAAGTCTAAACAGAAGGTATATCAGAAGTAGAGAAGACGATCACAGACGTAGTGGCTTCTAAGAATAATCGTGTAAGATAGGAGGGTGTGTGTGGCGCAGTGGTCAGAGATGCCCTGTGGCATACGACGTGGTCAGTGGGTGCGATCCCGCATCCATCTCTCACCGAGCCGTCACCCTTTTGATGTCAGCGGATTAGTACTAGATTTCTCTGGGTGTGTAGTAGCACCAAGCTCATATGTCGTAGATCACCTCGGAAGACCAGACATTCAGATCGCCTTTAACGATGGTCGACGAAATTGAATACTTAGCGCTTTCCTCCAGGGACTGAACAGCTTGGAAAATTTTATCCTCTATCATTTGTTTATTTGTGTCAGGTTCGAAATGTTCGTTGCTGCAAATGTCACAAATGGGGTCATCTAAACACCGACAATGAGTGTCCTTTGTATGGAATGAGTGGAAATTTTGAGGATGAGGGATGTAAGTCGCTCTTACTTCTTTTTTCGATAGTATAGAGTAATTTTCAGTTTTCATCGCCGTTGCTTAACTGATTGGGGATTTTCTTCTCTTAAAATTCGCTTTATAGACGCTAATAATCCGTCGGATCTCATAAAAGAATTACGCAAGGAACGCGAAGCCTGTGGTCCATCACGTGCGAAAGAGGATCGTATAAACAAGAATGAGTTTGCGGATCGTACACAACTTGCCGAGGAAATGAAAGAGACCCACGGCCTGCGTTTGAAGGGAAGCGTTCTAAACGGTAAATCTCATTCTTTTTCCAATTCTGTGGAGTATGTTGAAGAAATTTCTAGAAGAATTAGAAATGCAAGTCAATTTGAAAGAACTCGATTTTTTTTTCAGTTATCCGTGAAGATCAAGAGGTAAGCACTCTGAAAGCGGAGCCAAGTGAAGCCGATCAGATGAAGGCGTTCTTAGCCAGCTTGAGTGATAAGGAGAAAAAGAAGTTAATGAAGTACTACTTAATGGTCATTAGGTTTTTTTTTTTGCTGTCTGCTAATTTTATTTCTTTACAAGAACTTCTCGCCTTTTTCAGAAAGCTATTGGGAAGTGGCAAAAATGGGAAAGATGACAAGAAGCACAAGAAGAATAAGAAGAAGAAGGCTAAGAAAGAAAAACGAAAGCACGAGGCCAAGAGCGAGAAGGAAGTGCGCGGAGTTGTGAAGGTCGAACCGTCATCCGCTGAAGAGTCAGGTGTGGCCAATGTCTTCATTTTTCAGCTATTATTCACTCTTTTATTTATTTAATAATCGGAGTCGAATGGTTATAGATCGAGAGTCCAGTTCAAAAAATGAAGGGCGACGACGAGACTCACCAACTGTTGAAGTGAGTCAGTGAGGTATGAGGAACTAATCGAAGCAGTTTTTGATCCGTGTACTTTAGAGAAAACATCAAGGCGGGATAAAAGAGAACGAAGTTCTGTGGAGAGAAGAGCGCTTCAGAGTGGAGAACAAGGTAGAGTAGTTTTGAGAAGTATTAGGTTTTTTTTCTCGCTTGAACTCGTACTTCTTTTGAGCCTTTTTCCTCCTTATAGATGTTGGAGGTCTTTGTGATACGCTTAGCTCTATAGAGAGTCCATTAGGACAGGTCTATAAGGCTCTCTGTTTATTGATAAGATACACACATGCACTAGGCAGTAATGGCAGCTCTTCCGAGGTCTTCTGCAGCTTCTTGGCCCTCCAATATGATATCTATTTGATCATGATTAAAAGCGGATAAAGCTCTTGGCATTAATCAATCCCTGAAGTATGCTTCATGTATTCGATTCCATTTGTAATATCGTTAGAGCTGACTAAATCTATATCTGGCCTTTACAATAACTCACGGTGGCCTTCCGATGTTTCAAGTCAATACACTACTCTCTTCCTAGACAAATTTGGTACCAGTTTACCGACTCCTTGACTGGCTTGGTGACTCTTGAACATGGGATTCAACGTCCGTGTATCGACTGTTCGATCAGTCATATGTGTCTCACAGCACCTCCAACCACTGCGCCTTACTCGCCCAAGTCATGGGCGAGTTCAAATTTGGAGAGACCGTTTTTTTCTTGCGATTGAAAGACTCAGTATCTGCCACATGAAAGCAATCAATAATTAGGCAG
The DNA here is from genome assembly GCA_019055375.1 of Parelaphostrongylus tenuis. NCBI lineage: Eukaryota > Metazoa > Nematoda > Chromadorea > Rhabditida > Metastrongylidae > Parelaphostrongylus > Parelaphostrongylus tenuis. The sequence continues at coordinate 242,061 of JAHQIW010003548.1, forward strand.
ACGTACTGGGCAACTTTACTCTCTAACCTTTTAATTATGAAGTTACTTCAATAATTGGCACCAATTTCCCGATTTGATCAATAAGATGTCCCAGCAGTTCAGAATCCCATGGGTTCATGGAAGGCACTTGGTTCATATATAGTTTTTATTGAGAAAAGTGTCCTTACACCTTTGTGTATATGTGAAATCCAATTTTGGTACATATATGTTAGACGGCGACAAATGATTATTCGACCTCATTCGCTGGACAAGACTTTCCATAGGAGTGTTAGTAATCATTCGAAAGCGTAAATCTCTGGCTAGAACCGTGCGTGGCCTGTTTTCGTAAAAAGCTTTTTTATAACACTGTGGCATAAAAATTAGAATGTGCTTCACGCCCTCCGTGCGCTTTCATTTTACTCACGCGTGTACTCCGCGGGAAGAACGAAAAACATGTTAATGTGTAGAGAAAATCTAGTAGGATCTGAGTCGGTCGTTTTATATGAGGTTTCCTCCGAAGCTGAGAAAAAATTCCCAGCCGAAAACAAATTGCTCCCATATGTCTGACGCATCAGAACATTGATAGAACGCCCGGCCTTCCGGCCCGTGGGTTGGCTGATAGACAAGCTCACCGAATATGTGGAGGTCGATCTTATTTTCTTTGCTACACTACAGTGTAAACGGTCCTCCCTGAAAATGAGTACAGCATTGGAGTCGTGGACACTTATGCTATCGAGCGATTGCCAATAGTCTGAAAAAAAGCTCTCTCCGGCGAGGTCGAGGCGAGGAAAAAAGTTTGTAAATACAAAAGTTTTTTTTTTCATCCTACAGCACTATCAAATAGCTTTTTCATAAAGATCGAGATAAATGACGAGATCGCAAGATCGTAAACACGTGTATCGGGCTCTATAAGTCAGCCTTTTTGACAGACCACTGACATGCGTGGCTCAAATAATGATTATCAGGCATATTGAAATTTGAGCTGTGGTCCTAAGAAAACACTCGAAACGAAAGACATAATATGGAATTTATGTTTCAGAAATGGCGCAGAAGCATGGACGATAACCTTGAAAGATGTCGTCTACGTTATGACTCAGATAGTGACGACGGTGCGTAGGCCTTACAATAATGTAAAAATGAGTAACTTTTACTTTGTTTACGTATACGGACTAAACCTTTTGAGTCCCACGTGTATCATATTTAAACCATCGGCTGCTGTACAGTCGAGCATCGGATTGCACACTCTAAAGAGCCTTGATTACCTCTGAGCACGAAGTGGATCAGTATCTATGTCTGCACTGCAGGGCATCATATTTATTTTTTAGACACTTTATTGATCCGTGTTCACGGTCTCTTCACTGTGTGAGTACCAGTAATTCCAGCATTCAGTTTCGTTTGATTTTGTTCCTCTTGAGCGTCGTAGAATACTGGCAGAGCATGTCTCCTTGCAATCTCGAGGATAGCCTAGTTGTGGCGTTCCCTAAGGCGTTTGCTGTCTGCCTGAGAGGCTTACGAGCAAACGCTCGATCCCACGCTCGTCGACGAGCACGACAACTATTCAGCTACGGCGCCCCACTATTAATTAGGGCACTATATTGTCAGCAGCAAACAATTTTGCAAGAACCCATCAATGTGCCCGGACACTTCCAATATGTATTTGTAATTGATCATGTTTGACCAAAATTGATTGTTTTACTGTTCATTAGGAAGCATTGGTATTGTTACCTTCAGCCTCTTTTGAAATCTCTTTAGTCATATTCTATCTTTTGCTGACCAAAAAACCTCCTTGAGTGGCGAGAAAAAATTAAAGTTTATTGCGAAATCACAACATTGTTATTCGAGCGCGCCCCACCGGCCGATCAACCGCGCCGCGTGTCAAGCGAAAATCAACGTGCTACTCGGTGGGATAGGGTTGTATTCGGTAACGTAATCAGATGTTTTGGTATTATATACTCTATTAGCACGTCTCAGTCGACGTAATTTCGTAGACCCGTTTTCTTTTATCTCGCATTCATAATCAGCGAAAGTGGTTGACTTTGTCTTTGTTTGCATTCGAGTGAAACTTGAGACGCAGTCGTCTATGATCATCAGTGACACGTTGAATTGGTAAAACGTGCCTCCTGGATCACCGACACAATCGAGCTATATCGTACCGAGGTTTTCACCACAGACATCTACTCTTATTTGTATGCTTCTTTTGACCTTGAATTCTACGGAGTCGACAAATATTTCGGTAAACTTCAGGCGACCCACCAATCGAAGCTAGTGTAACAGGTGCTTATCTGAGAAAGTAATATCGAAGGAGCTCCTAGAGACAATTTTTATGTCTCATAGAAAATCAGAAAATCTGACATCTCTAGGAATGAGCGCGGGAGTTCATTAAAAAGCGGTGTGATAATAGGTTGTTACTTTGCGACGTACTAATTTGGTGACCTACATCAACCTCATGGTGTGATTTTTTGTCTTAAATGTCCAGAAATCTTTAAGAGTCAACGTGACAGTAAGATGGAAAGCCTCATAAGGCAACTATAGCAGAAGTGAAGGCTGTTTTTGAAAATTTGAAATCAACGGTACTTTATTTCAGAACCGAAGCGAAAACACCGCAGTCCTGAACGAAGACGTCGACGACATGACTCAAGTGATGATGAAGGTGCGATGAATTCATAAAGGAGTTCAATATCAAAATAGGATCAGGCTAAAAAAGTGTACTTAGATCATTTTCGCCTTCTTGAAAAGGTTTCGAAGTAGTAGAACTCATAGTGCAGGCAGTCATGGCACGACTGTAGCTATGACAGTAGCCGATTTGTAGTAGTTTGTAACATTTAGTGAGTCCTAGGTATCAGCGCACTCTGTCCTGATCGATTACATTGTTTCTTTTCTATAATCTGATATAATGCAACTAGTTCTTTGAAGTCTAAACTAGTCGTGCCTCTTGGTGCCTCTCTTATTGATCTAAGGCTATTCGTACATGAGGCGTTTCAATCAATATTATTTACCTTACATTCGTAGGTTTCAATATCACTAACCCTTTCGGGACCGTGGACTACCTCCTCTGCATCTCCAATTCTTAGCGTATCGTTGTTAGACGCAGCAGCGTGCTGTTGTGAGACACAGCACGCTGGGTGAGAGATTCAGAGAAGGTGGAGCACGTGGAGCAATTGTCCAGAGTTGCCAGTTGGAGATACAGAGGCCGTGGGTCACGGTCCCGAAATGGCTTTGATTATGGTTGCTCTGTGTAGCAGAGATTGACTTTCACATCATGTTTTCCACATCCGCTAGAAAAAATACTTCATTTGCAAAGCGAATTAATCGAATAAATTGTGATAGGAGTTGGGCAACTATTAAGTTAATACTACTGAAATTGAATCTATTACGCATCTACGTATCTGTGAATATTGAGTGCTTGTAAAATAGTCGACCACAGGCGGAAGTAGAACCCATAATTCACTCATATGGATATATTTTAGTTACAAAATATTTGAGTATCTAAGCTTAGTCTTTTGCGGAACACATATTATCTGTTTTCCTACTTATATCTGGTTTTTTTAGATGATAGTAGCTCGGAGCATGATCGTCATCACAAACGGCGTGTAGGATGTCATGAACGCGATAAATCTGATGAAACTCGAAGGGGGCGTAGAGAGTCTTCTGGGAATGAGTAAGTCTTGGGACTGTCTAGCTTTTAAGTGTTCGAAATTTTTCATCAGATAGAGTGATAGCCGGATGATGGTGTTATGCCAAAGTGACTTGGCATGAAGTGGTGTATGAATTTTTTTTATATTAATATTTTACGTGGAAGATATGAGCAAAGTATCACTGAACATTTTAAATTCCATTAAATGGCATGAAAATTTTGAGCTTAGGACGGTATTCGGATCTGCATCTCACCTTTTACTCGTCGGCGTGTGATAACCGATTACGCTGTCGCAGCTTTTAGATGAGGGTTTGATTCCCGTCCGAGGTTCAAAGCTTTGGAAATTACTCAGCATTACGTGATTTGTAGTTTCAACATCATACCATTGCTAAAGCCGGTTAAATATAAGGCTTCCTTGCTGATTACTGAACTCTGTTCATTTTGATTCTCTTTCCAGTCCACATAAAAATAAGCGGCGTCGGTCACGAACAAGGTCGAGATCACGTAGCAAGCACTGATTTCTGTCGCTGGAGCTTCCAAAACCGATGAATTATGTAAAAATCTTGTATTCTAATGTTAATGTAAAGTAAGTGGATGTATATAGTCGAAAATCTCAAAATCAGTATTTCTATCTCCTGTTTACTGTCATGATCCCTCTATAGAATCTGTACTACTATGTAAGAAATGGTTATAAATGACAGTTTCCAGTAATGTCGATGTACCACGTGCATATTGTAAACCGAATTGTAAATTTCAGATTTCATTCACAAATTGTTTGCCAGAAAATTTTTTGCCCTTGACGTCCTTGACAAGATGTTAGGCAATTTTTCTATAGTTCATGCTTATATTGGCTAACCTCGTGAACGACGGTCCTTATCATTGTAGACGTTTCCCCTTTGAATAAATCGGTTGCTAATCCCTATTCACATTTGTATTCATTTTTAGCATTCCTTCAATCATCCATTATTATATGTGGTCCAAAGTCGTTTCGCATCGAGGCGGATTTTGAGAGAAAAGAGGTGGAGGCCTATGTGAGCTGAACTAATGTGATTTCCAAGATTCAGATGATGTTTGGTATGGATGCTGTGTACAACACACATGGTCGTCTTCCATCACGAGCCTGGGATCGGTAAATTACTGCCAGATTTCCGTCGCAGAACAACCGTAATAATTCAATACATTTGTAGGCCACATCAAGTTATTATAAAGCCTCGATATGCATTCAATCGCCTCCTAATGATGATTGATAAGGTCGATTGCATGGCGCATCCCTCAGATGTTGATCAACGCCGGACGCTTATCCTTTGTTCCAGGACCGACTATCTATCAACCTCGGCATAGATTAAATAATTCAATGTTCTTATTGATAAGCAGATTCAAGGTTAATAACTGTGCTACTCATTGAATGCAATAGTAAAGGAGCATAATAATAGTACAATGGCTGACATTTTGGTGGTATCATCTTTTCAGAAAGTGTGACTTTCGTAAAAACAGCAGAAAAACGTGGTAAACACAAGTATAATTTAGTTTTTAGTAAGCATAGCGGGCACTTGTCCATTAAAAGGCGACAAATGAGTATTCGACTCCATTCGCTGGACAAGAACTTTTCATAAAGGTGATAGTGATCATTCCGAAGCTTAAACCCCTAGCTAGAGCCCTACATGGTAGTTTTTCAAAGCACGGTTTTATTACGCTGTAAAATCTAAAATTTATGTTTCACACGACCATGCATTTTTTTCTTTCTTATCTCGCTTATATTCCGCTGGACATAACTCTTTTTCAAGAGTGCTAATACTCTTTTGATAATACTAGTATCGATGAACCCAAAGATGTGTATACTCTTTAGAAAAGCTCTTTTGATAGCGCTCTAGGAGAAAGATAACATTTCTGTTTTACACCTCGGAGGATAGCACTCTTTCTTTAGAGTATTAGTAATCATTCGATTGCGTAAGATTTGAGGATTCCAACGTTGTGCTTATTTTCTGGGAAGATCGTTTCACTGCAGTGTAGCAGGTGATATGAAATTGATTCTCATACGCGATTATGTGTTCTTCGGCCAATTCACGGGCCGCAGGGAGAGGCGCTAAGGGCGCCTGGCGCGACCGTCGCTCGATATTCTAAGGTGAAAATGCGATGCTTGTTATTCAATTAGGAATTGCCTCTCCGCTTTAAAAGAAGCTCCAGATCAAACATATGACTCTAATTCTACAACATTTTCTCCACACTTTCATGTGTTTTTCGTGCTTCCAGCGAAGTAATAGTGAATACGCGTGGCCTATATGAAACATAGTTTTATTTTTAATTTTACAGTATCGTAAAAGGGTTGCCTCAAAAATCGAGTACTTACGGCTCTAGCCAGAGATTTGAGCTTTTGAATGATTACTAACACTCCTAGGAAAAGTTCTTGTCCAGCGAAGAAGGTCGAGTAGTCATTTTTCGCCTTATAATGGACAGGAATCGCTTTGTAAAATTTTGAAAAAATCTTTATCATGTTTATTACTCCGGAGTCACGAAAATATTTGAGCGAGTGGATTGTGAATCAGTTTGCTTATTCCAGGCTCTCAGGAAGGCGATCCCGCCGAAACGTCAGCCATTGTTCTACTATTGTACTGTATTACTATTGTATCCAATAAACGCTACTATCAGCAACCCTGAATCTTCCTGTCAAGAAAAGCACTAAATTGTCCGTCAAGCACGATCTAAAAACACTGCTAGTGGCTTAAAAGTTTATTAAATATTATGCACAAACATATTCACAACCTATCACAGAACATCGGTATTCAAGTGTACTAATTACGGATGTACAAATAACGGAAAGCTAAATATTCAACCTGATCATCATGAGCCCGTATTTGGAATTGTTTCTAGCCAGTAACGGCGAAACTACGTATTTACAAATGTGTCATTGGCACTGGATTGCTGTTTAACGGATAGTATTTCTCATTCGGTAGCAGCGATGGAGGAGGTTGACCGGAGGTGGTCGTAACAGCGGCTTCGGCCGTGACAAAAATGCTGACCTCGGACTTTCATAGGCAGAGTCCTGAGATTCGTCACTTGTACAGTACGGTGAATTACTTGCTCTGTCGAAACCATACTCTTATGCGATAAGGCGTTGATGAGTGTTTGATGTCGATAGATCGATGATCGACGACGAACTGCTGGCTTTCTCATGATCAGAATCGAGATGAGAATGACGATGAGAAATAGAACGATTATACTAAGCGTAAGCGGCAGCAGAGTTCCGTGTAAGATAGAGCAGGGATCAAGTTCGTTCAGCGGCACACCGGCTTAGTGAGTTAGGTGTGACACAAGTTGCTGTGGAACCTAGACGCAATGCACGAAGTTCACATGAGCAATCCCACGGATTGTCGTTCAAATTCACTCCAGACACTTCGGAGATCTTCATAGATGATGGTAGTGTCTCAAGATGATTTCCGGCTAGTGATAGAGTTGTCAAAGGGGGAAATGGTTGGAAAGCAGTGGATGCGATGTGCGTCAGAGCGCAATTTGACAGATCCAGTATTCGAAGCGAAGACATCGAAACGAACGCAGCCATCTGAAAGCAGATATCTTAGTTCAACTGGACTGAGTTGCACAAAATATGAAAAAATCGAAACCGCCTTTCTTATATTTGTGTGAAAAAAAAAATAACTCTTCTCTGATACGACCCACTCTTAGTCTTTGTATGCTTTCGTCTACGACTTTCATGTGGCTAACAAGAAAATTAAGTCTTTGAGACTGCGAAGTATGATAGTAATTTCGGCAGTGAGAGCTAAAAAAATAAAATATCTTGAAGCATGAATGTGCAAAGCATGAGGAGATAAGCGAGCAATTCTCAACATAGTTCCACATGTAATCAATCTTTATGTAGGTGCACTACAATTTTCAAGCATTACGTTTTCGCTTTTTGAATGTCGTAATGAGACTCACATGAATAGATTTGAGATTTTTGCAATTCGACAAATTGAGAAACTGCAACGACGGTAGCGTGTCGAATGATGCCGTTTCCAGAGCTACAAACGGATTTCCGGATAGATCTAAGGAACGAAGTTTTGCCAGAGGCCACGTGTTTCCAGGAAGTCGCACAAGCTGCAAGAGAATCAATGGATCCACACAACGATTATGTAAATCTGCAGATTTCTAAATAATCCATAAGCATTTTTAGATGGAGTGAAGTCTAATTTTTGCCAAGTGGAAAATATATTAAATTATGTTTGATGATGAAATATAGTTACGCCAGCGATATATGGGAGCGCATCCAGTGGGTGACAGTCAGTCACCGAACTCCCATTTGTTGATTTGTCGTCAGTGGTCATACTACATAGACGGATAAACAAATTCGAAATCATTACAAATAAACGTTTAATACGTAGAATCCGAATCTATCCTCCAATTAACGTATAGGATCCTCAGAATCCTTCAAACCGACTATCGCTTTATCTATTTCAACGGAAAACTATCGAATTTCATAGGTTGGAAAGAAAGTTCTGAGGCATTTGTAAGAAATTGAAAACTTTTGCACGAATTCCAAGCAAAAACAATCATAACTACTCTTCAAAATGAAGTCCGTCGTTTTCTACGACTTTCTGCCATCGGCCCGTCAAGTTTCAGATCTGAGTCGAATCTCGTTCGCGAGCACTTCACGATGGTTCATCTTCCAAAGCAGCAAACAAATCTTCGTTGTTCAACTTTCGTGGACGTCCTGAACGAGGGCTGTCTTCGGGGTCAAGATATCCGGCATTAAGAGCGTTCAGCGTCCAGCAGCAGATTTGCTCGCTGTGCCTTCCCTCATCAACTTTGTTGATTTCTCATTGCCTGCAGCTCGCTATGAAGAAGACGCTCCTCCAATAAAGACGCAATAAACTCGAACTTTGACTGCATCGTTGGACATGCGCGAGGCTTGTGATAAAGTGATAATAAAGACGAATAAGTATCTAAGCTTTCACTAAGAAAACCCCCATAAGAAGCTGTTATATAACCATGATACGCATGGGAGTTATCTCATGCTTACTATGGTGTCCCAGAACTTTCTTTCCAATTTAGTGTAATCTTCTATACTCACTTGATTGTTCGTCATATTCAGCAACACCAGACTGTCCATTCCAAAAAGCGCGCCATCGTCGATATCACTGATCAGATTGTCGGCAAGCGTAAGTGTTTCCAATTCTCGCAAGGCCCGAAAATTGTCCAGCTTCTTAACTGAAAATTGATAATTGTCATCTTTGTAAGCCCTCATAGAATCGGGATGAAGTCCCCCATCTATCGCTCAGATTGTGACAGGATTGATATAGGCTCCTTTTCGGCGCAAAACAGAAGTTAGCTTGCCTCTTTTTTATTGTTTTTAAGTTAGGGAATGGGACCTGTAGTCAGTCCTGCATCTACTGGATAGCTATTCATATGCACAGCTTTACTCACTTGTAATGGTGAAATTCTCATAGGGTTGAATAATATATCGGTTAAGTGGCTAATGCGGAAAGGGATAACCGAGGCTTTTTATTCTAAATTAGATCGCAAAAATAAAAGGATTCGGCGCGATATGCCAAAATTGATTCTGTATATTCCTGTTACGGTTCGAAAATTTCATGTTCAATGTGATTCATCTGTATGTGAAGTGTGAAATCCTACATCATTTCACATAGTTCGTTTCCTTGGAACTTCTTCCTTAAGGTCTCACGATTATCTCTTAGCCGTTGCACTTAATTTTCTCGAAATATCACGAAGCTGGTTAATGTTTCTTTTTTAGAATCGGAGTCAGTTCTACAAGTGTGTTATCAGGTCCTCCCCACAACGAGCCTTTGTGGATTGGAGAAAGCCTTCCTCAGGCAGATCTAGCAGTAACTCGCTAACTTCAAGTGGATGAGGGTTCGTTGACACGCACTTTAGTTCAACCCATTACTATACATCGAGCACCGATACAGCGTAGAAACCGTTCAAAAGCGTCTGCGGTACCGTACTCTCTACAGTTGCATGACTACGAATCAAAAAGGACGATTGGCTATTGTATCATCACCGTGGCGTTAAATCCGTCTATTGACCAATTGCCGACGTCGTCTGATCCATCGACAATTATCGATTCAGTCACCAATCTATTAAACGATGCCAATGAACATCTGCCCTCTTTTGAATATGTCGTGCCGACTATTGTTTCATATTACTGAACGTTACGTGAATGGCAATGTACTTGATGGATTTTTTATGCGATTCTTTTGATGCGAAAATGTCAGTATCGACGGATTTATCTGCGATGAGAGATGACGTAATAGAATTCACGATGTTCTTTTATAGCATCATTAGAATTTATAGTGTGATGCTTCATCAGCTTTCGACTAAGATGAATACCTTTTACGACCGCCCTAATGAGTCAAATTTTGAGTTCGCTTCTCTGAAAAAAGTTCTCCTGACTTTTTCTCCTTAATTCAGAAGCATCTCTTTCGTTTTTGAATCTAAGTGGATCACATAAATTTTTATTTTACTGTGCAAAGAACTCTATGATATTCTTTGTTGCGTATTTCCAATAACTCTGCTGCCTTTAAAGGTTGAAAGGATGAGAGATGATATAAGAGGAGTCGGAACATTCTAAGTTCCTTGACAACCACACTTTGGGTACGCTTTTTATGCACAAACCTCCATTAAGATTAACCTTTTAGAATTATTTTTCCAATCCCTTCAAGCTGTTCTTGAGTCCTTTAACCAATTTATTGAATCGAATGATAAAACGAAGTCCTTAAGAAGTTAGTTCACTGCGTCAAAAGTGATTACTGTATAATAAATCATTACTGATTTCATTGCGATGAACAGCCACGTTATTATAGGGTTCTTAGTAGCATCAGAAATTTTCTTTATAATCAATTTTTTACTTTCATTCACTACTTTAACGTTCTTAGCATTGGCTGGGAAACCTGCAATTTGGTTGGAAGAAATGATAGCGAAGAAAATTTAGCGGATTTTTTCGGACTGGTTTTCTTAGATCACTTTGTTACTGAAATGAATGTTGTGTCTGAGTTGCTGCTGAAAGCTTGTTATGAGTGATTACACTGTAACGTTCATAAAAGACAAAGTATGTAGGGCCATTTCTCCAAAACGATATCTTTCTTGTTTTAAAGTTCATCCTTCTCTGCTTCTTTTGAGAGTGTAAATTCTGCAGGTAAATAGATGTCTTTGAAGGGAAAAATTGCTTCAGATGCATCAGCATCGGAAACAGATTTGGAACTTTTCATGGTCTAGGTTCCATTCATGCCACTTTATGCCTAGCAATGAGGTATACGAACAACAGAACATGTCTGCTGAGAGATATCTAATAAGATGAATGAAACTTTGAACTTTGTAACTATAAACTATAAACGTTATTAAACTTAGAGGAAAGTTCAAACACTCACGTTAGAGAGAAGAATATGGCTGGCATCAAGATGGCGTAGCTGTGACACAGTGGACAGCAGCGAGGCAGCAGAGCGAGTAGTTTATTATTGGACAGATCGAGGGTTTTCAACGATTTCAGATCTCTGGAAGACGGATGGTGGCAGATAGGCTAGACGATTCGACGTCAGGTGCAGTTGACGGAGCGCCACTAGACCTGTGAATGAGTCCCGTGAGAGCTGCCACACTCGTTGTTGGCCAAGAATCAGCGTTCTAAACACAACATAGTTTACTCACTCAGAACTACAATTTGGATTTCCAAAGAGGAAACATTGAATGCACACAGTGTTACACTCCGAAAACTGCAAATGGTCATGGTTTATTACTAGATCGTTTGGTCGAGCGCTCACCCTTGGTCAACGAAGACTTCCATACTTTTGTGTTTGTCAGTTTGCTCCAATACTTCTATTAGAGGACAAAATTACCTGGTCAGATACACAGAAAGACCCGCAAGTCATTATTTAGGCCGAATATGATTTCAACATTTCTGCGATGCTTAGTGAAGTCCTGTGTATAGCAAGCACATCAAGGTCCGTATAGAGCAGGGTTGAGGAGGTACCCCGCAATTCATGTAATCGTTGGGTTTGATCATACGTGCCAAGCTCACCAAGTTCTCTACCCTGTTGGTAACGCCATGGTGATGCCGAACTTGTCTGAAAGGATAACACCACTGATTTGATACACTTGTAGGTCACATGTCTTCACACGATGCTTTATGAATCTAAAGGTACGGTGCATCTTCCTAATGGCTGATCAACGCCGAAAGTGTGATCCTTTATTTAGTTATAAATCGCATCTTTAAAGCTTAATCGAAGTTGAACGCTCATTGACGTCAGATTTCCCGATTTTATCACTGACGTCAGATTCCCGATTTTGTTATTGACAAAGGTTCATCGTTAAGTAATATCCTTCAAGACCGTAACTTTTCGATAAGAATGGCTGTATTGGTCGTTGGTAAGGGTTGTGCTGGCTAATTCTTGTCTATTGGGTTCACTACAGAAGGGACAACGGACTCTAACAACCCCGACGTAGTCTATTCGGATGAAAATTGGTAAGCCAATTGCCCGGACAGGAGGGTTCGTAACCGCTAGACAGATGGCTTAATTATTAATCGAACAAGGAAACTGTCAACACCGTGGATTGACGGGACTATGAATACATTCATGGACTCTATGTCAGCGATTGTGTCATAGTTAAACGATCTCCATAAATTATTCGCATTCGTAATCGAGGATTCGAATCAATGAATAATTTTTTTTTTTTGACCGATGGCCCATTGACAGTTCAAGTCATTTCCTTATATCGACGTGAAATTCATGAAACCCGAAGATTACTCATCAGGTACGATTTTCAAGTAGTCTATTGCCTTCAAATTCTAAATGGATTTGGAACCAAAATATTCGATATCATAATACCAAAGTCCCCATTATTACAACCCCAATAATTTCACTCCAATGTCAAAATGTCACGACGTAGATAGAGCTTTAGACTTAGACGAAAAATCCTTATAAATTCGGCCTGCTGGACCGGATTTTTATCCAAAAGACGCAAAGAATATCGAAATTTAGGAGAAAAAACTAAGAAAAAAACCTCGAGATTTGTCAATTTGCTGAAGACGTTTTTGGCAATGAAAGCAGATTGTTATTGGAGAGATCGAGATGTTTGAGTGACAGAAGTGCCGAGAACGCCTCGACTGTGATGTGTGTCAGCGAGTTGTTCGTCAACGAAAGATATTCCAAATCTAAAATATGATGCTTGTCCGCGCGAGTTCAAACATCCAAGAGTTATTCTTCTGCATATAATTTATCAAGAAGGAGATGAAAAAGATTTTTCAATCTTTAGTAGATTCGTTCACTTTTTTGCACACACTGCTTACCAACTGGATTGAAGTTTCCGTTTTCGACATACCTATTATCATAATCTTGCGTATACTTTCCTAAAAGAATTCATCGTTAAACAGTGATCGTACTTTTAACTTTTCATCGGAAGTTCATTTCACTGTAAACCAACTAGCAAAAAGAAAATACTGCTTTAGCGGACCAAACTCGTTTACGGTTGGTCGTTGAGCGCCTCGATATCTTGCAGAAAGAGCGATGGTAAAGCGGGGGCTCAGCAGTGTAGTGGTTATCACAGACCCCCGGTAAGGGTGGAACGCGGGTTAACATACCTCCTGTTCAATGCTCTGCATATCATCAGCTTTTCTCAATCGCGTGAGTGTTTAAGACCCACTTAGAGAAATATGGTACCAATATGCTGGTTCCGGAAGAACAGAGCGAGAATTATTGACATATATTCGAGCCAAAGGTATTTTGGCGGTAGTGGATCTTAACTAAAGTGCTACACACAACATAACTCAGAAACTATAATTCTTTGATTCGTTTTCTTTACCACTCTATCAGCGCTGAGAAATCAGATGGCTGCGGTTGATCTCATTGACTCACGGGCTTTTCAAGATAACTACAATTCTGTTTTTTGCATGACTAATGATGGTGTACTATTGGGTAAGACTTTGGTGATCAAGGAGGCAACTTTTGAGAAAACGTTGAATGAAAAATGTTCATCAAGGAAGAGAGTATTCTCAAAGATAATAAAGATATAGCTGCAAAAATTTTTGAGCATTTCTTTCACTGATGAATGTCTATTTATCATTATTTGTTATCAATAAATTTATTTCATCTGCTGCTGATTCCCTTCGATCTACCTATTAAATCTTCTGATATTCTATCAATTTAGTGCTGTGGAAGAAAGAGGAGCAGAATTTTTTGTGACAAAAAAACATTTAAATAAAATTTGAACTGGTCACCGATCGCAGAATTGAGCAGTACAGGACGAGGAACACTTGAGACCCAACTAGTAATAGTTTTTACTTGCCAAACGTAGAAGTTCCGCGACTTATTGCTTCATTTGATGTGGACGGACTCACGTTATGGAAATTTGTGACTTAATGAATGTAT
>JAHQIW010003549.1:0-24366 GCA_019055375.1 Parelaphostrongylus tenuis
ATATATAAGGACTGAAATTGTGATTTTTTTACTTGGCATCGTTTATCTATGGAGGATAACTTAGTCTCAGGGATTGACTCAATCAAGGGAGGGTACCACTGATGAGCTCCAATACGGCGAAACAGGCTCCTATTTAGCACTGAACATAACAGCTCAAACATGTTATGTCCTTATCAGGTTATATCATCTGAAGGAGATCATCAGTTTTCAGAGCCCCATTTGGAATCAAATGTAATGGGTTTCTAGGACAGCTGTGGCCTAGAAATTCTGAGCAGTACATAGCCTTTTAGTGTCCTTTCCTACACTTTCACTAACAGTTCTGAAGCGATTGAGAGTGCCACTTGTGAAATGGACATCTTTAATTTGATCGACATCAACACAGGTGCATCTACAAGAGTCGAATTGATACGCAGTAACGACCATTCAAATGCCTATTTATTGCGCTGTCCTACTTCACTATTTATCAATCTGTGAACAGTTGTAGCTACTCCTTGTTACGTCTTATGCATCAGTGACACCAACATCAATCCTGTACATATACCAACATTCAGGAAATTCCTAAGGATAGTTGCACGTTAAAACTTCAGAAGAATACTTATGACATGAAAATCACAGAAAATCAAACACAGCCCTTTCATTCGCTAAAGCGTGATAGAAATTGATTTTTTGATATCTTCCTAGAAGCATGAAATTGTGCAGCGATGTAATTGTAGTCTGTTATTGGGCCATATTCGAGGGTATGAATCTGGAGAATAATACGGGCCATATACTCTAAGGATCAAACTCCAGATATTATAAGAATGGACGTTGAGAAGATTTTAGAGAGTGGGGCGATCTAGAAGTGAAAAAAGATACTTTGAGAGCCGCCCAATTATCAGCAAATTGCAGCCCAAAGTGGGGTCTGCTTTTTTCATTCGCTCTCACCAAGTTGCAGAATCGCTCAATCTGTTCTGCTAACAATGGAGGAGCATGACTTTCCTCTTTCCCTAACTCTGATCAACGTAGTCATCCCTATCTCACAACATGCTCAAGGTTGGTGGAACGTTCCTCAGCTAAGTATTGACAATATTGATCTCCAATCTAGAAATGCGTATTACTGCCGCTCACACATAAATTTGTTATACTGAGAGTGAAGAGAGTCTTACAAACATCTTTTTATTGGGGTCACCTTATTTTCTGAACTTAGTAAATTCTGGTTGTCGAATAGGATTTTCTATCGAACACATACGGCATTCAGAGAGAGGAACAACAAGGAAATATAATCATCTTTCTTATCGTAAAAAAAGGCCGGAGCAGCAAATGGTGAAATCACAAAGCAAGGCTTGGATAGCCTTCTCCATTACGCGTTTTAAGTTCACTGACTTTTCTGTATAGAAGGAACCTAGCAGTCTTTTGTGTGAAGATAACCAGTTGCTGACATATTCTGCATGTACCTTTACTGTCACTAGGATTCAGTCTATCCAGAATTTTGGAAGTTTTGACTGTTTTTTAGCACTGCGGTAATGTAATTTATCCTGCCGGCACTGACATAGTTTACAAGGATATGATTCAAAAACTTTGTTAAACAAGCAGTTCGCAGTCAATTTCGAGCCCCTTCCTTTCAAACGAGACAATTGATTGTTGTAGAAGTTCAGCAATATTGCTGGTGAAACATAATTACGGAAGCACCGACTTTGCAAACTGATCTAGTGCTTTTTGTGTTTTGAAGAACGATTATTATCTGACATAGTGATCGAATCTTTATTCATGGTTTTCGTTCACCTTGTCATTTCCGATGCTTTCGTACTAGTTGAGCTTCTGAGTCAGTATGATGCGCTCTTAGCACATCACTGAGGTGATGATGCGCGTGTACTACAGGCACGTATCGAAATCTCGATCTTTCCGGAATTGAGCTGCTTCAGTGAATCTGCTATTTCTAGCGTTTCTTACACAGTCTATGTTAGCGAAGCAAAAGCTAGCTAATGTGCCCTTTCGAGTTTTGCATATACAGGCTGTCATTCACTGCTCCTAAAGTAATTTCGGATGTAACCCCACGGTGCAATGCGAGAGAGTATGACGTGTACAGTAAATCCTCCTGAAACCTCCAATCTCAGGTCTTTAACGACAGTTTTGATCGATTTTGTAACATGAAGTCGAGCGTTATCTTGCAGCAAAACTGCGGACTTCGTCCCATGCTGGTTTTCTAGTATGATTTCTGCAATAAACTATGCAGCACTTCGTTATCATTCAATCGCTTATTTCCTTAAAAACATTTTGCTTTAAAACATGCCTGGACTTCTTTTATGATGGAGCTCCCACAAAACTCTATCTATCTTGAGCGTCACCTCACTAGCACTTTCTCTACGTCCATTTGTTCATGATTGGCAAACAAATTTCCAAGCACGAAAGCTCCATCTTAGAGCAAGTATGGGCAATTTTATACCATTATGTTTACAAGAAAATTTGCAATCGAATGATATCATGCATTTTCAATTACATTCCATTAATAAAACTGCATATCAAGGTTTTTACAGATTACGTTTCCTGGGTGCAAAAGTCGTCATCTTCAAAGCGCTACAAATACATTATATATCTGTTTATATGCAAAAACATCAATGATTAGCATTTCTACAACTTTCAAACCTTAAGAAATAATTGGCATATCTTTAGTTTCATTACACCTAGGAGAATCGATTGGTGAGCGAGAATTTCACCTCATGCGGGAGTCGAAGCGGTGTTCCAAGCATACCGAGGACGCGTGCTACCACTACACCACAAGGAAGCGTTTCCCCAATACTCATTCTTCATTACCTCTCATATATAACATACAAAAGAGGAGCATCGGTTCCTCTCGCGCCGCGACGAGCGTGACAACCACTCTGCTACGGCGCTCCTTTCAAAGGGTATATAGGTGTTTAACTGATGTGGCAACAATGTATCATTTTCGAAAAAATTGAAGCGAGTTATCAAATGCGCATGCATTATGTACAAACTAAAGCACATAGCACAAACACAAAGTATTTGTCAATCGAGAGTGCAAGTAAACGCGCTCAGCCTGTACTTACGATGCTCAAGGTAAAGACGGAAACCGATAAATGATGGAAATACTCGAATTCTCAACGAGATAAAAAAACACATTGTGAAGAAGGCTTGAAATAAATTTAAAAATACTCTCTACACAATTACGTTTTTAGCTCTGAAGTAAAATTTTTCCGATACGATCTATGTTTGGTAGTTTCCTGTGACACATCTATGGCAGTATGAATCACAAAGATTAATAAAAAAATGAGGAGGCCCCGTGGCCGAGTGGTCGTGATGATGGACGCGGCACGAGTGGAGCCGGGCTCCATCCTGATCTCTCTCCGGCAGTCACTAACAGCTCCCTATGAAACTCCACAGCAAGACTATCCGCGAGATTACAAGGAGATTTACTCAACGAGTATTCTACACCTTTCAAGAAGAAGACAAGAAACGAATTAAATGCTAGAAGTACTGAGATCCGCGCAGTTAAAAAAAACGCTGTAATGACGGGTTAGAAAATGAATTGAAAACAAAATAACTATAAATAAATTGTTATCTAGCTTCAAACGCATTGGCGACACCACACTAGAACCTTTTTGATCTCAACTGTATATTTACGAAGCCCACGAGTAATCTACTTTTCCTTCTTGAGGTTACTTAGCACCAGAGGTAAATGAGCGGAAAAGGAGTTTAATGTCAAAAATTTTTGAAAATGATGCAGCGTAATATTAGGAATAAAGACAAACTTTCTGCTGCTAGTTGGCTGAAACCGAAATATCACCAGAAAAGCAATAATCGAGACGATTTCATATATTCTTGGCTCACTCGTTGGTTGATTTTCAGCGCAGGAAGTTACTGCACTGGGGTGTTGTGTAGAAGTAACCACAATTGATTCTTGAAGATGTTGCATAATATTCGTATTTCACCATGATGTTACCTGAAATTGAATTTATTGACAGTAGGGAAAATTATACTCACTACTAAACACAAGAGAACATTTGAATCCATGAAAGTTCTAAGTGCTGACTCCTCGAAGATGTTCGATTGAAATGGTTAAGATAACAAGGGCAGAACTCATCAATATCTTTATGAGAAATATAAAATGTGCTAACACTCTCCCCCGATCTTCGAGAGTGATGGAATGTGGTGATTTGGCTCTACCCGAGCGTTAAAACACTACTTTCTTTACGTTCTGAGAAATGTTATGAAATAATCAGACATGAATGATCTACGTTATGAAATATCTGATTGCAATATATCAGGTCGTTACACAAGTTTTTGTCACTAAATCAATAAACGACAAATTTTGAACAGAGATATCTAAGCTCACATAATTCTGGTACGTTGAATTGTGCATTTGCTTGCGAACCTTTTGATGTACAACACCTACACCTGCTTCAAGGTGGAGCTGTCGTAGATACAGAGTCGCGCGCCACTCAGGCTCAAAAGTCGGGTAAGGAAAAATGCTAGTAAATCCGCGTTCAAGATTAATGAAGCTTAGAGTAACAATGTGGTCGCGGAAAGGACGTCTGAGAGGTGCTTTGCAAAGTTTGAAGCTGCATAGAGCAGTTTGAAGGGCCAATGGTGCTCTGCTCTCTGCAGGATATCTTAATCTTGTGCGCCATTTCATTAGCACTTTACCATAAGCGCCCTTTGTAAATGTGTAGCCAGAAAATTTGCTTCCAAGATAGCTCCACCTTGAGGCAAGTTTGGTAGCTTGTATACCAAAATGTTCGCAAGAAAATGCTAAATTGAACATCGCCAAAATCATCTGACGTTAATGGCATTTGCCTCATAAATCAGATGCTTACTACTGTAGTGTCAATACTTATGGAAAGTCCTAATAGTAAGCGTAATGGCTAGAGGTGTCAAAAGTGAACACGTGGTCACTGGCCTTGTTCGTCGGTCTGGATAAGCAAGGCTTCATACATTCCGGATCGGCGAAGCAGCATTATGTTTATTCGAGATAGTTCACCGATCAGAGACATCTTTAAACCATGGAAAGTTATGATATGGAAAATATATTTCAGTCGTCCATGATGCTTGAAGAAATTAATCGGAAGCCCATGGCTTTGATTTTCAGAGTACAAATGGTTTCGTGGTGGGGATTTATGAATACTGATGGCCTGATTATCTAACCTGCTTTTTGCCTTGCATGATTTCCAAAACATTTCTCGTTCTTTGTTGCATTCGAGAACCTCACACGAGCGATGGCACCGAACGATCTCCTTCCGAGAATTACGAAGCTTTAAGCTAATCAAACGAAAGCTCTTTTTGATTTACGAGCTTTTCCTTTCATCCATTATTTAATAGCGGAACCTAAACCTAACGTCGATCTAGGGCAGCTGTGGGTTAGCTCCGTTTTGCAAGAGAGAGCAATGACTGCAGGGAAGAAGAGGATTGCGCTGTAGAGAGCATTGAATGTTATCAAGTCGACTCCGATGAGACCAGCTCACTTGGCTCTTTGAATGAAGTTACCAGATACTTTGAAGTTTCATGTCTTGAAAGAATAATTTCAAATTTCTCGCAAGCATAACTCAAGCAGTGTATTAGGCTTTTTAATAGAAAATAAAGCCAAATCTCACTTCAATATTAGACAATGTTATTTCTCCACCTTGCAGATATTATTATTGCTTTGAATCCGTCTTTATTGGTTACCGACAAGTCCTGCATCGCTTTCTTCTATGCCTTCTGATGTGTTATCACCGCTTCTCGTTGAAAATGGCATGCAAATGGAGTGAGGCTTGTGCAGTTCAATCAAGTAGCAGTGATATATTTTATAGCACTGTTGCATTTTGATTTTGAAGATGAGCATGACCACTTTTCTATCTCTTATACGTTAGCTCATCAAAAATAACTGCTAGGAAAATCGGAAAGCATCATGCTAAGGCGTTTGTCGAGCTGCTCCAGGGAATGCATACTGGGCTCAGTCTACAACTTTCTGAGGTCTGTCGTCGTGCTAAATCGTTGTTTCATTCGTTCTAATAACTCCGGTATAATCTGTACCATTTCTTTAAATTAATATCACTTTTATAGCAATGTCATTATGTTATAATTAAACATTCAAGCATGATGAGTGATGTGAAAAGCTCTGAATCTCGGGTGAGAGTTAAACCACCATTTCACTGACGACGGAGGCGCGTGCGACCACTATATTGCATTGGCACAGCTCTGCCACAATCTTCCTCCAAAATAAGGCATCGTAGTTGTCAGAAATCAAGGTTCGATGAGTTTAGTTTGCAGACACATACTGGAATTGACCCTGCTCAGCTGACAACCGACTATATATATATATATACTCACTGTCGTCCCGTTGATCGTCGAGTGACTCGAGCGGGTACCAGCAACTCTTCCATTTTTCCCTATCGCGTGCAAGAGTAGCCCAGTGGGTCCTCCTCGATCTAGGGATTTGCTGAGCATCATATCTTTCTTCTATCGCTTTCGTGAAGAAATCGGACCAGCGGGTCAGTGGTCTCCCTTTAGTGCGCTTGATGTTCCGAGGAATCCAGTCGGTAACGGCTCTCGTCCATCGGTTGTCGTTGAAGCGCATCACGTGTCCGGCCCACCTTATTTTCGATATCCTGTCGTGTAGAACGGCGTCTCTGATTTTCGATCGTTGACGTAGGTCGGAACTTCGGATCCTTTCTCTCATTTACGAGATACGGGATACTCCTAGCATCGACCTTTCCACTGCGCGTCCGATAACGCCAAGAGATCTTTCATCCTGCTTACGTAGCGATCAGGTTTCTGCTGTATACGTTGGGGAAGGGATAAATGTCGAGTCGAAAAGGTGGACAAGAAGTCGGATGTTTCTTTGTCCTCTTTACTACATCTTCGATGCTCTTGAACGTTCCCCAAGCCGCGCAACTCTGGAGCTAGGGTGTTCATCATGTTGATTTCTCGACCTAGATAGACGTAATTGGAGCATTCGGAGATTGTCGTTCCGTTGAGTGTGAATGGGGCATTCAAAACCCATCCGTTCCTCATGAACATTGTTTTCGTTAGATTCAGTTGAAGACCAATCTTTCCACAGGCGTCATCGAAATCGGTCAACATTCGTTCCGCTTGGCTGATGTTTGGTGCTATGAGAACGATATCGTCAGCAAAAGCGAAGATGGCCTAATTGTCGACCGTCAATTTTCACTCCCATTTCGTCCCATTCTAATGTTCGCATGACGTTTTGTAGGGTGGCAGTGAATAGTTTTGGCGAAATTGTATAGCCTTGTCGAACCGCCTCTTCTTACGTCAATGGTGATATTGTTGTAGAATGGAGACATTTTGATCGTGAATCATTATAAAGCTCACGAAGGATCATTATGTACCGAGTAAGCACGCCCTGGTTATCCAGAGCCTCTATGACCGCTTCTCTTTCCACTGAACCAAAGCCTTCTTCAGATCGATAAAAGTGAGACAGAGTGGTTTTTTGTACTCTCGCGAAATTTCAGTGAGCCTTGTGATCGTGTGGATGTGGTCTATGGTACTAAATACTTTTCGGAACCCTGCTTGCTCGCATGGCAGTCCTTCTTCCAGTGTTCTGTCATTGCTGTTTAGGATGACTCGAGTAAAAAGTTTATAGACAAAGGACAGCAAGCAGATTGGACGATAATTGCCCATGTCGTGAAGGTCTCCCTTTTTAAACAACAATACGGTCTTGCTGGTTTTCTATTGATTAGGGACCTTGCACTCTGACAGGTAGCGAGTGAAGAGCCGAGCCAGGGTGTTGATGAGAACTGGCGGCAGGTTCTTCAAATGTTCTGGTCTAATCCTGTCTAGACCGGGTGTTGTTCTGCTTTTTCACCGACGATATAGCATGTCGGATTTCGGAAGGGAGGACCGGTGGAACGACATATTCGTCCTCTTTCATAAGAGGACATGGCTAGTGAAGAGATCCGAGCAATATTAGTAGATGATTTTCTCCATAGCCCTTCTCGAAGCTGTAAGTGTCCCGTCAGGGTATCGCAGTGCAATATATAGGGTATCGGAGTATATATATGTATACAAATGTATATATGTGCATGTATATAATGTACATATATGCACAGGTATTCATGTATGGCATACATAGGATATATATGGGTAGACGAGAGTTCATTTTATTTACCGCCGCTTGCGGTGGTATGATGTTAAAATATACTTTGCGTGAGGTAGGATTCAATCCCACATTTCACTCTATGCGGGACCGCGGGCTGAACCGTTGCATTATCGGTGTATAGACGTACTTATGTCAGATATATATATATATATATATATATATGCCGTATGTAAATATGTATACATACACATAGATACACATATATGTATGAATTCTATATATGTCATATATATGTATGTGCACACTCCTATATATGTATTATGGTGACAACAGTCAAGAAAATCAGGCGCCGTTTCGAATGCATTAAGTACAGCTCGGTCAGGTATTTTCAATTTACGCGATCTACGCGCCAGTAGGCATGGAAAAACTCATCAGTTGCTCCCATCGGTTTTCAACAACGAGTAGCCCACCAATCATGGAAATAGGTAGGTCCGCTATGGAACCTTTTTTTTGTTATGCGAGGATTTTGTATAGAAATTCGCTTTAATTTATTGCCCCACCTTCACATGCTTTTTCCACTGTCCGGATCCCAATACTTTTAGTATTCAATTCGTTCTTCGCGAAAAGGGTGAGATCTGGGTTCGAATCCCGGCTGGCGCAAATGTTTTTGCACAGCACTCCACATTATTGGGTATATTACAAATTCGTCTACCGCAAACAAGCGGTCAAATAAATGAATTCCGATCAATTCGTTCTTTTCGTCTTCTTCTTGAACGTCGTAAAATACTTGTTGAGTCCTTGCTATCTCGATAGCCTTAGCTGTGGCGTTTCTTTGGGCGTTGTTGTTGACTGCCGTAGAGAGTTGGGGGTGGAGCTCGGTCCCACGTGCCCTCCGACCAGCATGACAACCACTCGGCCACGGCTTTCTACTATCATATTGTGAGAATCAGATTTCTACTTTGATTTTCTGACATTTTATGTCATTTCGCATATATTTTTAAGTAGGATTGTTACAGATAGCTAAAATCGATACTTGTACAAAACTATGTACATTCATGACCAAAGGATCGCAAGGAAGAGATGAAATTAATTCTTTCTCACTTTGATGCAGTTTTGCCCACTTGTAATCCTTGCTGAACACCTCCGACACTACGGCACTTGTTTCTTGTATTTTCGTATGTGATCTCTGATCGGATCTGAAGATGTGCCTAGGCTTGCTTTGTCAATTATTCTTTAAAATCTTTGCACATGGTCTTCTATGTCCTACTGTCTTTGAATGCTGAATAATTTGCAAAAGTTTACCTCAAATATAGTTTATTCCGCACTCCTAAGAGCGGTAAAATAAAGAAATTTTCGTATATTCATACTTATTGATTTTCCATGTGCTAAGTGGTAGAGAACTTGTTTGACGAGAGTCCGTTTAATTTTTACCGACCAAGAAAAATATCGGCTAAATTAAAGCATTGGGTAATCCACTTTCATTTCACTCTACTTTTTATCACTTTACCTGCCCATATCACACTTTTTTCAGTGCGTGCATTCCAGTACTTCAAGTGTTTAATTTCCTAAAGAATTGAGTGTTGGGCAAAAATACAGTCTCAGTTGGGAATCGATCGCGTGTTTCATCCTTTCCGAGAATGCGCTCTACCACTACACCACAGAGGTACATTTGCACAACCACTCATTCTTCAACATATCTATGCTAGCTGTCAGCAACCAACATTTAACAGGCGTGGTCGGGTATGCGATTCCCCTTATTAGGCTACAAAAGAAAAGGAAAAAGCTTGCTGAAAAAGTGATCCAGCAACCGGAAGAGATAATAATCAGGCGGATGCGCGGCGAATGATCCAGCAACTCCCAGCCCAATCCGGTCAACTTCCTCTATGAGAATTTAGCAAAATGCATTCTTGCAATGTTTTAAAACAGGACGAGAAAGCGCCGACATCGACGTGAAAGAGCCCAATTGCAATGGGCTTAAGTGCTCAAAGTAGCGCTTAGAGTTCATTGTCTCTTCGGCTGGGCAGCAAGTCCCAGTAAAACTGCTCGTGCGGTTACAAAGATGAAAGGCATCCTTTGGCGCGAATTGATTCGGATGTGGTGGAGTTAGGATCTTTTGTTAGCCTGATGATAGTCATTTATGACGCGGCAAGTCTGGACAAAATTGGTACCAAAAGAAAGCTCATGATTTGTTGCCTAGGAGATGGCAGATTTGTGTTCAGACTGATGGTGCATACTTTGTGCACAGTTTTTGAGCAATTTCAATTTCATCTGGCTTACAAATTAATGTATTTTGCTCTAATGTAAAGACTCATGAGAAGGTCTAATAACAATTTGGTAGACCGGTTGCAACAATAAGGCTTCCGTTTCACAACAGAATAATATCGGAGTCGCGGTTGATCCAAAGTGACGTTTTGAACATTCTTCAAAACGTGACGTGTTCTAAAAAAAGGTTGTAGTTAATGTTTTTGGCGCGGCATCAAAGTATTCTACTGCAGCATAACCCCTTGGAGTATGCTTCTTATAGCTTGATGTAGGGGCTATACACTTTGAAGATCAAGAGTCGTGTTGAATCAATCGAGAACCAATAAAATATGTTACGCAGAGATACGGTTTTTCTTCCAAAGAGTTAATGTATTCTGCAACAATCTTCACTTGGTGCTGGAAAGTTTCAATGGGTCGAGTCGAAGTTTTATCCATGACGTTGTCCACACCTCTGAATCCTTTTCCATACTGGAATTTACCAAGGTGCAATGGAACGAAATGAAGAATAACGAAAGTCAGAATTATTTGCTGCAAAGACTCTAGTCGTGTATGTGATTTCGCTTTACTGGGTTCACAAAGAAAAATAGCATTCCCAACCAAGGTGTTGAAGAATGAGTGATGGCGGAAACGTACTTAGGTGGCGTAGTGGTTACAAGCGTCCCTGTATGGATATAACGCGAGTTTGACTTTTGCCTGAGGTCGTGTTTTTGCTCCACCACTGATTTTTTCAGGTTCAGATGAAACATCATAACACTGCGAAAAATGCTGTAAAATACTAGAAAAATTCGAGTATCCAATTTCTTTTCTCTTTTTCAAGAGCACCACAGATAACGGATAAGACACATCTGCTTGTAAACTCAGGTATAGCCGGCTTTGGGCGGACCGTAGGGAATCCGTCGTTGATTGACCGACGCTCACGAGCCGCCCCCCCCCCTTTCCACCCCCTCCCCATCCTTCTTTAGTATTCCTTTTATCGCCCTTCTCTATGATCCTTGCTAATGAAGTGATTCTACATGCAGAAGCAGCCGTGCGCAAGCTTATGTTCCTTTTGTCTTCTCGCGTTCTCACATTTCAGACTTATAGATTTACTTGACTGATATTAGAATTCGTTAACCTGCGGGGCCAAAACGCTTGTAATTGCTTTCTTTTATTTAAACTAATCGCTCAAAGAAACTGCTCAGCAAATTTGCACTCAAAGTTTTATTTACAATTTCTCGCTTTTTTCCACCATTTTCCCAAGGTGTAGAAATATTCACTGATCTAGGGTAACTGTGTACTATCCCCAAATGCAAAGAGACTCCGATTTTGTGCTCCTTTTTTCTGCTTTTCTAATTTGAAATATTATTCATTTTTCACTTCACATGTCATCATATTATTACGTGCAGATTTCAATAAATCTAATTCGTTTGTTCGTATTCATCTTTTACGTAGGTCCTTGAACATTTCATATGTAGCTTCGCCTGCTGCTTGAGGAAAAAAAAAAACTTTATGAATGACGGAATATGCTGAGACGACACTCCTTGCAACCTTGGAGGCAGCCGGCGAAATGCAGTTTCCACTTGATTGCAAGAAAGTATTGGTTACCAAAGTAACGTGCCCTTTGCTTACTAATATCTTCAACCACCTGGAAATTGCCCTTTATTTTGAATTGCGCCTACTATATGCATGTGATCATATTCATTTGTGAGTACATGGGCTACGTATATATATATATATATATAGGGTGTAGATGCAGGGCGCATATAACAGTTCTTTCAGTTTCATCAAACGCTTCAATAGCAAAAAAAATAACATAAACATTCGTCTCGAGAGTTTTCTTATAACCGCGCCAAATTTGGTAGGCCTGACAATTTTTTGAGCCATTCATGTGGTGTGTTATGGGCATTTATATATTGCCATAGATATGTTTCGGCCATTTATCGCTTATTGGCGAGTGCAAAACGCTCGCCGCCGACTCTTGCATATGAGAGTTAAATTCCCGAGGAACTGAGTGAGCGAAAGGGCACCTTGGAACTGACATGGCTGCAAAGCCGAAATATGTGTATAGCATTGTAGGTGTGTCCACAGCAGGCCACATGTATGGACCAAAAATGTTTATTAGGCATATTGAATACCATAGACCGATAATTCCAAATAGTTCAGTTTTAGTTCAGCAATTACAACCATGAACATAATACTTAACAAATTTTGAAACTGCCTCGTTTGGCCTTACTACATTTATAAAGTCGCTTGCGACAAAATTTCCAATGATGCTCGCATACGATCCCACTGTAATTACCTGCCAACCGCTCTTCAAAGCCTTTTAAACGCTTCTTGCGGTATCAAAGCGATAGCCAAGACTTTTTCCTCTATCGTGTACCACACGGAGTATTCCGTCTGATTGAGAACCGACAAGTTTGATGGCCTAATGTCCTTGACCCAAAAGCCTGGAAGCAGCTATTGACAGATGGCAATCCTTGAGCGGACCGAATGCGCATGAGCACAAAGCAGAGTTGGTCACGCACAGCAAGTAGCTTGAAGAAGCCAATGATGAACTGGTGAGTTTTAGATAAACTTAATCAACGATGAAGTTTAAGTAGTTCGGTAGGAACTTGAGCGATTAACTGAGCAGTAAGCATTGTTACCATGCACAATAACAAAAATTTGTAGAAATCTATCTTCCCGGTCATCTCTGACGACATACACGAGATGATGGCAATTCCAAAATTATAATTTTGAAGGCATTAGCTGCACTTCACGAACATGATACGAAGGCCGTGGCCACCACTTGCTACAGATCTTCCAGGTGAAAGGCGGAGAGAAACAACAGTTACCACCGCTGAGATTTTACATTTTTTTACGTAATCGGCCATCATTCAATTTGCATTGGGCTTCAAAAAAAGTGCTGTCATGGTCCATGGAAAGAAAAACAAGCCGTATATGGCGAGGACACTTTCAAGAAAATGCTTTCTCCTCATGTGACTATAAGGAAAGACACGACCGAGAGCTACAACTTGATTGTCGATTGGACTGAAAATTGCGCCGTATTAGCATCAAATCCTCGATCACGAAATTCATATCACATCTCCATTATCACGGCGCAGGCAAAAAAAAAAGTTGTTGGGAGCAGCCCAAAAACGATCTACTGTGAAGAAAAGCAGTTGCGATTGATGCGACAATGATATTCCACTTTCCTACCGTGGACAAAGATGGGATCATTTTTATATTCTGGCATCACAAAAATTGAGAGAAGAAATGTTTACTACCAGTCCTCTCTGTTTCACATCCCTACGCTCAAAACTTAAAATCCACACTGTTGAGAATAACTCAAAACTCTATCTTCTAATGTTCGAGTGGCGAATGGAAGCGTGGAGTAAGGCACAATCTAGGACAAGATAGTATGCTGATTCATGATAAAGTCACAGTTCCCTAAACAGACGGCCACTACGATGGGCAATTGCTTGAGATAAAAATGAATGCAAACTGGGCTGGGGGTTCGCACTACCAGCAAGTGGGCTTTCTGCGTGTGCAAGTCAGTAACCCGTCATCACATGTTCTCTGTGAATCTAAGTACCTCTTGCATATTCAGCCTTTTTCTCACTTATTTCAAAAGATTCCTAAACATTACGCGTTGTTTCTGCTGTCAATTGAAAATTTCGCTATTCCTATGAATGTCGTAGAAAGCTGGCCGAGGTTAATCGTTTCCACGACTTGGCGGTAGCTAAGTAAGGCGTCCATACAAGTATCAGTGGTGTTATTGGTAGCTCGCGCCCCGGTATTGGTGAAACACGGGTTCAATTACATGACGCCGAGTTTTTGCTTACCAGCTGATTCTGATGGGCTTCTGCACAGCCCGAGACACGTGTTTCGCCCTTAAGACTCATCAGCCGGCAGAAATAATAGAAATATAAATAATGGCTCAAATAATAATGAAAGGATCTATTGAAATTTGAGCGTGGTCTAATAAAGCACTCGAAGGAAGGTATAATATGATAAAAATACCAGCCAGCTAGCATCGTGTGCGAAAACACTTTGTGTTAAGTGAATGTTTCACCTGACATAGAGTGTAAAGCGTAGGTCGTCGTAACTATATATAAGGAGTGTGACGCTCCCGAGAGAACTGACTATGAAAAGATCGACAGGCGACGGGTTCTGCCCGGCTGATGAGTCTGTAAGGACGTAAACACGTGTCCTCGGGCTGTACAAGAGCCCTTACCAGACCACATGACATGCTGGCTCAAATAATAATGAAAGAGCTATTCATGAGTTTTCAAAGAGATAGTCAATAATCAAAGCTTAGATCTCGAACTACTCCTTATAAGTGGTTAGAGTTTTCGAAAAAAAGTTTCTTTCAAAACGCTGAAATTTCAAAGCAGGGTTATCTTTCTCATGCGTATATTTCTTGCCGGACAGAGCTATTTCTTCAGATTTTAGAGAGCATTATATAGCGCGAAATTTACCATTTCCAATTCTAGGCCTGCATTCTGAAAAAACCGCGTCTTTGCAACAGAAATGGGAAAGCAATATTGGTTCACATGCGAGAACAAGTGGTCTTTGGTCAATTCAATGGCTTCTGGAAGAGGCAGCAAGGTGAGCTGACGCGATGTGCAGATTTATTTTCGAGCGTATGAACACGTAGAGAAAATTCTCGTAGTATCGTGAATGTCTTCGAGCGACTGTGAGAAGCAATTGGGACTTTCTGGTCTTCCGAATCCATCAAACTTGTAATAATAATGATTGACTTATCCGTATTATGGCAAAATAAGAGTACATAAAGTCTTTCCCTTTCAGGGCCAAAAGTTTTAGTCTGAAATTTTACATTCAAAGCGGAGGAAACAATACCCACTTGATAAACAAAGATTGTACAAGCAAGAGATCGGTCGATAATTGTGAAACCCCCATTGACTTCTCAGCCACTAACCAGTAGATTGGTTGAAGACCACCTGCTAGCGCATGCGAATTCAGTCTTGTTTATCCTGTTGTTCTGTAAGAAACGGTCTTTCCAGTAAATAATCGTAGCCTTGAAATCACCGAAACTTACGCTATCGAACCAATACTAATATTCTGAAGAAAGATCTTCTGCACTGTAAGAAATATGAGTGTGAGAACGTTTTTTATTTTCAAATTCTCAGCTTTATAAAAGGGTCTTTTCAAAAAACTGGCCATATACAGTTCAGCTTGGATTGAAACTTTCGAATTTCTAGTAACATTCTTCATGAAAACTTCTTGTTTAGCGTAAGGGATAGACTTGAAAATTTTGTGCTGCCAAAAGAAAATGAACTTAAAGATGGTGTACCAGACGTCATCAATACACCCTTTTCTTTTGAAGTGGATTTTTTACTGCACTGATGATTTCATTGCACTTTTCATGAGGATATAACATGTTCTGAGCTATGTATAAGTGCTATGCAAGCACCTGTTTTGTCCTACCGGGACTCATCAATAGCTCCGTCCCTCGGTCCAACCGATATTCTGATGTTATACTCCTCCATGAAGGAATTGACGCCGAGTAATCAATAATCATCAAATAAATGATGATTTATTACTCGTCATCGATTCCTTCATAGAGGAGTTCAACCTCAAGGGATCGACTTAGCCGAGGGACGGTGCTACTGATGAGTCCCGGTAGGACGAAACAGGCGCCTGCTATATCATTTAAAAATGCCTCAAAACACGTTATATCCTCATCAGATTATTACTGTTTGAGCTAGGTCTATAGAAATAGCCGAAAGATGTATGATTCTTGTACTTTGGTAATCAGTCACTAGCTCAAGAAAAGTAAAGCTAAAATGCTCAGACGCCTGATCACTTCACGGTGATTTGAACAGCTGCCTCCTTACATCAGGGTATCTAAGTAAGCTTTTTGTGAAAGAAGCAAACTTCACTCTACGGGATAGGCGAATTGGTAGCAGTTTTGCTTGAGCGAGTAGCAGCACGACTCGACTCAGGCACGCGGTCACTGAAAGAGAGAGGCCACCGCGAGTCACTGAAAAGGAGCAGAAATACGCCCTTCCGATTCACCTCGAGTGGCGCTAATGAATGGAATCAATGCATGGCACATTCATGAGTAATTGAACCACCAACGCCGCCATACTAACTTGTAAAAGTAGATTCAAAGAACAGAGTAAAAAAACGAGAAAATGAAGAAAAACTTTGGAAAAAAACTAGTGCAAAAAGTTTCATTTAAAGTGGGAAAATCTCCCTGATTGGAATTTTTCAGTGACTCGACCGTAAACTGTCGGTAGAAGTAAGAAAAATTTTCTTTCTTCTAAGACTGGTTTAGTGTGACACAAATTACAAAATCAAACCACACTCAAACTAGAAGAATCCGAGATAAGGTGCCATATCACTTGTTATGTTCAGGCATTCTCCCGCTCCCTATTCATTTCCAGTCGTTTTGCGTTTTGGAAAAAAGCCCTTGAGGTTTTTCGTTCTGATGTTTTTGATTTTTGCCCCAGGATTTTCACTACCACATCAAAGTTCATATTGTCATGTTTTCCAGTCTGTGTGCCCCTAAAAGGTTACTTATCTTGCTGTTGTCTTTCCCATCTAAGTTTCCTTGACGCGAATCCAAAGTGATCTTTCCGTCTAGCCAATATAATCTTTACCGCATGTTCTGCACGAGATCAGCATATTGTACCCGAACTCATGCAATCTCATTCTCTACCATTAGGGCATACTTCACAGTTGTTAGTCTTACCCAAAAGATCATGCAAACGGTTCCGAACTATTGGCGACGTAAGTTCGTAGAAGGGATTTCAATGATTTTTACGGAGTTTCTAAACCACTGTTTTCTCAAACACCTTTTTATAACTGCGCTTATTTCATTCGTTATAAAGGCTGTTCCAAAGGAATTTTCCCGTCTGAGTTTGTTGGCCGCTCTTTCGTGGCCATTTGAAATGACTATCTTCGTGTCGAACGTAGCGACTATTCTCTCTCCCCGCTTCCCGTACAAAACACTCGAAGCTGTTCGATACATATTTCGAACAAGTGCTTTTTAGTATGCGAGGGATGTGAAGAGAGGTAGTGCACCCAAGATGCTTTTGTTACTAGGCTTGCGATACCATTTGTATTGTAGCCACTTTCACTGAAGTTGAACCTTGAACGTCCAAGAAGGGAAGCCAGCTCTCTGAACTTTGTTGTTCTCCTGTTCTCGCGTCAATTCAATAAACTCTGACTGTCCGTTCAAAAGTTCGAAGTATCTATCCATCTCCTCTTGTGTAGAGCAGATGACGAAACAATTGTCTATATATCGACAGTAGAGTATGAAAGCGATGGCTAAAACTGGGTGGCTAGTTTCTGCCCATTGCCAACCCTCTAATTTGGGCGAAATATTTCCCTGACCACCGTAATTTCGAACAGCTTAAGCATGACTTAAGAAGTGTGACAAGCTGTTGTACAGACAAGGCAAACATATCTATGCTCTCTATGTTTCTCTATGGATAATTCATGAGTAGCTTGTACTGAGATGTCATTTAAGAAGCTTGTATAGAGCGCTGTAATATCGAACGACTCTATTGCATACGTATGATTTGTACGCGCATGTTTAAGGAGTTCAAGAAACATATTGGTATTTGGGAGACGAGTTGGTATGAAATTGAATGCTTGGCGACAAAATGAGGCCAAGGAACCATGTTTTCTACCCATCGGCCCGTCATATATAGCTAATAATTGGTTTAACTTTGAACGTAAAGGGATCGTTAGACCCAAAATTATTAGCAGAAAGTTTATGTGTTTCAATGGGAGTGTAGAGGACGGGAAAAGTTGATAACTCAATTTTGAGTTGAAAGATAAGAGGTTGTTGTATACCCGCAGCTTCTGCCGTTCGGACTCATTCTTCACTGAATTTTCGGCATTGCGATTTAAATTCCCTTTCAGGAAAGGTCGTTAGAGAGAAGCATCCTGCAGATGTTTCTCCGTTATATCAGCATCCAGCTGACGAGGAATAACTACAAATCTCTCGCCCTTATCGCTCATAGATAATGGAATTCATCTGAAGTCTATCAACTCCAGAATCTGGCGCATGCCATGTTTTTGCTCGTCGATTTAAATTCAAAATGAATTTTTCTTTTGAGTTTTGTGAAGAGGAAGAAGTTGCCAACCTTGTGCAAGTTCTGAATAGAGAAAACGACAGTTCGTGAGAAATTCTAAATAATGTTAAGATGATAGTCAAGTGAAAACCTTTGTCTAGCAAAGAAAGTTCTCCTTAAATACGCCTATTCAATAGCGGGCGAAGTAGCCAATAATTCATATTTTCTTTACATGTTGTTTTTTTGTATATCTTACCAATAAGAAGACCTTGAAGGTGTTGATAGTAAAGCTTATAGTACGGTGTTTAGTTCTTATATATTGATCAAAATGTTGACTGCTCTGATTAGACAGGAGAGAACAGCCTGCGTATTTTCCACAAAGCGCTCTATTGTGTGAGATGTTTCAAACCTTTCTGAGGTTGGTAAGTGAGTGGTTTTACGGCGTTTCAGCGGGTCTCGCCTGCCTCCTCAAAGCCATAACGCTTTATTAGTCAAACGCACTTCATAGCAGGGATGGGGAGAAGTGCTTTTGGCGATAGCACCTGAAATAGTGTCTAATCTCAATACAGTAGGTTAAGTTATCATGCTATGAAGTAGGGCTGAATAGTAGGGCGTGTGTCATTGAAATAAGCGGGTGATACTACGAAACTTAAATCTGTCACTGACGTGTCAACCACGAGAAGGCTCAAAAGTTTTCTTAGACTATATTGAATGTTCACCAGCAAAGCTTAAGAGTATTTGTTCAGAAAGGCAATGTTTACGTGCTCGCACTTTTTTTTTTTCGTTATATCCGGTCACAGATTGGTTAGAAGATAATACAAAGTTCTATAAATACACAGTCTGGAGGAGAGGAGGGTGCTTCGTGTTGTTCATTTTCAAGGCTTTTAATCGGACAGCGAAAGACTGGAACAAAGAAATCTTCAGCTCCACTGCTTATTGCACTTAATGCGTCATCGATATGCTTTCCGCGTTGTGTATATAGTGAAATTGAGAATCAGTCTTTCAGGACTACATCCAATGAACATCCTCATATATTTCAACATTTATGCCCTTGGATTTACAAGAAATTGTTGACAGGCTTACTTAGTCAAATTGCCAGCACTCGGCCCAGCAAAACGTGTTATACGCTAAGAATAAAAAAAGTGGCAAACTTCTCACTCATTCATTCTTTTCCCAAACTACTTCTTTAAGCCTACTAGACAACCTTTACTTCATCATTATCTTTTTCAGCATAGCTTCTCAACTTTTCAATGAGAGCTTGATCTAAAAGACCGAATTCCATAAATTCGGTAATGACACTTGATATATGTAGATTGCAAAGTATCCTGATTATCCGACTGCTGTCAATATACAGACAACTGATTCATTGTCTATTCCACACAGGAGTAAATAGAATGATTTTTGAAGCTTTGTATAGATCCCCAGAATCCTTTTTACTTTGCCTCTCTTGCTGCGGTATATTGTAAAAGATATTTTCAATAATGATGAGTGATGTGCAAGAAGCTTAACGTCATGTGCGAAAATAGAAGGTAAAATTGGGTTGGTCAGCGTCTGGCTGGTCAAACTTTGTGCACATCACTCATTATCAGATTTATATTCAAATTAAGATCAGAGTATACAAAATTTCCGCCGAAAAAGGCCTTAGGTGGCAGCTGGCTTCCGTTCTCAACATTCAAACGGAGCTTTTAGAAAGCGGCTGAAGTGTGAAAATGATTCCGTTAAATTGAGCAGCAGTAATATTCTCACCTATTACTTTTCCCTCATCCTTTGCAAATCAGAAAAGCGCTCAACGAAAACATGTACCGAACAGCTAAAATTATGTGCACAGAAGAAAAGGGGAGAAATGAGTAGCCGAACTTGGCACGAAAAAGAGATTGTTCCAAGCTGGACGCTTTAGCTACTCTGATAAGTCCAAAAGGTAAAATTAGACCCAAGCAATATTAATAGACTCCAAAGCCGTACTCATATCAAATTACGTTAGTAACTTTAACGAAAGGTGCCTGGAAAGAATAAAAAAAAAATCGGTGACAGTAATCGAACTTCCATCTAGCACCCTGCGCCGTAACTAATCCACAATTGTCTGTACGATCGATTGAGTAACCCAGAAAACCGTACAGTCTGCCTTGACTGAAGAGAGGAAGACTGCATGAGTTTGGTACAGCATATTCATTTAACACGTGAAGCATGCGGGGATAAATACATTTCGAAACGGCAACTTTTGGCCCGCATCAGAGCGCATATAGATGATAGGTAATTTGGGAAAGTACATCTCTAGGTATACATAATGCACAAATGAGCAGCGATAATGTCTGAATTGACTGTAGAAATCAAGGAGCAGCGATCAAAAAATCAACGAGAAAATTCTGCGATAAATTGTATAATAATACAGGAGAATGAAGCGTCCTATCATGCCAAATCCACTTTTTCTTCGCTTGATTCTTTGAACCTGGACCTGAGCAGTACTTTAAAGCATCGGAAAGTCCACTATTCCCTCTATGGTTTAATATAACGTAAGTCTAAGCTCCGAAGAAGGCGAAATTCGGCCGAAATGTCAGCCATTGAAAACATGACTATGACTGCTACTACTACTGCATAGCATCATTACCAACTCGTGTCGGCTAATCAGATTCTTCGCAATTAACATATATTAATGAGGATTTTCAATAAAGGATTAAATTTTCTTAGTTTTGCATGCTTACAGCAAAAAATACTAAAATGTTTATTGACAGATAGATTCGTTCCGAAAGGACTGATTTCTAAATTACGAGAAGGGTGTGCGACTTCAGCAGTCACAAAAGCAACACTTAACAAGAATTTAAGCATCGGACGGTAGTAATGAAAACACTTTCCCTTTACCTTTCATAAGAATGTTACTGTGCTCAAAATCTCCACTAGCTCTGAATTTTTTAAATGCTATTTCATGTGTTGCGAAAAGTACACATGCAGACTGTGGCTACCAGATCTGAGAAAGTTGGCAGTAATGTCATCAGAAATTTGTCATCGTTTGGGAGTAATCACTTTGAAAAATGTAACAAAAACCCACAACCAACAACCAGAAAACGACGAAAAAGGCTCTTTCTGATTAAGAGGGAACAAATGGAAAACCGATCTCAGTCGCTGAAGAGGAACTTTTCATAGAAGTGCTAGTAACCTTTGCAAGTTGAGATTTAAAAACTACAGCCTCTCGCGGTATTCCAGAACGCTCTTTTATAACGCAGTAACATCCAGATCAAAATTTTGTTCCACTATCGCCTTGCACCTTTATTTTTAAAAACGCGTATTATTCACTGGAATACCAAATCATATAAATGTCTGAAGAATTTTTCGTACTATCTTAATCAACCGTTTATTTAAAATTTTTTTCAGAACGGAAGAAAAAATTCGCAATCGAGTAACATTATATCGATCGCCCCTCGCCCCACCCCTTTCACGCCCTGTCACAGCCCTCGCCTTATCGAATAGATGGTAAACAATGTTGCCAAAAATGTACAAACTCGATGTTGTTTTCCTTCGTTACCGTATTTTGATGATAAGCTCATGCTGGAATCAGGAAACACTACGCTATCGACGATTACTAATAGTCTGAAGAGAGAGCCTTGTCCAGTGAGAAATATACGTGTCTGTAACGCAAGGAATTTTCTCTGTAACAAAGTCGAAAAAGCTCCTGCGATCCGGTGACGTGGGGCCGTAGACGAATTTTCATTTGTCGCCCATAATGAACAAGTACCCGGAATGTTCTCAAACTTGCAATATGATACCGACATCTGACTACCTTGTTGACGGCCCCAGCGAATCCTAAACACTCATTGTAATATCGTAGGCGACACCCACACAAAGCTCTCTAGAAAACACCTCCAATTAGCTATAGCTAGTGTGGAAAAGAAGTCCTGAAATCACCAAACTGAACATCGACTTTATGGCGCCCATGCTGAACGTTACAGGATTCTTACACCACTGGTTTAATCACATAAAACAATGGGAAAAATGAGTGAGATCAGTGGGTCATTCAAGTTGAAATTGGCAAGATGAGTGAGATTGAAATCTCAAACACCCCATCACTCACAACCATAAATTTTAGCATAAAAAAAAACCAAGAATCATTATTTAATCGTGAAAGCATCTGCTTGCTCATTACTTTTACAAATGAAAGTTCAAGAGTGAAAGACAGAGTTTTCGTTACGAGGCCTATTACGGCTTGCGAATGTAGAACATCAGGAAGCAAAGAATCCATATAGGTTGACGTTGTGAGGACGATTTAGTCCATAATTTCGGCACAACTATAGGTTGTGACTCGTTTTACTGGCTACTGATTTCTAAACGCCTTTGCGAAAAGCAGAACTCTATCTGAAAACAATAGTCTTGCCGGATTTTACATCGTGATGACATCCTCCTAAATGTCGGCACAACCATACTTTGTGGGTTCCACGAGTCTGAAGCCAAACATTCTTGCAAGTGCGACGTCGCATCATGATTGTCATACTAAAGGAAAAAGGAAAGCAACATGCAGGACAAGCACTGATATATGCATGCTAATTAACATCTACGCGAAAATGCTCTGTGCATCTGGAAATCGCATAGGGCTGGTTATAGTGAATACTGAGGGAAAGAAATAAATGGAGTGGGAAAATTATGGAAGCAATCAGTAAAATAAAACAAACTGTAGGCTCTTACTTTAACTGCTAATCCTTCGAGCAGAAGGAATATCGTTGCGTTTCCTGACCTTTGAAAAGAACAGCGGGGTGTGATCGTTTTTCCCATGCTTCGGCGTCTTTCGTTGATATGACCGAGATTCGTGTCGACGTGGATGACTTGCGGGAAGCTCGTCATTAAATCTAAAAGTAATCTGATAAGGATATGCCATATTTTTGAGCCGATAGGTTTTGGTTGCTTTATATAGGCGCCTATTCGTCCTATTGGGAACTCTCATCATACCATCATCCTACTTTGGGTCTGCTTAGTTTTTACTCGGCGTCCGATTCCTTTAGAGGATTTTTCACCTCGAGGGATCGAGGAAAACCGAGGTGGTAAGGTGCCACTGATGAAGTCCCAATAGGACGAAATAGGCGCCTATATAGCACTAGACCTATCGGCTCAAAATATGTCATATCCTTATCAGATTAAATCATTTTGAGCGGGTCCGTAAAAGAGCGGTCGATAGCAGAAGTCTGAAAGTAATTGCATATTTCAAAATCATTTAGTATATAGAAGTGTAATCGACTGGGGTGGGGCCGAAGCACGCTGCTATTTGATACAAGGCGAAATCAAACAGGTTGCAAAAGCATCTGATATCAACTATATTATGTGAATAGTTTCTTCTAAAAATAGAGCCTCTCTCCTTACCAGACCACCCAAATATAGTCAGCTCGGTCATTCATAGCTATTCCACAGACAGGGTATAATCCAAAGGAATAACGTTTTCTGAGCCGTCCATCCATTTAAATAGTTAAAAACAAGTCCAGTTTTCAAGCTTCATGGGGCTAAAACATCTAACAAAATGCGAAAAAAAATTACCTCATTGGGGAAGCCCATTCGGAACGAAATGGAAGTCAAAGTATTTCCTATCATACTTGATGGTACCAAGTTTTTTTCTCTTCTGAGGACCTTAAGAGAAAGGTAATATCCAACTATAAAAGACTTCACCACGTAATTATTAATAGGAAAGAAAAAACACACAGAACCAGTAACAGGCGAAATCTTCTATATTTACCACACAGGAGAGATAGTATGGCTGAAAAAAATGTGAACCAATAGATAGAGCTCGGAAAAAAAATGGAACTAAGGGGAAAACTATACGGGCGTTTAAAAGCGGGATAAAATAAGAGCGTATACATATTAAAGCATGGCTTAAGGACACCTTAAGGCGGTATGAAGAGAAACCCTAATAAGTGATAGGATGGAAAATGTAAAAAATAAACCACCACAACAACCCCACAACATCTAACACACGACTACCACCAAAACCTGCCAAGAAACGCCCATCTAGAGCAACATATCAACACTCCATGCTCACCGCATACCAAACCCTAGTGAACCATATATCATTCATGAAAAAAACAAACATCC
>JAHQIW010003551.1:0-31224 GCA_019055375.1 Parelaphostrongylus tenuis
ACTTCTCGCTGATGGTGTTTAACAGGTACAAAAGTCAGCTCCAAATTCCTATAAAAATCACCACATAAATATTTTGTGTATAAAAAAACACATAAGTAGATATTGTTTATGACGCACTTCCCAACAAAAAAGAAAGAATTTGCAAATCTTTATTTTTACTATTATTCCAACAAAAAACAAATAAATGGAAGGGCCATTTTTGTACATCTAAAAATAAAAAAGGAATAAAACACTAATGGAAAAAACGAGCACCTCAGTGCTCTGTTTGCTTCACTTTTACACTACATTTCTATCAGAGACTTGTTTAATAGGTCTGCTAGATTTATTTGCTTAAATCTCCATTCTGTGAATCTACAAGCGGCCCGATAGATGTTTGCGGCCCATAAGGCGTAGGAAGTCCCATTAGAACAGCGTCACAAACTAATCATTAAGTCTAAAGCATCGGTAATGCTTACGATCTGGAGCAGATCAAAAAATAAAAACGATGAACAATGACCGTTTTCAAAAGAAATTCCTAGATCAGATTTACTCCAACTTCAACTTTTTAGATAGAAGTTAACGTTAAGTTTAAGTTAAGTTTTGGTTAAATGTGTATACAAGTTAACTCAAAATTTGCACATTCTGCTAATAATTTTACACAAAACATTTAGATAGTGATCAAGTAGTCATTACTAAAGTCTATAATCAGCAATCTCATCGCTTTTACCCCAGAAGCCTTCTCGAAAAGGAGCAAAACAGCATCCACGTGATAAATATTGTGTGGCTTGCAACATCCGTGGGCAAGGTCAAGGAGCACAAAGCAGAATTGGTCACGCACAGCAAGGAGCTTAAAGAAGCCAATGATGAACTGGTGAACTTTAGATAAACTTAATTAACGATGAAGTTTAAGTAGTTCGGTAGGAACTTGAGCGATTAACTGAGCAGTAAGCAATGTTACCATGCACAATGAAAAAAATTTGTAGAAATCTATATTCCCGATCATCTCTGACGGCATACACGAGATGATGGCAATCCCAAAATTGTAATTTAGAAGGCATTAGCTGCACTTCACGAACATGATAAGAAGTCCGTGGCCACCACTTCCTAGAGGTTTTCCAGGTGAAAGGAGAGAAACAGCAGATTCTACCGGTGAGATTTTACATTTTCTTACGTAATCGGCCATCATTCGCCTTAACATTGGGCTTCAAAAAAGTGCTGCCATGGTCCATGGAAAGAAAAACGAGCCGTATATGGCGAAGACACTTTCATAAAAATGCTTTCTCCTTATGTGACTATAAGGAAAGATACGACCAAGAGCTACAGCTTGATTGTCGATAAGATTGAAAATTGTGCCGTATTAGCATCAAATCCTCGATCACGAAATTCATATCACATCCTTACTATCACGGTGCAGGCAAAAAAAAGTTGTTGAGAGCAGCCCAAAAACGATCTAGTGTGAAGAAAGGCAGTTGCGATTAATGCGACGATAATATTCCACTTTCCTACCGTGGACAAAGATGGGATCATTTCTGTATTCTGGCATTACAAAAATTGAAAGAAGAAATGTTTACTACCAGTCCTCTCTGTTTCACATCCCTCCGCTCAAACCTTGAAATCCACTTTGTTGAGATTAACTCAAAACTCTATCTTCTATTGTTCGAGCTGCGAATGGAAGCGTGGAGTAAGGCACAATCTAGGACAAGATAGTATTCTGATTCATGATGCCCACAATTCCCTAAACAGACGGTCACTACGATGGGCAATTACTTGAGAGGAAAATGAATGCAAACTGGGCTGGGGGCTCGCACTACCAGCAATGGGCTTTCTGAGTGTGCAAGTCAGTAATCCGTTATCACATTTTCTCTGTGAATCTAAGTACCTCTTGCATATTCAACTTTTTTCTCTCTTATTTCCAAAAGGTTCCTAAACATTACGCGTTGTTTCGGCTGTCAATTGAAAATTTCGCTATTCTTATGAATGTCGTAGAAAGCTGGATGAGGTAATCGTTTCCACGATCTTAGCGATAGCTAAGTAAGGCGTCCATACAAGTATCAGTGGTGTTATTGGTAGCTCGCGCCCCGGTATTGGTGAAACGCAGGTTTAATTGCATGACACCGAGTTTTTGCATACCACTTAATTCTGATACATCACAGCACTGCGAAGAAGCAGTGAAAACATATGATATCTTGAGTATGAATACATATATGCAAACGCATACATTTATGTAAATGTAGTACATATATGTACAAAGCATGTGTATAAGCGCATACATGTGTGTATATATATATATATATATACACATATATTTGTATATACATATAACCACGCAGTTTCATGTTTTGATCATAGTTATTTCAAGTCAAGCTTTTGACATTTTAGATTTCTCCGGTTTATTTCACACAGTCAAAAGTTTCTAGCCATAATTTTGAAGTATGTGGACAGCTTTCACATCTAATGCAAGAGTTATTTATGAGTTTTCAAAGAGATAGTCAATAATCAAAGCTTAGATCTCGAACTACTCTTATAAGTGGTTAGATTTTTCGAAAAAAGTTTCTTTCAAAATGCTGAAAATTCAAAGCAGGATTATGTTTCATATGCGTATATTATTTGCCGGACAGAGCTATTTCTTCAGATTTTAGAAAGCATTAGATAGCGCGAAATTTACCAATTCCAATGCTGTGCCTGCATTCTGAAAAATCGTGTCTTTGCAACAGAACAGGGAAAGCAATATTGATTCACATGCGAGAACAAGTAGTCTTTGGTCAATTCATTGGCTACTGGGAAAGGCAGCAAAGTGAGCTGACGCGATGTACGATTTATTTTCGAGCGTATGAACGCGTAGAGAATTTCTCATAGTGTCTGAATGTCTTCGAGCGACTGTGAGAAACAATTGGGACGTTTTGGCCTTCCGAATCCATCTAACTTGTGATAATAATGATAGATTTATCCGTATTGTGACAAAATAAGAGTATTTAAAGTCATTCCCTATCACGGTCAAAAATTTTTGCCTAAAATTTCATCATTCAAAGAGGAGAAACAATACCTACTTGATAAACAAAGATTGTACAAACAAAAGACCGGTCGATAATTGTGAAACTCCCATTAACTCCTCACCCATTATCCAGTAGATTGGTTGAAGACCACCTCTCGCGCATGCGAATTCAGTTTTGTTTATCCTGTTACTCTGTAAGAAACGGTCTTTTCAGTGAATAATCGTAGCCTTGAAATCATCGAAACTTACGCTATCGAATGAATACTAATATTCTGAAGAAAAATGTTTGTATGTAAGAAATATGAGTGTGAAAAACGTTTTTTATTTCAAATTTTCAGCTTTATAAAAGGGTCTTTCTGAAAAATTAGCCATATACAGTCCAGCTTGGGATAACTTTCGAA
Source organism: Parelaphostrongylus tenuis (assembly GCA_019055375.1). Classification (NCBI taxonomy): domain Eukaryota; kingdom Metazoa; phylum Nematoda; class Chromadorea; order Rhabditida; family Metastrongylidae; genus Parelaphostrongylus; species Parelaphostrongylus tenuis. Next base: position 3,373 of record JAHQIW010003551.1, read on the forward strand.
TTTCTAACAACACTCTTTATGAAAACCTCTTGTTTAGCGTAAGGGATAGGCTTGAAAATTTGTGGTACCAAACGAAAATGAACTTAAAGATGTGTACCATTTGAAGTAAGGACGTCATCAATACACCCTTTTCTTTTGAAGTTAATTTTTTACTGCAATGATGACTTTGATGCACTTTTTATGAGGATATAACATGCTCTGAGGTATGTATAAGTGCTATGCAAGCACCTGTTTCGTCCTACCGGGACTCATCAGTAGTACCGTCCCTCGGTCCAACCGATATTCTGATGTTATATTCCTCCATGAAGGAATTACGCTAAGTAATCAATAATCATCAAATAAATGATGATCCATTTCTCGTCGTCGATTTCTTCATAGAGGAGTATAGCCTCAAGGGATCGGCTAAACCGAGGGACGGCGCTACTGATGAGTCCCGGTAGGACGAAACAGGCGCCTGTATAGCATTTGAAATTGCCTCAAAACACGTTATATCCTATCAGATCATTACTGTTTGTGCTAGGTCTATAGAAATAGCCGAAAGACGTATGGTTCTTGTATATTGGTAATCAGTCACTAGTCTACGAAAAGTAAAGGTAAAATGCTCAGACATCTGATCACTTCACGTTGATTTGAACAGCTGCCTCATTACGTCAGTGTATCTAAGTAAGCTTTTTGTAAAAGAAGCAAACTCTCACTCTACGGATTAGGTGAATTGGTAGCAGTTGACTGCGCTGGAGCGGCTCACATGTGGCGTGCGACTTTTGTTATCACATTTGAAATTTTTCCCCGCGCTGATAAAAACTGCAGATAAAACGTATGACCCTGATACTTGAAGATCTGCTGTACACGCTCATATTCTCTTGGTGCTTTCAGCTATTAAAGTGATAATAATAGGAACGCACCACGGATATCAAACATAATTTAATTTTGAATGCTACAGCGCTATGGAAAGACCCCCTTCAAAAAAACGAACGTGCAACGCGCTAGCTCGGAATCTAAGATTTGAGCGATAACTAACACTCTTACAAAAACTTCTTGTCCAATGAAGAATTATTTCTTCAATTGCTTCCGTCTATTCGCATTCCGTTCGTCCACGTTGCAAAAATTAATTCTTGAAAATTGAAAACGAATACGTGACGGATCATTCAGAAATTCATCAGCCCGAGAGCTTTATCGTTCTACTTACAAATTTGTTCCTTATTTTATACTATCTGTCATCACAATTAAAGTCATTACTTTAGGTTTTGAGGGCAAAAAACTCTTCAAGCAGTACCGAGAAATACACAACCAGGAAGCGGAGGAGCCGTTGACAATTAAAAGTAAATTTCCTTTGAATAATCAGGATGTCCAAATCCGTTATGTTAGTTGAGATAACGAGTTCTACTATTATATATATATATATATATATATATATATATATATATATATATATATATATATATATATATATATATATATATATACATATGCACGCATGTATGTACATATGTATATATATATAGTACATATATATGCAAGTATTTTCTGACGAAAATTTTCCTCTACTGTGCCAGTGCGCTTTTGTAATAAAGGCAACGTCTAGGTGCAGTTTTTTTTTTTTCACTTTCCTTTGTCTTAATTTTTGCCATATTCAAACAAATCAGCTATCATACGGCTCGCATATGCAAACGTATTCATGTATATTTTCGTATTCAGTATACGTATTTATATACATTTACTTTGTTTTGTACTTTGAATATGGTGTTTTCTCGTTAGACAAGAAATAAAGAAAAGAGCCCTTTTACTGGACACGAACACTTCATGAAAATGTCAGTAATCCTTCAAAAGCTATCCTCTATACGCGCAGCGCACCTTCACCATAACTCTTCTCAACATGCTAGTGATCGTTTGATAACATAAATTTAGTGGATTCAGCGATGTGATTGCTTTCCATAAAGTCTTTTTATGGCGCTGTATTAGAAGTGTTGCAAAGGTTTTTAGCCAAGCACTAAATTATATGCGGTGGTAGACCAAGTATAGCCTAAGTAACGTAAGCAATATGTTCCGCTCGCCATTTTATTGAGCTCATTTGACATTTATATAAGCGCAACCTTATGACAGCAATTAGATACACGACTACGGGATTGTGTAGAGAGAGCAATAACGCATCGATAACTATTTGATGTGAGTTGGTCCGGGTGAAGTCAAAAGACCATTCGGATGATGTCCGGCGATCGAACTGACTGATGATTTTGGTGGCAGGTGGATGCCGCCCTCGCCATTTGGACCATTTTCTGCCTGAGGTCCTCGAACTTCTGCAATACCATTTCCTATCCAAGGTCGTGGGCTATCTGCCTTGCCTAAATTATTATGTAGTTCCAGAAAAGATACTAAAGCTTCCTTAGGAGGTTTGCTACAAGAAAAAAAAGTTTGCGTTTCACGCACGCGTATTTCTCACTAGGAAGAGCTTGGCTTATGAGTAACTATATGAGTAAAGTAGGCTACAACAATTCGAGCGCTGCGCTTTTTCTTTGGAATGATTGTTTTACTCTGGTGTAGCGACGAAAACATATCGAGTTCGACATACACTGCGCATTAGCTTCTGCACTAGGGTTTGTGCTGGCCGTCTTTCGACACGCGATCATTCTATCGCGCTCTCGCTACTCATATATGGAGCGCCATTTTTGTTACTGAATTTGGGATTTTTTCCGTTTTGATGAAAATTGTAGATAAAATGTACGACTCTTGTACTTAAAGATCTCCTCTACTCCCTCACACGCTTTCTGTGCTTCCAGCGAATTATAACCGTAATAAGAACGAATAGGGTGCTGGGGATATCACACATAATTTAATTTTTAATGTTACAGCGCTATTCAAAGGCTGTTTTGAATTTAACGTGCTATCACGGGATTTAGGTTTTCAGACGACTACTCACTGTCGTGAAAGTTCTTGGCCAGAGAAACGGATAATTCCTCATTTCCTCCCGATAGCGGACCTTTTATTTCTAAGAGTTCGGTGAAATAGTAGCTATGAGTCGGAGACTCCATGGCGCATCGTTTAAGAATTTATCCTTCTATACATGTAAATTCAAGTTTTATTTGTACCACCCACCATCACAGTTTTCCTGTGCGGATCGCGCACTTGTTGCATTCAAGTCGTTTGATGCCATGTGTAATCCTAGAGCTCTTCTAAAATTTTATCTGTTTCTTCAGCTTCTGCTAGTGAATTTCTCCTTGGTTATGAATGTTATAGAATTTACCTGGACACGTTTCTCCTCACAATTCTATTGCTAGCTGGGCGCCTGAAACATGAATCGTGAAGGTGATAGATAAAGCCAGTGGGGCAGCTCATTGTCTCATTGAAGAACACCAGGGTGTGAGTAAAACTTTCTTCACTAGGATTTAGCAAAATATAATCTTTTTTGTGGTAATTTGTTGACGAATAGTGTGAAATAAATGGTGTGGCTTACTCCTCTTTTCCAGCCTGGCCAAGAATGGTGGTGAGCCAAGAGGAGGACGTAGAGGCCTCTCCGATAAAGGTCACATCGATGGAGTTATTGAGGTTGGTCAATAAGTTTTCTTCTTTTATTCTGCTGTTTTTAGGTTTACGGTGTGCATTTTATATAATGCAAGCGTTCCCTCTTTTCCTTCGGTGCAGGCTTTCAGTCATCGTTCGACGGCGTAGAAGAAAGGAAGATCTATTGTTATGCTCGGTTTCTAGATTGAATGTCTACTGCACTGTGGCAACCAAGAGGGGGTTACGTTTAACCATAGGCGTCACTTGCTTACTCATCTAAGACTGTATAACGAATTCCAACGAACTTCTGACTGATATATCTAGCTTCAGTCTCTGTATTGTCTTAATAATCGTTTGGCAGCCTTGCTTAAATGGATTTCTTATGCATGTCTGGCTGTGTGTGTCCCTATTGTTTGCGTTCATTTAAACATTATGTCGGCATGACCGTCCAGAGTGTAAGAATCCGGCGAATAGTTGTAGTATTGATGTGTTAGTGTACTTGTCAAAATGATATCTCCCTTTGTGAGCAGGATATAAATCACTTAATAGCGCTGGTGGAATAGTGCAGAGAAACCATTTTCAACTGTTCTTTCGTTTGTGCGGCACACTGAGAGTTTTTCAACTTTTTTCAATAGGCTTATTCACCACTTTTTGACAAAAATACCCTTACAGAAGTCTCTAAGGGTGTTCAAAGTTTTGTGATAACTAAGCCTCCATGAAATCTTAATTTGCCAAACACTTACCAAATGTTTTCGGGTGACGCGTCGGTACTTTTCTGTCATGCGATGAGCGCTGAATATTCGATGCCATTCGCTGGACAAGATTCTTTCATAGGAATAATAGTCATTATTGGAAAGCTTAAATCTCTGGACAGCACCCTACGCAATTGTTTTTTGACAGAGTCTTTTTATAGCGCTGTAACACACACAAAAAATCATGATTTACATGCAACAAGCGGTTTTACTCTATCCCACCTAATTTTCGCTCAATAAAATTCCTTCATTACATTGCTAGTACTCCTTAGAGAGCACAAGCTAGAAGAAGTTAAAAATGTGTTTGGTTTCCGGAAAGCTCTTTTGACAGCGGTGTTTGAAAAGGAAGCACTTGTGTTTTACATCTCGCCCAACAAAGCTCTTTCTTGAGACTATTAGTAAGAATTCCATAGCGTAAGTAATAATGATATCAACGCTATGCTTATTTTCTGGAAAGACCGTTTCACTGCAGTGTATCAAGGGAAATAAGACGAGTTCCACATATTCGACGGTTTGCTTACCGGCTAGTCTACAGCACGGGACGGGGCGATCAATCGATGGCCTACCGTGTTTGACATATGAGGTGCAACTTGCTACTGAATTGGGATTTTTTCCCGCTTCTCATAAGCTCTAGATGAAGCGGTTGACTCAGATGCTACGAGATGCTCTACACGTTCATATGCTTTGCGTGCTTCCTTTGGATTGCACACGAGATAAAAATGAAGGTGCGCGTTGGTTGTGGAACAAAATTTGATTTTCTATGATACAGCGTCGTAAAAGTCTTTTGCAGAACGGCACATATGGCGCTAGGCAGATAATTGAGCTTTCGAATGACTATTAGGACTCCTATGGAAAGTTTATGTCCAGCAAATGGAGCCAAATATTCACTTGTTGCCGTCTAACACAAAAGAATTTTGCGTCAACTTTCGAAAGCCGTCCGAACAATGCGAACATGCGTGTATTATTTTCGGTATATGCTGTGGCAAACAAATCAAAGAGATTTCTTTATCATTGCGTGACGAGCCTCAATAAATCTTTGAGCTACTTTCTCGGCTCTTGCAGCCGTGAAGCCTTAATAATCGTTGAATTTGAGAGATCGACTTTCCCTTAACCCCGGCATCAAAGTTAGTTATTAATTTAAGTATAGAAACTTAGCTCTTTAGATCACACGAGGTTGGTAGACGACGTTGGTGTTGTTGATAGAGCGCGGTACAGACAGCTGGCTGACGTTTCGGCGGCACCGCCTTCTCCAGAGCCTCTACGTACACTGTTATCAATATTTGTATGAGTCACTAGCTAGATCGATGCCTAAGCACTGCCTTTTGAATCAAGTCAGAATGTTGAGCGCATGTAAGGTGACAGGTCTCGTGTTATGGTGACGCACTAATCTTTACGGTACCCGTTATCAATAATGGCTTACTTGATGACTTTTTTGTTTCAATGGAATATTTGCCTCATTCATGTGTGGCTGTAGGTGTCCCTACTGTCGTGCCACCGCCCAAACACTAAAAATCCAGAGAGTACTGGTACCAATGATCTCTTGTCCTTGCAGATTTGATATGTTGCTTCGTGACCTAAACATGGTAACTTTATGGCGCTGATGAAATAATCTGACAACCATTTTCAGCTGTGCTTTCGTTTTGTGTGCCTTAAAATTGAGAACATTTTGCAACTCTTTTTCAGCAGAAATGTATACCACTGTCTCATTGGAATTGCTGATTTTCAGCGCTAATTCATCCTCTGAATTTGCCTTTGGTCGAGTTCTGATATGAATTTGTACTTACACCCATCTTATCAAGCTATTATGCAAAGTAATTGCAATTTGATCAACACTGAAGTTTGCTGTTTGATACTGAATTTGATTTTCCCGTCATAAGACCGCATTTACTCTTGCGTCAACCTCATATCAATGCGTTACCGAGCGGGGTTTTTTTTTCTTGACATACGCTGGAGCAACCTCGAGATCAAAGTGAAAACCAGTGAATCCCTTCCGCTAAAGCCCCTCTTTTCAGAGCTTTAATTTTCCAAACTGGTGATATCGCTTCCTCTCTAAACTCTTTGAGATGCGTACTGAAAACTCCCATACAATTTCCCTCCAGAAGTTGTAAATCGTCGAATAAACATATTTTCAGACTGCAGTGATGAAGTATGGTTGCAAAAAATGTGGAAAGTGGGTTGGAATTGCGTCTCATTCCATCACCGTAAAATTCGTGTCTGAAACTAGGCGTTTTTAGAACAACATTAATGCTCTTTTTGCCTCAACTCCGTTTCAGAAACTTTTATTTATTCTTAGCGACAAAATAACTTTAGAACCTAAATTCTACTGCATGCATGAGGACCATCGAATCTGCAGTTTGCCAGATAATCTTTTTTTTGAGCCATGCATGTGATCTGTTATAGGGCAAATTGTAGAGCCCGATACATGTGTTGACAGTCTCATCAGTCGGGCAACACCTCTTGTTTTTAGCCAGTCCTCTCGGGAGAACTCAACCCCACACTAAGAGCAGGTAACGGCGAACATTGTACACGCTTTATTAAGTGAAAATGTCACTGAATGGGAAGTGTTGTACACTCGATTGCTCTTGGTTGGTATCGTTAATATATCACAACTTTCGTTCAATCTATGAAACGTGCAATCTATTCCGAACAAGCAATAGCTAACTACTGCAAAGTTAATTTGTGATTCACCTTTGGTTAGTGTAGTGTGTTGCGAAGGTTTTCCCCGGCGTAAGTTAAGTGAATTTTTTTCGAATTATTGATCGACTCCATTTGAAACATAAAATAATGAAAACAAAAGCTCAACTTCTACTGGACTTCGAATTCGCCATTGAGATTGTTAAACTGACTGCCCTTTTGAATACAAAAACTTGCGCGAGGTTTGTACATAATTTTTAATGGAAATGTGCTAAACTCGCGCATTTTCCGAAGAAAATATTAACACGTTTCAAAAAGTTGATGTTTAACAAGTGGAGATATGTTCATTCTTGATGTAGTGGTTTTCCCGTTGAAGAGTGGGGAATTTTCAGGCACGTGGACGCTTTTTTCACTAGAGTTCTCCTTACAGAAATTCTTTCTGTGCTATCTGTCATTCAGTGGCGATAATGTCTCCTTAAAACCCCACATATCATTCATCCATTTTGGAACAGCATTTACCTGTGCTGGTACAAATCGTTTGAAGGCATTTCTCGAGTGAAATCTCTTCCCATACTTCCAAAAATCGCAAACGCTCAAAGTCCTGTGATCTTATCGTTTTGATAGGTTTCTATAAAGCCCTTCCCACTGCATTGTAGCTACGAGAATAAAATTATGTTTTACATTCGGTCTGCTTTGTTTGTCGGCTGGGGTCTGTGGATAGGTTTTCATTGAACTACAAAGTCATTTGTTAGCTCGAACATGGGCTGTCCCCAAGCTTGAATTTTCTTAGGAAAATCTTCACGCGGCGTTGTAGGAGCGAAACGAAGATTAAGTTTTATTCCCAAAGTGGTTGATCCGTCACTTGAACTACCTGACTGGCTTATTGACACCTATAATTAAAGTTCGTAACATTAACCCTTGAGGGGCGACGTGTACCAGCTGAGGTACATGATCTTTAAGAATCTTTCTCGCTGGACAAAACTTTAGTCTCAGGCTCAGGTAATCATCCCAAGGCTTAAGTCTCTGCGATTTCTACAATATGCCTGTTGAGATGGACTCTTCATTACGTTGTAACAGCGGAAATAAGCTTATATTTCACACACAATTTGCTTCATTTACTCGGCTAGACCTTCGATATGGCTCTTCACTGAAATTTCACTAGTCATTAAATAGCCCAAATCTCGGGACTTTTGATGATGTGATTGTTTTCTAGGAAAGATTACTACAGAACGGTATATGAGCGAAAAGAAGATCACATTTGACGCATGAAATGTTACCCCGTCGCTTGTCGTCATAGGTGGTTCATTGGCAATTATGAATAAATTTTATATGTCAAAGATATCTCTTTATTGCATAAGGAATGGCATATTATGAATGAAGTTTTCAAAAGGTTTTCTGATGTAAATAATGACTGGTTCGCTCAAAATCTTTCATTTTTCGGCACTAATCTGACGTCCTTGTAAAAAAAATAAATTTACCAACCCCACTTGCGCATTTATATCACCTGTCTTGCGAGAACATAGCTTGAAAGCAGATCATCATTTTAGCAGTGATTCGATATCTCAATTCAAAGCTCTTTATATTACGCTGTCACGGTAGAGAAAAAATGTGGCTTCACACTTAAGCATTTTTTGTGAACAAAGCTTTTTAGCTAAAAATTCAGCGCTTATTCATTAGCGCAAATTTCGCCAAACTTGATAGTGTCTTTGTTTTCTCGGTAAACTTTTTAATGCTAACTGCAATTAGAATTGCATTTCACATGCGGCACGTATGCCTTCCTCCTGTAATTAGGACGAATTTCGCATCATTGGCATCAAGCAATCGCCTTTCAATAACCAGTCGATAGCTTATATCTCGGGAATTCAAATAGTATGCTTGTCTTTTGAAAGAAAACTTCTTTGCGGAGTGTAGCAACAGGAATAAAATTGCGTAGCACATTTGAGTACTTTTCGCTGGACAAGGCTTTTCTCTAAGATTTCTACACTAGTTCGATAGCGTAAATCCTAGCGATTTCGGTAGTGTGCTTTATTTTCGGAAACACTTCTTAATACATTGTTACAGCTAAGGGAATATTGGGTTTTATACTCGGCGTGCAACGCACGCAACGTGTAAATTGCGTTGCGCGGGTGTCGAGTGTGTATTCAATAAATTCCTCAACTAAGCTTGTCACTGAAGTCGTTGGGATCTGTGCTCTCGAATGGTTATAGAGAGTTTAAATGAAAACTTTTGTCCAGCGAAAGATACTTAAGTGTGAAAGAAAATTTTACCTTACCTTCACAGTATAATGTAAAAAACTACTCAAAAAACAAACATATCCTTCAAATTCTAGATATTCAGGTTTTCGAAGAGTGCTCAAACGTTGAAAAAGGATAAAAGATACCTTTTTTGAATACGGGTCTGGATAGGGGAAAAAGTACAGAAAATACTTTTTTGGAACTTGATTCTGACCATTAGTTTGCATAATGCCAAATTCCAAGCCCATTATTTGAACACTGTTGTCCTTTCCTGCTCAGAATTCTTCCATTATTCATAAGTTCTTAACTTTCTCACATTCATCAACTCTGAATAATTGGAAATAGGCGAACGATTGATATGAACTTAGTTACAATGAGAGTTATCGATGAACAGGTATCAAATGCAGCATGTGTATTCAATGTTGTAAAATTACTTACTGTTCTTCAATTTTTGATCTCTGTGATGACTCTTGAGCCTTGTAAGAACCAGGAAAGATCAAACCAAAGATTTTCGTTGTAAATTCTCTTGTTCAATGCAACACAATTGATTGAATGCCAAATTTAGTACGATTGCGTTGTAAACGAGCGTTTTTCTCCATAGAAGACACATATAGCTAAACCAGAAGCATATGAGCGAGTGAGAAAATCTTGTTTTATCAAAGCAATACAATAATTACGATAATTTTTGTCAAAACGGCGAATCGCTTTATTGTAACGAAAAAATGGAATAACAAGAAAATTTTCATAAGGGTAGTTTCAGTAAAGAACGCAGTCACGTGATGAAATGCTTTCTATGTTTTTTTTTTCTTTGGTTTTTTTTGAATTTCTTTCTCCTTTTAGGTGCAAACCGAAAGATTGGATAATGAGACTGTCGAGGAAGAATTGAAAGCCGCTGATCTGCAATAGAGAATCTGTGTGCTCAAGGCCGAAATCCATTTACTGAAAAATCAGCTGACAACTAAGAGACAGGAGCTTAGAGAGCGAAGTGAGTTTTCAGGTGAAAAGCTTGTTACAATTTGCACGAATTCAATGGGAATTAGCAGTTTCTATGCCTTGTAAGGAAGTGGATGTCCGTGTATAATAATATAGGGAAATATGCAAAAAAATCTAGGTTGTGTCTCGGCTAAGCGTGCCTCCTTTCAATTGCGACGATAGCCTGGCTGTGGCGTTCCATAAGGCGTTCGTTGCTAACTGCCAGAGAATGCTGAATATGGGGATCGAACCCCCTCTGCCACTTCGGGGTTTTCCTCTTTCTCCTCCGAATTATATTTAGTTGCAAATAGGGAATGCCGCAAATTTGGTGGTGGATCATTGTGAAAATGCTGATTACTAACTTGAAAGGCACGTTTCCACAGAGTCCTACTAGCTTCAATAGCATTTCATTTATACTGTTGATAGTTATCATGCCGGACAACATTTCATTTCTTTGAGAGACACTGTCAACTAATTATTTTTTTAGAGATTCAGCTTTGAACTGAAAATTAAAGGCACAAAGGTTAATTGACGCATAAATTGATCATAATAAAAACTTAATGTTTTGGCTTTTCTGTTGCATTTCGTGATTCGTTGGCTTTCGGAGGCCAGCTCTACACGAGATCGAGCACCTTATAACGCGAGAGCCGTTTTACCTTTTCGTTTCTAGATAAGGTACATTGGTACTTTTCGGTTATAAGGGAACCAGTGAGAATTCGGCCTCATTCGCTGAACGAGGATTTTCATGAAAGTGTTAGTAATCATTCGAAAGCTTGAATCTGGCTAGTACAGTACAAAGCCGATTTTCAAGTACCCCCTTGTATAGCGCTGCAAAGTTGGAAATAGTATTGTTTTTCCCAAGCCCATTTTTCTTGCCGACAGAGCTCTTTATTTAGACTATTAGTGTTCAAACGATAACGAAAGATTTGAAGATTCCACCTCTGTGATTCTTTTCTGAACAAATCGTTTTCTTGGAGTGCAGCAGAAAAATAAGATCAAATGCACATGAGCGTGTAAGAGATTTTTGGTTTTTTACGGGTAAGGAGTGGATGGGGCGGGGGAGGGCAGCCAACCGACTGGTTTTTTCGTTTGCAATCTAGGATTGCCCAATTTGAAAGCATCTAACTATTTGTTATCGGGAACTCCCTAGTCCATTTGAGGTTTTCTATCTTCTCTAAAAATGAGTTTTGATGGAAGAGCGATAGTTTTACAAAACCATCTTCGATTTCTTCTCATTCTCCTATTCCAAATTTTTCTATACTGTATAATTTTCCTTGGCCATCCCAAATCTAGCGTTGAAGTCTCCAACAACGAATTTGTAGAAAGACCTTTATTGCGGGCAACTTCTTCTAACTCACTGTAGAATGCGTCTGTTCGCTTCATCTGCTGTAAAAGCTTGTGAGCAACAGTTGATGACATTGACTTTTTTGACGTGAAAGTTGAAAAGAAAGGACAGCCAGGTACAGTGATGGGACTTAGTACAAATGGCTAGAAGGGACACGTTTCGCTGAACGACAAAGCTGAGGCTTCCGGCATTTTGTAACGGGAACACGATCACATTAAATTCAATGTGACCAGCGGCGCAAGAACTGCATAAAGGTCGGCGTTCAAACACAACGTTTTAGGTGGTATAAGTGCAAAGCAAGAAGCATTCTTCATGGCAAATTGTGGAAATGTTTGTTTTGTCCTTTATCATTGGCGTCCAGTCAAACCTGAGATTTAATCTACTCTCATCGCCCAACGTTCGAACAGGAGTACCTAATGTGCAGGGTACCAAGGCAGGGATTTTCTTGCTGGAGTACCCGAATTTTTGCGTTCTGAAGTTCCGGAGTCAGCCTATTCAGGGCCTCCTACGGGTCGTCACCATATCAGGCTGTTGTTTGAACAATTGATATTTCGCTGTATCAGTGTTCACACATATTGCTTATTATTTTCCATTCACAACTGTCTTCAGTTGACTTGAGGGTTTGAATTAAGTTAGCGAAGAAGAAAAAGGCAACGTTTGTAAGATTGTCAAGAAAAGAATAAGTAAGAGCGAAAAACGGAATCAATGAAGAAAAAAGTGATGTGTCATCCACAGTTTATTGGAAATCATGGTTTTGGCACCGAATCAAAACCACACAATGCAATAACCTGTTGCACATAGTACACGAACATTTTTTCTAGCAGTAGATGAGTCAGGATGTTGGTAGTAATGCTATTGTAGGCTTTGTTGCCAAAAATAAACCGAATGCGCATGTCCCTAAAATCTTTTCCTTCCTTTGCAGATGCCTATTACTAATTCTGCCATGGAGAAGCACGACAATGTAAAGGCTTTTCTGCCAAGCAGTACCTGTTTAATCATATTTTGCTGCGCCTCACTTATATTGATTGATATTTCATTATACGTCATTTACATCTATGATCTATCAATATCGCGCGATCTATCAAGCGCTTTAGCTCAGGGCAACGCAGGTGCAACGATTGCCCTGCTATTCAGTCATCTTGCTTGTTCAGATTAAAACCATTCTATCTTTTCTCCATTAGTATGTGATTGTTTAGAACTTTCTAGGCATTATTTCCAGTGAAACATTGTCTTCCCTTCACTAAGATACCTACGATTCCATTCAGACTGTTTTATTTTGTTGACTACTGCATTTATCATTGAGATTCTTTTTCTCTCGGCATCTTTTGTATGAAGTAATATTCATTTGCTAGAGTATCCTATTCAAACTCGTCGGTTGAATAAAAAAATCCTTCCAGGGTTTATTGCTCTCTATAACTTCTCGTCTGGTGGAACAGCACTGAGCTGATCGAATATGACACTTGACAATATTTCGTAACATTTTTGAGCCATGCATTTCGTGTGGTCTGTTAAAAAAGGCCTGACTTATCGAACCCAATACACATGTATTGACCTTGCAGTCTCGTCAGTTGGGCAGTTACCCTTTCTCGCCTTTTGCTGATCTCTGTGGGTATCCTTCCCCCCACTGAGACTGCAAGGTTGAAACACTTGTATTGGGTTCCATATGTCAGCCCTTTATTAACAGGCCACACGTCATGCATGGCTCAAAGATGATTATGTAGCATATTGAAATTTGAGCTGTGGTCTTAGGAAAACACTCGGAAAGAAAGATATGATATATTTCGTAGCACTTTATTGATCCGTCTTCACAGTGTACTTTTTCAGTGTGCGGGCCGCAGTAAAAGCTAAAAGCATGTGTGCGAGTAGAGGAATCTCGCTTTATCAAAGCTATACTAAAATTCAAAAATTCCTGCAAAACGGAGGAGGAAACCTTAATCAAACAACGGTAACTGCGCAATTAGCTCCGAGCGCATCGACTTCTAAAGATGTCCCTTAGGGTTCATGATTTTTCATAATTTTTCATCTCGTCAATTGAGTTGAAGGATGAACTCTTTTCTTCATGCATACTGATGGCATTAGTGAGCGATAGAAGCTTGTGAGCGCTTTAATCACGAGAAAATACTGTAGGAAAGCAAAAATACATAAATTTGCTTCATCCAAATTGATTAGTGACTCTTCGTGATTTTTTCTGTTGTAGGCTGACGCTGACTGTAAAGCGATGGACCCTATTTTTCGAGCATTTCGATGACATTAATGAGATGAAGAAGAATAGTGAACATCTTAAGCACGAGAAGAAAGTTTTAGAATGCGTGAATCACTAGATTCGCCTTATCCAGATTTTTTTAATGTGCCGTCGTAATTTCTGTTGTCACAAGTTGATGCTATTTGTTAGCACAGCGATGCTACTGATTGTTTGAGGAGGCCAGTGAACGTTTCGAATGCTTTAAGAAAGTGTTAAGAGCATGAAGCATGATTCCGCTGCATACAGATGTGTCAATGGTTCTCGTGATTTTATGTGTCGTTAGTTGACGCTATTAGTTTGAGGGATGGACCATCCCTATCAGGCAAGACTCATGACACTGAGAGCATATATTCCTGCACCCTATCTATTTCTTTCGGGTTGATTTCTCTCAAGACAGTTTTTGTGGCCTCCTCCAGTTCCCTATTTACCCGATTCACCCCAACAAGAACATGCGGGTGGCTTACGAAGTTCATCAACATATGAGAGACATGGGCCACCCCGTCCTTTCGGATGGAAAGACACAACGATTAAAGATATGAGATGTTTTTGGGCTTGTGGCTAAAAATGACCATTATACGATTGCCAAGGCTCTACGATTATTGGAGCAATAGCCCGCATCTTTCGGGAGTCTTCATAGTGTGCGCATCTAATGTCGGTGGGGATCGCGCTTCTTCGAGATCATGACCCACTTGCATGTAAACAACAATATGGGTTCCACGATGTGACTTACAAGTTATATAAATAAAGCCATGCTGGAACTTGACAAAGGATTTGTAAGGTCCCATTTCAAACCATGGAGAGACGTGTGTATCGATGAGTCGATGGTGCCATTCAAAGGATAAATTAAATTCCGCCTGTATACACCTTGCAAAGGAAACAGATATGGATTAAGCGATTTAAACTTTGTGGTGAAGGCGGATACACCTACAAAGCGATAGTGTACATAGGTGCTGGCGCTAACCCGAGACCGAACGAGCCACTTGCAGATTTTGTGGTAAAGGGAATCCAATGAAGAGCCTTCTGAATGGCAGAAGACACCTCTTTGCCGATACTGGTACTCCAGCGTAGCACTAGCTGAGAGCCTGCTGCAAAGAAATACATACTTTATAGGAAACATGCAAATAAAAACACTAATAAATCAAGAAAATGTTACATGGAATCAGAAAAAATGTTTTTCCACGAAGGAAGCGGTTTTTTTCGTTCAATCATAGAAGATTTTTCTAACGAATGAGCATTCTCTTTATTATAACCACTTATAGGAGCCATTTCTATAACACTTTTTTTATTTTGCATCACAAATATTATTCTGTATCGATAGTTATCTGAAATCAGAATTTTACTTTGTAATGCCAAGGAATAACCTATGAAGTTGATTAAGAACGAACTTTGACTGTGAACGTGTCTTTTTTTCGATGCAGAATGGGCTATAGAAGTCTTCTGACAAAGCAAGCATAGTGAGAGATAAAAATCATGGGTAAAAAAACAGAATTGAAGTTTATAACAGCTGGCAATACTCCTTTTCATAATAATTGCTTTTTCCGCTGAAACCTGGACGATTTTTTGATACACGGTATTTTCTGAAACATAAGACTTTCATCGAAGTATCTCCTATTATATTTTCTTTATTTCATCACGATAATATCCCCTCAGTACCTCATGATTATGAGAAGAACTACCATATTTCTATCGCAAAGCTGATAGCACAGACTCCGCGCCACATCGCATCGCGCGCCTCACCGGCCGCAAACACGTGTGTGACGAGGGCCGTTTTCGGCCCCTTTGTTGTTGCAGTGTTAAGCAACAGACCCTCTTTTCGAGCATATCGGTGGCAGATGACCTGAGGAGCTAGTGACTTCATAGCCGAGGTTTTATTGAAGGTGGAATTGCTGAAACGTTGGCTATAACAATCAACACTTTTTGAGTCTCGTACCAGCTCATCGATTGAAGGAGAATACCAGTTCATTGTAGTATGTGCAGATACTTGAAGCCTTTTCCGGAGGTCGGTGCGTTTAGTGGCATCAAATGTTTTACCGTTGTTGCCACCTTTGACTACTTTCACACTATTTTTTTCTCATCCATAGCACATGAATAAAGCTCATGTCCCAAACATTCTGCGACAAGCTACGTTGTCTTGCACGGTGGAAGAAGAGACGGAGTTATTAATGCCTGCCACAACAATTGTCAATCTCAAATTTATCACGAGAATATAGTCGCCAGGTCAGGTCAAAAGAGGAAGAATGAGGCCCCATAACAACACCAACAGTATCCCAATTAAAATCTGAGTATACGCAATAACGCAATAAATCGCAATAAACGAAATAAATTCCACTCTTTGGACGTGTTCAGACAGACAGTGTGAAGTTCCGCCTAAAAACTATCTTACAAATTGGTTTTGGAAGTATGCAGAACCACTTGCGTTTGAGAGGGGATTATGAGAATACGTTGTAAGGTAGACGCGGAGAGTGGGTGATTTAGATGGCATTGTACTCAATTTTTGTTATAAAGTGTTGTGATCAATTCGTAGCGAAACGAATGAACCACTTTGAGCTCACTAAAAGAGTACCTAATGGAACTGGAAGACCCGAACAACTTTTAGATGTGCGCAGGAGATAGACACAGTAGTGAGAACTTCGAGATAAAGAATCATGAGGCAAGAGTTAGAGACGCTGATACGGGAACCTTTCGAGCTATTTGAATCTATTTCAACAGTCCAAGAATAATAGAAGAAGAGTGTAGAAAAAATTACAAATGACGTACACCTCTCTCGAATATTTTTTAGCTTGAGTAGGCCTTCCGTTATGTATTACACTGAAACGGCGATCCTTCCAGTTGAGGAGCTAAAATAAAAGAGGAGAATCTCACTAATTTGATCATGAGAAATAAAATGATTTAGACTTCTCCTCAATCTTCAGAGTGATGAAAAGTAGTGAATGAAGTTGGGCCATACATTTTACACTTTTCCTTGATGTTTCTGACATGTAAAGAAACGGTATGAAATAATCAGCTGCAATGAGGAATATTTAAGTACTTTATATCAACTCGCTCCATAAGTTTTGGCTCTAGATCTTACATAGCAAAGTGCTGACCAGTAGTTATCAAATTCACACCGTTTTTTTTTATCGCAATCGTTGCATTGCACATCTTCCTGTCAATCATTGTGCTGCTACTATCCTGTCTATACTGGTCGAGAATGAAGACACAAACTCGCTGTGCGGCACAAGCAACGAATGACAACGTGGGGCGAAAGTACTAATGCGAAGCTGGCGCAAGATTACATGGAGCATGGGTTGATGATACGGTAAGCAGAGAGGACGGATAGAATGTGGTTCACGAAAGTTTAAAACTGGAGAAAACAGGCTGGGAAATTCGTCGAGCTCAGGCCGTCCAGCAGGAAGCCCCATTAATCCTGTGCACCGCTTCACTTGCATTTTCCGCTGCACGTCCTTCGGGATTAGTGATACGGAGAACCCGTTCACAACGGCAGGCTCCATCCTATATCCAACGTAATAGGCAAAGTCGTGAACAAAATATATGGCAGAAAGATGAGTATGCTGAATGATACCGAAAGTTCTATGATATCACTTTCCTCCGTTGTGATAAATATAGCAATGTATTGCTACATAATGATAGACAACATTTTGAACACCCTAACTAATATGCGTGAAGGTATGAAGCGCAATGGGCAGAGGTGCTGTGGAATTAGCCCTTGAATCATTGCCTTTGTTTCTCTGATCCTGATGAGGCATAGCCCCATACCGCCGCAAACAACGAAATCGGTATCACGCTTATTTAAGACATGATTTATCACTGAATGGCGACACCTTTGTACGGCCTGGCATGAGTATCATACCGTCAATCTGTGTAAATATCGGCCAGCTGCGAGTATAGGCTGATATAATTATCTTTTTAACCAATCCCGTGCACACTCGATCTGTAGGTAATACGTTCCCTATCCACTGTCGTGGCATCCACGTCTACGGTTTCTCTTCGGCAATCATATTGTCGTCCATCATTCTCAATATACAACCGGCCTTTCTGCGTTTACAATACACATGAATGTGTAATTCTTCTCCTCTTAGGGTTATGACATAGATTGGATAGACTTCAAAGTTCTGAGCAACGCAGGCAACGCTAGAATATTGTTGGGACGAAGGACTAAATCTGAGAAGACATAATTCAAGCCTGCTCTCTGACGTCAATCGAAGCGGTCTTGACGTGGTCAAAGTATCGGACCCGTGCTTATCTAAAAGGTGAGCCACGAAGCTTGAGGTTCTGTTAGATGGTGGTTCCTTCGTCTGAGATACTCGAATGCGGTCCATGCTACCCTTCTGCTCGAATGCGACCCCATGCTACCCACCTCCTTCGTGAAGCAGTTATCTTCACCTGTATCACCTGTCGTCCCGTGATCGTCGAGTGACTCGAGCGAGTACCAGCAACTCTTCCATTTTTCCATATCGCGTGCAAGAGTAGCCCAGTGGGTCCTCCTTGCTCTAGGAATTCGCTGAGCATCATATCTTTCTTCATCGCTTTCGTGAAGAAATCGGACCAACGGGTCAGTGGTCTTCCTTTAGAGCGCTTGACGTCCCGAGGAATCCAGTCGGTAACGGCTCTCGTCCATCGGTTGTCGTTGAAGCGCATCACGTGTCCGGCCCACCTTATTTTCGATATCCTGGCGTGTAGAACGGCGTCTCTGATTTTCGATCGTTGACGTAGGTCGGAAGTTCGGATCCTTTGTCTCATTTGCGAGATACGAGATACTCCTAGCATCGACCTTTCGACTGCGCGTTCGATAACGCAAGTGATCTTTCATCCTGCTTACGTAGCGACCAGGTTTCTGCTGCATACGTTAGGGCAGGGATAATTGTCGAGTCGAAAAGGTGGGCACGGAGTCGGATGTTCTTTGTCCTCTTCACTACATCTTCGATGCTCTTAAACGTTCCCCAAGCCGCTCGTTTCCTCCTGCTCAACTCTGGGGCTAGGTCGTTCATCATGTTGATTTCACGACCTAGATAGACGTAACTGGAGCATTCGGAGATTGTCGTCCCGTTGAGCGTGAATGGGGTATCAGAAACCCATCCGTTCCTCATGAACATCGCTTTCGTTAGATTCAGTTGAAGACCAATCTTCCACAGGCGTTATCGAAATCGTTCGACATTCGTTCCGTTTGGCTGATGTTTGGTGTTATGACGAACGATATCGTCAGCAAAGCGAAGATGGTTTCATTGTTGACCGTCAATTTTCACTCCCATATCGTCCCATTCTAATGTTCGCATGACGTTTTGTAGTGTGGCAGTGAATAGTTTTGGCTAAATTGTATCGCCTTGTCAAACCCCTCTTCTTACGTCAATGGTGATATTGTTGTAGAATGGAGATATTTCGGTCGTGAAATCTTTATAAAGCTCACGAAGGATCATTATGTACCGAGTAGGTACGCCCTGGTTATCTGGAGCCTCTATAACCGCTTCTGTTTCCACTAAATCAAAGGCTTTCTTCAGATCGATAAAAGTGAGACAGAGTGGTTGTTTGTACTCTCGCGAAACTTCATGAGTCTTGTGATCGTGTGGATGTGGTCCATGGTACTAAATCCTTTTCTGAACCCTGCTTGTTCGCATGGCTGTCCTTCGTCCAGTGTTTCTGTCAATCCTGTTCAGGATGACTCGAGTAAAGAGTTTATAGACTCGAGTAAAGAGTTTAAAGCAAGTTATCTTATGTATCAAATTACTTTCAATCGTCCATGATATTTGAAATAGTCAAATAGGTAAGAAAGTGAATGAGCCTACAACTAGTTCAAATGGTTTGTGGAAAGCGATCGTAATGTAGTGATGATCTGGTCATCTAACTTGCTTTTTTGCCCTTCATGATTCACATTACATCGCTAGCTCTTTGTTGTCTCAAAGACGATTCACACTGAAAACGATTCTCCACAATTCCTTCCTGAGATTTCCGAGATCCTCAAAACAATTGATCGAAAATTGCTTTTTTTTTATGCAGAATTTTTTCCTTTCATTCAATAGCTACTAGCGGAACGTAAGCCTAACGACGTTCTGTAGGCACTGTATTATAACATCGCAAAAATCACGGGGCTCAGATGATGTGCTGTATACAATACTGAATAGGAGTCTCATAAAATCCAGTCAACTTGGTCGGACTCACTCAGCTGGCTCTTAAATACAATTTTCGGAAGCTTTGTAGTGTTAAATATTTTGAAGAGAATAATTAGAAATCTTCTCAGTAAACCAGGTCCCGAATTGTAATTCGGTTTCTTTCGGAAGTATATAAAAGTACTCTCACTTTGTTGGCAAAAAATAAAATTATTGCGCTTCCCTAAAATGGTTCTTGTACAGTTTCCTCCTGTGTCTTCTAAATCTATCGACCCCGTCTCTGATCGAAAATCACCTTTAAATGAAGTGAGGCTTGTGGAATTATAGCACAGTAGCATCAACTCATATCATGATACTGTTGCACCCTAATTTAGGGAATGAGTATATAACCATTCAATTTCCATATCAATTCTATACCGAAAACATATAATATGAAATTTATAACGAAAAACTACAGCGATCTTTTCCGTTCCACCATCCCCGTCTTCAACCCCGTAATCTCCACTGGATAAAAAGCGCTGGGATTCTGCCATCTGAAGTTCAAGTCGCGAAAGTGGCATAAAAAAAGAAACACGGCTCCAGGTCCTGATGACATCTCTTCCGATTTGCTACGACCGGAGGCTGTAATTTACATGTACTTCACGTACACGTATGGCATCTTACCTTTAGAGGGAAAAAGTTTTGGATCAGTACAGGACGTTGCGCACAGTTATCATCCATAGAAAGTCCGAAAGATCTTCGCAAACTATCGTCCAGTCTGCTTGTTAAGCATACTTTACAAGGTTTTAATGATATCATCCTTCTATTCATATCAAGATTTTTGGACGAGGCGTAATCTTGAGCAAGCCAGGCTTCCAAAAAGTATCTGCTGCAGGACCACATCCGAACCGTCTCTGAAGGTCATAGAAGTCTGTCGGGAACACCACGTGCCCTTAATCCTAACGTTCATCGACCATGAAAAGCTTTTGATAGTTTCAGACGAACGCAGTCCTATCAGCCGCTTGTCGATCAAGAAGTGGATCAGTCCTACATGAGAACTTTATCAGACTGCTATCGAACTGTACCACGAAAATTCAGCTCCTCCATCGACCTCTTACCATACTCTTGAAAGGAATTCGACAAGGCGATGCAATATTGCCAAGCTGTACACCGTCGCTCTGCAGTGGATAATGAAGTCGCTTGATTGGGGCGAGAACGGTATACGCATCAATGGAAATTCCTGCGAAACCTTTGCTTTGCGATGACATGCCTTATTCTCAAAAAGCACTACTGAAGCATGGCAGAGACGATGCTCAAAGAATTTAACGAAGCGAGGAAGAAGATTGTACTGCGCATAATCGCATGATGACTCAGTTTATAAAAAACCAATGGTACAATGATGAAAATATCAGACTGGATGAATCATTAATTACGGAGACCTCCTCGCACAGTGCACCCTTGATTGTTCACTCAATATAGAAACAAAATAAGGGGAAACTTCACAGATAATGAAAGCGCGTGAGCCGCAGTTGGGGACTCTCAAGAAGCGACCGATCAAATAATGGACCCCCAAATCGCGGTGTTGACCTTTTATGATCCAACAATCCTCCGAGCGCTCTGATTATAGCGGAAACGTGGGCTGATACTTTGCAACGTCAAGGGACTACTGCGAACTTCTCGGCAGAGCGCCTGAACTATGTCTCCTGGAAATTAGTCAGCACTCACGATACCTAGCCGACCTGCGCAGCTCAGATCTTAGAGATCTTTGCGATCCAGAAGAATTTACATTGATAGCAAAGCACAGAATGGCCGGTTATATAGTAAGAAGTTCAGACGACAGATGGACGAGATAAGCTATAGTGTGGACGTCACGAGAATTTACTTTCCCCGAGGACCTCCAAGATTGGAGAAGTGTTTGTAAGAAGCATTAATCAGCTGTATCATATCTGTATTCGCACCACCTGATCGTGCCTGCCGGATATTGCTACACATCACGATATGAAAACTCACGCCAGTGGCCATGCTCGAATTAAATCTCGCCATGGACGGCAATGCGAAAAGGCGAGACGAATGACAGATGTGCTGGGACTGCACAATTGTGAAGGCGGACCGTCCAAGTATAACAAGTAAATTAGTATGACATTTGCTATCTCTAATACGCAGCCCATCAAGAATGGCAGGATCTCTATGGAACGCACACTTGATTTAAAAATCAGTACAATCTCCATTAAATACATCGAATACTGCGCCTACACCGAGCAACTGACAGGGCTGCAACGTCGAAACACGTGTATTGCACGGTATAAGCACCTAAACAGACCCATAAACAGCTCAAACTATGGTCAGGATGCGTTAATATTGAACGGGTTTCTAAGAACAGTCGCAAAAAAAAGGATTTAATCGTTGTGTTATCCATTTCAATGCACGCCAGGTCATCAAAAATAGATTCAGCTAGATACGTAATTGCTTTGGCGACAACCTATAGAAGAGAGCCGTTATCAACTGGATTCCTCTGGATGTCAAGCATTTCACAAGAAGATCACCGATCTAATGATAAGACAGCTTTACCTAAAACAGAGCAAAAAGAATGATGTTCAAGGATTACCTAATGCGACAAGGACTCACTGAGGTGGTCCTCGACGCGATAGGGAAAAATGGAAGTGTTGCTGGTGCTCGCTGAAGTCACTCGACAAGCAAAGGGACGACTAGTGACATGTGACCATCTGCGTAATTTCTTTATATTATATCGCTTCATTAATATCATTATATCATGAATGAAGATCCAAAACGCCGGAGTGATGTAAAAAGCTCTGAACTGCGGGTAAGAGATGAACAACCATTTCACTTGCACCGGAGACCCGTGTGACCACCATATCATTGAGGCCACCATTCTGCCACAATCTTTCTTCGATATAAGGTGTCGCAGCATGTCAGTAATCAATGTTCGACAGGCTTAGTTTGATAGGCAGATATCAACAAACGAAGAGCGCAGTTTGATATTGAGCAAAAGCTTGGCCATAGTGACTCTCTAGACCACTGGAGGATATAAGAAATGTAATATAAATAAATAAATAAGTGAATCTTTGGTAGTAAGGAATTCTTCTTATAAAACGTAAGGATAGAATTAGAGACGCACAAGTTGTTGCTGTTTACACAGAAATTACACTGAATATACGTACTGCAGAAGTGAGCCAAAAATTAAAATGAGCGGTATACAAGGTGAGCAAAAAGTTTTGGCAGTTTATTTTGTCAATTTTAGCATTGATATAATTTCTGGTAGTTTTTCGCCTTGGTAGCACGGAACTCAAAACCGACCCCTTTCTTTGGACAAGAGTAACCTTTTTTTCTAAAAAGTGTTTTTATAACGCTTCAACGAGAGGGAAACTTTTGTATATCGCAACACGAGCATATCTCACGCAGCACAATATTGTTTTGCAGCAAGGTCTCAAAGAACTTATTGTTACATTTAGTGATCATTCGATAGCGTATAGAATTTGGAGATTCCAATGCTCTGTTTATTTTGTGGAAAAACTGCTTCTCTGCAGTGCAGCATGGAAAATAGGACCTTGTGTCAGCATGTGCTTTTTGGCTAATCTCCAGGATGGGGGAGGTTTGAAGGAGGAAGGAGGTGCAGGGGATACCGCGGCTTCAACACGGCCATGGATCGAGAGCGCCTTGGCAGGTCACATATGCAGTACGATTTTTTACTTGATTAGAAATTGCTTCTCTACTTCGAAAACTTTAGATCAAACGTTTGATTCCTATTATAAGATTTCCTGTACACTTTCATGTGGTTTTCGTGCTTCCACCGGAGTGAAAATTGAATTGTGCAGCCTATTTAAGACATGACTATATTTGAAATTTTACAGCGATATAAAAGGATATTTTCGAAGCGAACGCATAATACGCTAGCCAGAGAGTTAAGCTCTTGAACGATCACAAGCCTTCTATGAAAAGTTCTTGTCCAACTTAAAGAATCAGTTTCTAATTCAGTTCTATCAAACGGAAAGAACCTAGGCTTTTTGTTAATGCTGTTGATTTCCTTGGAATCTTTGTCCAGTTTTGGTTTCGAATCTGTCTTATTTATTTGTTTTTTTTCACATGTCCTCAAGTTTTGTATCATAAAAATTAACATATTGCAGTACTTGAGTCGCCTAAGACGGGAATTGAAGCAGCAGGCAGTGTTGAAACTGGTTTTTTTTTCCAAATCAGCAAGTGTCTACAAGGTCGTGAAATGTTCCAAAGATCTGGAGAAATCAAAAACCGCCTTCGAAAAAGTCGTCCAGCCACCTCGTTTACTTCGGCAAACATTTAGGGATCCGTCGCCAATTCAGGAGCGCTCAATGCACAAAGTGACTCCGGAAGCTCAGGATTAGCGAATGGAGCGTCCTAAACACTTTCAAAAATAAGCTGACGCTTCACGGCTACTATGTCCGCTCTCGTTCACTTTCTGGACATAACAAGAAGAGCGACTCACAAAGGGTAGCCTAATGATTCGTTTGATCGCTTATGTTCGTTTGTTGGAGTTGCTTTTCATGTCTAAGAAGAAATTGATGGTCAAAATAACCCAATAGTTGCCAGAATCGACGTCAACTTTTCAAAAAGGATTAGCAGAATTACGCTGTAGCAAAAACCATGGATCGCAATCATTTCTGACGTGATGGCTAGGATGGGCATTTGCGACAACAACAAGACACCGCTGGTCTTTATCATTAGAGATGTTAAAATCAACGCTGAAGGCTACCAGCAGCAAGCTTTACGAGATGTGCTAGCGCCTTGAAGTACATGATCCTTTAGGGCCGATTGATTTACCCTTTTCCTTGAGCAGGAGGATAAGAGCGGCTTGGGAAACGTTTAAGAGCATCGAAGATGTAGTGAAGAGGTCAAAGAGCATCCGATTCCGTGCCCACCTTTTCGACTCGACGATTATCCCTGCCCTAACGCATGCAGCAGAAACCTGGTCGTTACCTAGGCAGGATGAAAGATCACTTCGCGTTATTGAATGCACAGGCGATAGGTCGATGTTAGGAGTATCCCGCATTTCGCAAAACGAGAGAAAGGATCCGAAGTTCCTATCTTCGTCAACGATCGAAGATCAAAGGCGCCGTTCTGCACGCCAGGATATCGAAAATTAGGTGGGCCGGACACGTAATGCGGTTCAACGACAGCCGATGGACGCGGGCCGTTACCGATTGAATTTCTCAGTATATCAAGCGCTCTACAGGAAGACAATTGACTCGTTAGTCCGATTTCTCCACGAGAGTTATAGAAGAAAGATATGATGCCTCAGCAAATTCTTAAAGCAGGAAGACCCATTGCGCTACTCTTGCACGGGATAGGGAAAAATTAGAAGTATTGTTGGTCCCACTCGAGTCACTCAATGATCAACGGGGGCAATGGGTGATACAGTGATTTACCCTTCAGCAGGACTAGCCTCTTGTGCACTTGGTCTGCTCAACGATCCCCATCTGTCAAGAGCTGTTACCGTGATTTTGGCACATGGATATTTGTCCGTCAAACTCTCCGGATTTCGAGCCAGTGGAATACTCCGTATTGTCCGTAGTGAAGGATAAAGTTTCGGCTACTCTGTACCCTAGCGTAGATGCGCTCAATGTGGCTTTGACACGCTCTTGTAATATCGAAAAGGTGAAGAGGTTTTTACGTCGTTGGAAATTTTCGCAAGCGACTTCGCAAAGATATAGGAACTAAAGGAGGCGTTAGGAAATTTTACTGTGGACTGTTGTTTGATGAAATTATTGGTAATCTAATAAACGTAATTATTCCTACAACTGAACGATTTCAATAGATCCTTTCATTATTATTCGAGCCAACATGTCATGTGGTCTGGTAAGGGCTCTTGTACAGCCCGAGACACGTGTTTCGTCCTTACAGACTCATCAGCCGGGCAGAACCCGTTCGTCTGTCGATCTTTTCATAGTCTGTGTTAGGTGAATGTTTCACCTGACATAGAGTGTAAAGCGTAGGTCGTCGATAACTATATATAAGGAGTGTGACGCTCCCGAGAGAACTGACTATGAAAAGATCGATAGACGACGGGTTCTGCCCGGCTGATGAGTCTGTAAGGACGAAAACACGTGTCTCGGGCTGTACAAGAGCCCTTACCAGACCACATGACATGTTGGCTCAAATAATAATGAAAGGATCTATTGAAATTTGAGCGTGGTCTTAATAAAGCACTCGAAGGAAAGGTATATAATATGAGCGATTTTATTTGTTTCCACGGCATTATTTTACTGTTGAATTATCTTTGAAAAATTTAGCAGAACTTTTTACGCATCCTGTATAGTTTTTGTGCAGTGAACGTGTCAATACATTATGAGCAATACCTCTTCTATCGATCCCTTTTTATAGACATGCTCAAAATGATATAATTATAAGAATATAACATGTTTCGAGCTGTTAGATCTAGTGCTATACAGGTACCTGTTTCGTCCTAGTGGGATTCATCAGTAGCACCCTCCCTCGGTTCAATCGATCCCCTGAGGTCAAATGATCCTCTTCAAAAGAATCGACTTCGAGTAATAAAGGGGATCGGCTGAACCGAGGGAAGGTGCTACTCATAAGTCACAATAGGACGAAACAGGTACCTTTGTAGCAGTAGACCTAGCAGCTCAAAACTTGTTACGTCCTTATCAGATCAAATCATTTTGAGCGGGTCTATAAAAAGCGGTTGATAGAAGAGGCATGATTTATTGTAATAGCTACGAGCTCTACTGCCGGTCATCACAATGTTAGGTAACACCATCATCTGACTTGGGATCATTTGTTACTAGGCGTCGATTCCTTTTAGGAGAATTATTTAACCAATCGGCTGAAGCGTGGGAGAGTGCTACTGATAAATCTCAATAGAACGAAGCACATACCTGTATAGCGCTAGACCTGACAGCTCAGAGCATGGCATATCATTATGAGCAATAATTTATAAATGACTCATGCATATGCAAGACTGTTTTAACATTTAGGCTTTGATCTACGAAACATATATATGTGCCCCAAATGCTTTATTGGCTCTAGCTTACCTATTAAAGTCTGATGTCTCTAGGTAGGACTTTGCTCTTTTCTTCTGCCGCAAAGTGGTTCATCTCATGTAAGCAGATGATCTATGAAATTGCAGAGAACTTTCAAAAGTACTGATATGTCACAGGCAAGATGCTCCAGCTTTTGTCAGCATACATGCGGTGCTATTGTTGCTGTGTTTGATACTTAAATACAAATTCCAAGCCCAAGAAATCCTAAATGTATGGTCTAGGCATTTCTCCTTTTAGAAAAATTACAACTATGCCGCAAGCTCATTAGGCTAACTCAATATTCTCACACTGAGGTGTTTCATAGAAATTATTGCACCCATAGTTACCTTTGTAGAATTTAATGACTTTCAATGAATTCCTTTTACAATTCCGAAGAAGTTACGGGAAAAACGTAAGAAGCTTGCGGGAGTTGTGCTAGCTGAACGAGATAAATCAAGCAATTCATAGAGCATTGCACAAGTTGATGATCTGTGAATTATATCAATATATAATTTGTTATACGCTTTATAGAGATCTTTTGATATTATGGTACTTAATTCGCACTTTTTTTCCTTTCGTTACTTGCGATCTTTCGTAGGTGTTCTCTTCTTACCTCAGCTTTTGCATCGCTCTTTCTCATACTTGTAACGAAATGACTTTTTTCTACCCATTGAATATATTAGTAAATATTCATTTTAGTTTTGATAATTATATAGTCCTTGAAAGTGTACGTTTTAAGCGAAAGCTCACTTATAAACTCCCTCCCACTATATTCAGCAGAGAGAACTTGACTAGAATATTGGCATTTCATGTCAAAAATAAACCGTACCATTTTGATATCAAATGATTTCAGCATCGGCCAGTTACGTCAAAATTTAAGGAAATGCTAAATTGCTGTGCTGGTCATGAACAAAGCAGTGTTTAACGCATGAAGTGAGGTTTAGTTATCTCTCAACCGTCAACACTCGGCAATTGGTATGTTATTTACTGTTGCATTAGATGTGTGACGCATTCTACACATACGATGTCGGCAGATGTGGTTACTGGTAGTGAGGCGACTAATACACTAA
>JAHQIW010003553.1:0-59515 GCA_019055375.1 Parelaphostrongylus tenuis
TGTAATGGTTTTTATTTTTGTGATCGATCTCCACCTAGTTTCATTAACAACTCCCGCCTAGAGTTGAGTGTTTTGCATACTACTCAATACTCTCAGATGAGTGCATATTCTCGAATTACGAGAAAGAAGGAGTTTTTCTCAAAGATTTTTATTTGTTGATTTGTCACCAAATTTTCAAAGAAAGCCTGATCTAGGAGTACTTCGTTGCAATTACTCTGACTAATCAGCACCTAAGTGATTTACGAGTTTATTGATAATTTATTGCTAGTCGATTGAATAAAAGCGTTGTCTCAAATAAAACACGGCTGAAATTTAGTTTCCGCAGACAACAGCAGATGCTAAGAAGAACTTCGATCCAAATGGACTCTATGCCAACATCCGCACCGCTCTGTTCACTACACTTTGCCACATCATTCTCGACCAATTCGCCATGATGATGTTTGTAGTCTATACAGATTTTTTTCACTCCACAAAATAAAGGTCGTACAAAACAGTAAGCTACCAGACCGAGATAGTCCCTCCAATAAGTGCTAAGGTGGATTAGCCGCGACCGCCATGGCCATGTTACATTCCAGTGCACTCTTCCCCGTCATTTTAGTGCAAATTCCCGTCACCGTGTTGTCGACAATAATGCACGTATCGTCCGTCTTGTCTTCTGTAAAAAATTATCAGTCTTACAGATGGAACTCTTCAACAGTTAAGATATTGCATTGGAAGACTGAAAAGGTGAACAGTTGCGAGCACTTGTTTTCTTTTCTTTAATTCTTCAAAATCTTCTAAAACATCACCTGACACTGTGATTACACCATGACATTCTCACGGAAAAAGACATGAGAACCCTTGGAAGAAAATTTTGCCACCTGAATGTTTCGGTTTCAATGTTAATATTTTCCTCGATTTCAAGGACATTTCATGGTGATTTACTAATAATTGTTTGTTTTTCAACACTTTAGCAAACACGAATCTGCTCTCTAAATGCTATTAAACTCATCCTTGAAATTTTCTAAACGGATTTTCGGTACTGAACACCAAAGTTTTAACTTAACCGCCATTGAAGAAACTTTCTTGCATTCGTTTGTATGTGATGTTCACGATAAGTTGACCCAGAATGGATGAGATTACACTATCAGGTAAAAACGACTATGAGCTTGGCGTTCGAGAACGTCAAGTACCTAGTAACATTTTTATCTTTTATACGAAGAGTTTACTTGAAAATTTTCAGTCAATCTATGTGGAGTGATTCAAGTTATATTCGCACTTTGAAGACGACGATTCTTCAAAAAATTGGGGCTTGCCTCCTACGTCTTACCAAAAATTGCAGAAAAAGGAAATACTTGGGATATAAAAGTTGTCAACTCACTACTTGCATCAAAAGACGGTTTACTAATACCTGAGCTCCTCCTTTGTTAGTTGCAATGCCAAATACCTGAGTAGAAATTGTAGAGTCTCCAGTGTAAACCATAGCAACAGGCAAAGTGAAGCCGATGACGGTGAAGGTACGAGTGCTCGCTGCAGCAAAGTATCGTTCTTTTTCTATCCGGTAACTATACATTAAAATCATTAAAAATCATTAAAATTTTAAGAGAGATTCAAAATTTAAAAGATTGAAATCATAGTTTCAAATAATGTTCCTATCTACTTCGTTTCTTACTTTCAATGTGATCATATTATGAAAAGCTTAGGATAACACAATTTTGAGAAGACATTAAGTGGCACGTATAAACGCTCTGATACTTTTCATAAATCTCTTCCTGAGAATGGAGCATTTGTCCTATTATGAAAAATTTCTAGTTCTCACCTTGACCTCCAGGTATCACTCCACATCTCAGCGCTATAGAGATTATGGCTAGCAGTGAAAACATAAAGAGATCGGTCGGAAGTTTTGCCGTATTTATGAGCACATTCATATTTGCCCACTAAAAATTTTAGCTATTATTGTAGATAAAACTAACAACAGATTTCCCATTTTTTTTTTGGAATCGTTCTCACGACAGCGAATTTCGAACTCAGCACTTAACTTTGAATGACGCTGACGTGGAAGTTCCTCCACTTTCCCATGTGCTTTGGAGGTACAACTTTCGCTCAATTCAAAACAAAATCTTCCAAAGCACGTCTTGTGATCAATTCTGCCATTTTGAAGCACAAAAGAATTGATTGGCGAGGAATGCATGCCAATTTTTGATTAAAACGAGGGAAGTGGAAAGGATCACTTGGAAAGAAATTCTAATGAGCTGTGGCCAATTTACCTAAATCGGAGTAAGCAGTAATGTAGAGTGCTGTGCAGAAACTGCGTCGGCCGGGGTTCGACAGCGCAAGTGGCGGTCGAATAAAATCATTTCTGATTGATAATCGATAGCCAATATCTCTCAGCAAAAGTGGGTTCAATGTCATTAACGACTACCCCGCCAGACCGTAGACGGTTGGCTGTTGACAGATAACGCATTGTAGCATAGGAAGAGTGCTGTGCAAAACGAGCGTCGATGGTGCAACGGTTAGCGTGCGCTCCCGGAAAGAGTGAGATCTGGGTTCAAATCCCGGCTGTGACGCAAACATCTTTGCACAGCACTCTACACTATTGGGTATATTATACCATCATATCACCGCAAGTGGCGGTCAAATAAAATCATTTCTGATTATGCAAATTATTCAGAAGACAAGCCTCAAATTCTTTTCTCACCAATACATATGTGATGCTGTGTGATAATATTATAACCTTTCAAAAGTAGATTGAGTAGTCGACTAAACATCGGCGTTACAATGGAGCTTTTGAAAGAACATATGCAAAAAATATATAACATTACGAAAAGGAAGCACAGATTATTGGTGGGAAGCGTTTTGGAAGCAAATTTTGGGGAGATAAATCACGTTATACCTTTATTTCGAGTGTTTTCTTAGGACCACGCTCAAATTTGAATATATCTCTTCATTTTTATCTGAGCCAGCATGTCATGTGGTGTGTGGGGACTGGTGCACATACAGAGGATTGGCTAAAAAAGATTGGAAAACGATGGGTTCTGCCCGACTGAAGAGACTGTAAGGTCGAAACACGTGTATCGGGCTTCACGAGAGCCCTTTACCAGTCCACATGACATGTTGGCTCAAATAGAATTGAAGAGATCTATTAAATCGCGTTAGTCAAGCTTTGATTTTTCATTAATTTCTCGCATTTACTCGAACTTAAACGTATCCTCAATGGATGGCTCATGGAACAGGAGGGGAGTGAGATTGCATCTAAAATCTAGCATCACAACGAAGAAGAACGAGAACCGTATCAAAATTGGCCGCATGAAAACAAATGTAGTAAGGCGTCTTGTCGTGAGACACCAGAATTCAACATTTTATAGGATCGACAGTGCATCGAAATCGCGAACTAAAGCGGACGTTGTTGAGAACACAGCCGAGATGTCGCTCAGCTGAGACATCCTTAGTCACACTTGTTTACGTTACAAATTTTACATTAAGGCGGATGTTTATGAAGCAACCTTAATTTTCATATCTCCTGCAAGGACAGCCAAATCAAGAAGATATTATAGAATTCGTATAGTGAATTGCCACTTCATATGTGAAAAGGCCCCTAATTCCTAAAAGCAAGAAGTTGAAACTTTTCACCCGAAATTGCGCTAACATGCATATCATTGGATCTCACAAGAAAAATGCACGGAACTGCATTTAGTACAATTTCGACTTTTTACTGATGAATGACATTAGTTTCGTTTTCCAGTTGATGAAATTGAAGAGCAAGATGTAATACATTTCACAACATTAGGAAGAACAGGAAAGGGAGATCTGTTTATGTCTTGTGCTTGTTTCATGTCTATCTTGTTCTCACGGATCTTACTTAGGAGCCAATTTTTCGCGGACGTTCTGCGTGACCATAATTCCATATTGTTCAGGACTTCCTCGGTCTGATTTATCTTGATTTTAATGTCCGGGCCCTCCGCAATAACCTAAGGCGATAATCCAGGTAAATCACCTCCATGCGAAAAGGACATTGTTAGTTTACTGTTCATAGAAAAGCAGTGTAAACATAAGGTAAATATAAATTTGAGAATACTGAGTGGTCTGCAAACATTCGAATTCATATGGGGTTGTACACGCGTTTCACCCATAACTGGGACACGTGCTACCATTCTACCTCTGTAAGGGACGATAACAGCACTGACCTGAGACATCGGCAACGCACCGCTCTATTACCACTTTTCGTCGATTGCTTGTATGTTATATATATATTTATTTATTTATTTATTTTTTATTTATTTATTTAGAGTTGACTATATATATAAAAGGATAAAGGAAAAAGCTCTCGGCGTTGATCAATTCCTGAGGGATTCGCATGCATTCGACTTCAATTTTTAACTTCGTTTGAGGTGACTGAATGCTTATTTGGCTTTTACATTGACTCGCGGTGGCCTCCCGCTAAACCGAGTCAGTGCTGCTTATCCTCCCAGACAAGTCTGAGACCTGTCTGGTACCAATTTACCGACCCCGGAGGAATGGTTGGTTTGATGAGCCATGAGCGCGAGATCGAACCACGGTTCAGCGGGAGGCCACCGCGAGTCATTGTAAAGGCCATATGTGCATTCAATCACCTCAAACGAAGTTAAAAATTGAAGTCGAATGCATGGCGCATCCCTCAGGGATTGATCAACGCCGAGAGCTTTACCCTTTATCCTTTATCTATTTATATATATTATATATATATATATATATATATATATATATATCCAACAGCACCAATAACTGAGAGCGTGACATGGGCTTATTTTTCACAGTGGTAACAAAGCAGGATGTCGAAGGTGTATTGGTAGCACTCCCCCTCGATATGGGTGAATTGAGATTCAACGCTCTCCTATGGTGGTAGAATTTTTACATACCAGTCAGTACTTTCAGTTGTACAACTACAAAACTGTAAAACAGCTTCGAAAAATAGTAAAATAAAGATGAGAAACAAATAATTGATCAACATGATTTTGAAAAGGCATACGGATACGGCTTATAAAGAACAAGCGAGTCACAATAGGGCAAGTAATGCACCAAGAAATTCAAGGGTCACTGTGCTAGGAGGCATAACTCTCCCTGATGCTGCGCGCTCGCTATTATAATTGGGCCCAAGCTTTTCACCATCTCAGCCCATTTCCAAGGTGTCCTTGCGTAAGGTTGCATGTGGCTTACAGATTTGCAAGATCAACTCCTTGGAAGGCCAGAGCTGAAGAGACGAATAAGAATGAACAGGAAGTAAAGGTCGTACCCATACCACCATTTCCTCAGCCGTTCTATAGACAACAAGACCCCAACGAGGAGATTGATAGAAAATTCCAGAAATTTGCGGACGAGACTTCTGGAACTCTCACTCACTATCGCACGGAGACATTTCAATCGAACCTCACCGAACTACCAAAGCGCGGCATGAAAGAGGTTCGAGAGTTGATAAGGAAGAAAGGATAAAGCTATCAGCTGGTGATAAGCGTGGAGAATTTGTTGTGATTCCTCGACACTTAGATATCGTAAAAACAAATAAGCATCTCAAAGATGGTTTGCTTTAACGATCATATTGTGTAAAGGAATTCAAAAGGCAAACCGCAAATTAAACAATGAGTGGGTCCGTACGGCAAAAGCGGCAGGCTTAAGACCAACTATCATTTCTCAATTGAAAATCCAATCACCAACATGTCCTGTCTTATACTTATCTATAAAAACACATAAGTTAGTATCCGCTGATGATCTAATGTCTAACGATCCATCTGTACTCAAAGTTAGACCCTCATCGGCTGTGAAGGCGGACCGATCGATGGAATAGCATGGTTCTCAGCTTTAATAACATCCCAGTTGCTAGAAAGCATTCCAGCCCATCTGACGAACACTCAGATGCTCCTGGATCGTCTACGTGACGCGAACCTGAACATCGCGTACGTAATGGAGTCATTCGACGTCACTGCTCTAATACCAGCGTGTCGAATGACTCCGCATTGCAAGCCACACATGAGCTTCTGATACAACACCAGGGAGCTGTAAACATGTATGGATTGTCGACTGAGCAGTTCATGGTCCTATTTGAAGAGTGCCTAAACTGCTCAATCTTCAGATGGTCAGAGAAATATTATGCTCGAATGAGAGGGCTGGCAATGGGACAGCGACTGGCACCTAGCCTGGCGATTGCCTTTATGTCTAGAGTGGAAGCTCCAGTAATGGATCTCCAATCAACTCTACTATAAGTATATAGATGATTGTTTGGTTATCTGTTCCACTCAAGAGGAGCTAGATAATTACCGTAGATTGTTGAATGAACAGTCAGAGTATATGAAATCTACCCGTGAGATACCAAAAAATAATTGGCTTCTATTCTTGAACGTGCATTAAGCTTAACTGAGAGCGGCTACATAAACAAAGTGGTACCGAAAACCATGTAATAAGAACATCTTGGTTTACTATCTCTCTTCTTATCCCTCACATACGAAAAAGGCGTTGGTAAAAAACATGCTTCGAACAGCAGCCATTATATGTACCGGGGAGGAGCAAAAAGTAGAATCCGTGAAAGTGGCTCGGGAAATAGCCACTTATAATGATACAAATTTGTAAAACGTCGGCTTAGGTTTGAAGGAAACAGACCGCCTCCGCACGAAAACTCGAATGAATGGAGAGTACCGTTTATCCTCCCGTTCTTTTCAAATGAGATTAGTATAGCTATAAAACGCTGTTTGAAAAGAGCGGGTTTAGAGCAATCGGTGGCCATTATTGAAATACCACCGAATACTCTAGGACGCCAACTAGTTCGCAACCGCATATATGACCGTCTCTGTATAGTGAAAGATTGTAAAATATGTCTAACGGCAGAGACGGTGATTGCATGAGCGTAGGTACAGCCTATGTAATCACTTGCAAAGCGTGTAGCGATATTATATTGGCGAAACGGGTAGGCCCCCATAGAAAAACACCTAGCTGACAAGCGTCTTAATGGACGGAAAACCCCGCTAGGAACGCATAGAGAACAAAAACACGACGGAGTGGATTTTGAGATCGAAGTCACCATCCTTGCGCACAAACAAAAAACATCAGCGCGGAAAATTTTGGAAGCACCTTGGATTAACACCACCAATCCAACTATAAAGCGCAGGGAAGAATCCCTCATTAACACTTGTGATATGAGTCAGTATATTAAACTGTTGTTTTGATGGGTAAAGTGCATTACGAGTCTATGTGATCTCCTTCCGGTGATCTCCACGTGAATCATTCAGTGGGGGACACATAAAAAAGCGGTGGGTACGTTGAGAGTTGATTATGTGCTTGATGCGATTGAAATCTAGGTCTGGTGATTTTTTTGAAGGAGTAATGGAGGTGTTTGACTGATTGGATTGCGGACAATTTGACCTTTGCAGGCTCTGAAGAAGGCGAAGTGCCGAAACGTTAGGTGTAAAATAAAGACTAATGTAACACCTCGTGTTTGGCTTAAAGGAGAAAATCAGGAATTACAATGAAGCATGCCGAGGTTGATAGACAGTCGGTCTTGGGAAATGTTTGTAAAGTGAAAAGTCGTTACATATTATAATCACCCTACATTGAGAACCTTATCTGTTAGTAACCGGCAATTTCAACGAGTGGCTGTCTTTTATGGTCGAGACCAGTCATGTCGCAATCAATCCATATGGATCGTCATATTTCACCAACTCTTTCTTGACATTCTAAGGGCAGTTGAATGCAATTATCTTTAAATGTGAAGTGAGTCCAAAAGTCCACGTTCCCATATAGCCAACTTACTCAGAGTATCACATAGGGTGCGAGAACCTACTGAACTCCTAATCCAATATTCCTAGCTTCTTTGAGTTCTCTCCCCCCTCCCGCTTAGGGAAGACAGTAACATTTTTTAACAAGATTTTCAACTTACAATCAAAACAATTAAGCATAGAGCCCTCAACGTCGATCAAACCCTGAGGGATGTGTCACACATTCGACATCATCAGTCATCGTTACAGGTGACTGAATGCACCTCTATATTTATGGTGGTGGTCTACATGTATCAAGCCAGTGATGCTATCCTCCTAAACAACTCTAGTACAAATTCGCCGCCCCAGAGTAATGGCAAGCTTGGTGAGCCTTAAGGGCTGGATTAGGCCATTGCCCTCATCTCTGTCGCAGGGCACCTTTAACCACTTCGCGATAAGCACCCTTTTTAGCACGTTTGAGAAGTCACAAATATTCTCATAACTAGAACATCGGAGGCTTCCTATGTTGAATTATTGAACCGCAATATACTTTTCATATGTTCATCCGGAAATATCACAAACACACTCATTCAAAAGAGATCCGTTTCAGTCATAATGCAAAGCAACACCAGTACTTATATGTTAAAATACGACAAAAAAAACCGATCCTTTTCGCTGGATAAGAAATTTTCATAAATGTTAGCATTCATTCAAATGCTTGAATCTCTAGTTAGCGCGATACGTAGCCGGTTTTTCAAAACTGTCTTTTGCAACGCTGTTAAATTCAAAATAAAGTTAAGCTTCACATCGATCGAACAATTTATCTATTACTCCGCTGGAAGCACGAAAAGCACATGAACATGTAGAAAGAATCTTTTGTCAGAGTTAGACGTTCTATCTAGAGTTTCTTCCGGAATAGACAAACAATTCCTAGTTGAACAACTAAAATCGCATTTTCATGTGATTCACCGAAGCGCCAATCGATCGATGAAGTGTTGAATTGGCCGCATTCGCCTTGTGCCCACACCCCGTGGATTAGTCAAAAGACGCATGCTCGCGCATGTGAATCAATTTTATTTTCCCTGCTGTTTCGCAGACAAACGGTCTTTCCACAAAATAAGGACAGTGTTGGAATCATCTAGCGGAATGATTACTAATACTTTGAAGAAAGAGCTGTGTCTTGCGAGAACAACAAGGATCTATGATAAATTAAATTGTCTCTTACCACACGTAGCATCTTCTCTCACAAACGTAACGATTGCTAAACTTTTCCCAGTGTTCATAGATCGAATAAACATCATCTAAACTCGAGATGACGAGGGATTTTATCTCTATACCACTTTATATCAGTAGCATGATAATAAAACTACAACTCCAAGAATGCTGAATGACATGCAAAACTGTGAACCTCGAACGGAAGCGGAACCCGCGTCCTCACCTTTGTGGCCGAACCACTGCACTGGGAATCATTTTATTGTCACTCATTCTTCGATGGAGTGCCGAAAAAATGTATTTCAGTGGCTGAGTCATAGTAATGCAAGCAAAATAGTTGATAATGTCAGTCCTCAATTACATGAAGAAGAGAATGGTGAAGAAATCGTCCGCGGTATGGGATGAGATGTGGCGGGGTTTGACTTTCAACTGAGTCGAAAGTCTTGCATATTACTCAACATGCTTGGATATATGACTACAACATAAATCCTATGTTATCCACTAATGCACAATGATACTCCAGACTCTCAACTTCGGGCGGGAGCCGAACCCACGTTCACTCTTTCCTTGGCGCATCGCAAAAAGAGTGACAGAGGAAAAGGAGCTGTAGTAGTTCACTGGTTAACACAAGCGCTTAGTGCTACGTGGGTTAAGCTCCAGCGCGAGGGTTCAGGTATTGTGTATTACTCAACATTTCCAAGACAGATTATCGATTAACCTCGGCACTAATTGAATAAATCCACGACCTTCTCTTGTTCAGCAAAAAAGATTTCTCGCCCATCTAATACTCCGTAAGACTGCTCTACATATTGACCTGTGGACTAGTAAACAACAAAATACGGCTCTGATGAAGGCAGAACTACCATAACGTTGACACTGATACGAGTTCTGTAGTACTTTTTGTACAAAACAAAGGTGTTTTAACCTCGCGTTTGCTAAACAAAATGAAGTCAAGAAACTACTCAACATGATTGGATATATAGTTACAACATTACATAATTACTAGAAAGCCGTCCAATTGAGAAATGTTACCGATTACAAGGACATTATGCAATTCTGGGTAGTTCAAATGTGCAATGACACTGTTCCACTCTTGATTTCGGCATTCTGAGTGCCGATATTTCTTTCGTACCGCGATTGTCGAAAAGTCAATGATGTGCACGGACTTCTTCTTGAGTTTCGTTCAGAAACATGGCTCGGTCGCAGTTACTTTCTAAATTCACCTGCTTACTTGAACATAAATACTACTTCGAGTTTGGCGAGAAAAAGAGCATTAGCCACGTACCACGCAGGGATGTTCTTTTCTTGCCGGAGATTGGATTGCGGTTCTATCGATTATATGTGGATCGAGGAACGAGAGATGTCTGAAGTAATGCCATGTTGACTGATCTCCCTGATACTTCACTTTCCATTCCTTTTTTCCATAACTCTAACCAAGAAGAAACGACAGATGTACAGCTTATGAACATCGAGTAATAGAAAAGAAGTGACGAAATATGAAAATTGGCTGCACAAAGTTCTTTCCGACGAGCTTAGAGTGTACGAGCATCGCCTTCGCAATTGTAGAACTTTGACTAAACGGTTCCAGACCAATCAATTATTCGGAAAAAAGACTAATAGGAATGCAAACTAAGCAATAAATAGATAGACTTCATGATAGGCTCAAGATAAGTTATCAGATATCAATGAGCAAGGCCCATAAAAACAGTCAATTGAAAAGGTAAAAAGCTAGTAGATATGCGTAAGTAATAAACAAAAAGAGATAATGAAATTTCGAACGAATCAGTATTGACTACCAAGAAGACAACAGATCAGTGAGAGATAGAAAACAAGAAAACACTGAAAAATAATAAACTTAAATAAAGACAATCTACCAGCATAGTAAATCAAGTACTAACATCTCATCAGTTCTGTTTTTGATAGTCCAATGACACGAGTGAATTCTACCCACATCTTCACATAATCCTTATATTGGTACGACCAGACCAATATATTCTTTTTTCTAAGAGAGTGCACTGAGTACCACGCTTTTTTTCCAGAAACACAGGAAAAATTGTTATTAGTCGTAACTTTCATTTCGAGTGTTTTCTTAAGACCACAGCTCAAAATCAATATGCCTTGCAATCATTTTTGAGCCACGCATGTCAAGACATATTGATTTTGAGCTGTGGTCTTAAGAAAACACTCGAAATGAAAGTTATGATATATTGAATATATTAGCCACGAGAAATCGAGTGTACAACACTTTGTGTTCATTGAGTTCTTCACTGGACATAAAGTGTAAAGCGTTCGTCGTCGCTAACTCTTATTGTGGGGACTTGAGCACCCATAGAGATTAGCAAAAGACGAGAAAGGGTACCTCCCCGACTGATGAGATCGCAAGATCGAAACACGTGTATCGGGCTCTATAAGTCAGCCCTCCTTTAACAGACCACTGACATGCGTGGCTCAAAAATGTTATTAGTCGGTCTGTGGGAATTGTACTATGCGCTCACACTTCAGACTATCCTCGTGAGTACCCAGCCCCCACGTTTAGAGCCTGGCAAGCTATACGTTTGGTATCAAAATGCCAAAAACAGTAACAAATATGGGCCTCATTCCCCTGACCGCGAAAGAGCCCCTGGTACGGCAGCGCCAGGTAGGACGAGTACGGAGAGGCTGCTAAAATCTCAGGGCCGAACTAGGCTGCCAAGATCGAAACGGACTAAAATGACGATCTGTACCTACAACGCAAGAACCCTTGCTCATCAATCCGCTGTAGAAGATCTATTGATTCAAGCAAGAAGAATAAGGTACGACGTCATTGGCCTGGCTGAGACGAGAAGGCGCCATCCTTTTCACGCTGTCTATGACACCGGAGAAGAACTGTTCCTTGGAACATGCGATCGCAGAGGTGTCGGTGGCGTTGGCGTCCTCGTCAAATCGAATTTGACCGTGAGCATTGATTCGTTCGAACAACTAACAACCCGTATCGGACGATTACGGTTGAAACGATGTGGTTCTATGCCGGCTTTGACCATCTTCGTTGCTTACGCACCAACATCAAGCTATGACGAAGACGAAGTCGAAGCGTTCTATATGGACCTCGAAAAATTCTTCAGAGAAGATCATACATTCTTCAAGGTCATTGTCGGAGATTTTAACGCAAAAATTGGACCTAGAAGAACGTCTGAAGAACGGCACATAGGGACCCACGGACTAGAATGGAATGAACAGGGTGAGAGGCTATCCGAGTTTATCATGACGACCCAAACCATCCATGGTAACTCGCAATTCCAAAAGCCTCTCTCTCAGCGATGGACGTGGGAGTCTCCCAATGGAGAGTACCATAACGAAATAGATCACATCATAGTAAATCGAAGGTTTTGCCTGACCGACGTCGCTGTTGTTCCCAAGTTCTACACGGGATCAGACCATCGCCTCCTTCGCGCAACGTTCCGATTTTCGAGGAGAGGAGAGAAAGCCGCTAAATTCAAACAACGAAGTCCCAGAACTACCATAAACTGGGATGTATTCAAATCATTAGTCGGCTCTTGGGAAGATACCGTTGTCGACAACATCGACGAAGAATACGATCGACTCGTTGAATATCTTCACGTTAGCGCTAAAAAAGCCGAGAGTCCTAAGGTCACGAAGAGACGCTTGTCTCCGCAGACACTCGAGCTGATACGTCAACGTGGAATCGCACGAGCTCCAGGCAACCGAAACCTTACGTCCGAACTTGCGAAACGATGCAGAGAAGCGATAAAAGAAGACCTTAAAGAGAGAAGAGCAGCAGTTATGGCAGAAGCTGCAGAAGCTGGGAAGAGCATTCGCAAAGCCCAGCGAGGCTTCGCCAACTATAAGACCAAGATGATTGCACTCCGATACCCTGACGGGACACTTACAGCTTCCAGAAGGGCTATGGAGAAAATCATCCACCATACTACTCGGATCTCTTCGCTAGCCATGTTCTCTTACCGTCATATAAATTGAAAGAGGACGAATATGTCGTTCCACCGGTCCTTCCTTCCGAAATCCGACATGCTATATCGTCGGTGAAAAACAGAACAACACCCGGTCCAGACAGGATTAGACCAGAACATCTGAAGAACCTGCCGCCAGTTCTCATCAACACCCTGGCTCGGCTCTTCACTCGCTACCTGTCAGAATGCAAGGTCCCTATTCAATGGAAAACCAGCAAGACCGTATTGTTGTTCAAAAAGGGAGACCTTCACGACATAGGCAATTATCCCCCATCTGCTTGCTGTCCGTTGTCTATAAACTCTTTACTCGAGTCATCCTGAACAGGATTGACAGAACACTGGACGAAGGACAGCCATGCGAACAAGCAGGGTTCAGAAAAGGATTTAGTACCATGGACCACATCCACACGATCACAAGACTCATTGAAGTTTCGCGAGAGTACAAACAACCACTCTGTCTCACTTTTATCGATCTGAAAAAAGCCTTTGATTCAGTGGAAACAGAAGCGGTTATAGAGGCTCTGGATAACCAGGGCGCCCTACTCGGTACATAATGATCCTTCGTGAGCTTTATAAAGATTTCACGACCAGAATATCTCCATTCTACAACAATATCACCATTGACGTAAGAAGAGGGGTTCGACAAGGCGATACAATATCGCCAAAACTATTCACTGCCACCCTACAAAACGTCATGCGAACATTAGAATGGGACGAAATGGGAGTGAAAATTGACGGTCGACAATTAAACCATCTTCGCTTTGCTGACGATATCGTTCTCATAACACCAAACATCAGCCAAGCGGAACGAATGTTGACTGATTTCGATAACGCCTGTGGAAAGATCGGTCTTCAACTGAATCTAACGAAAACAATGTTCATGAGGAACGGATGGGTTTCTAATGCCCCATTCACGCTCAACGGAACGACAATTTCCGAATGCTCCAGTTACATCTATCTAGGTCGTGAAATCAACATGATGAACGACCTAGCCCCAGAGTTGAGCAGGAGGAAACGAGCGGCTTGGGGAACGTTTAAGAGCATCGAAGATGTAGTGAAGAGGACAAAGAACATCCGACTCCGTGCCCACCTTTTCGACTCGACAATTATCCCTGCCCTAACGTATGCAGCAGAAACCTGGTCGCTACGTAAGCAGGATGAAAGATCACTTGGAGTTATCGAACGCGCAGTCGAAAGGTCGATGCTAGGAGTATGCCGTATCTCGCAAATGAGGACAAAGGATCCGAAGTTCCGACCTACGTCAACGATCGAAAATCAGAGACGCCGTTCTACACGCCAGGATATCGAAAATAAGGTGGGCCGGACACGTGATGCGCTTCAACGACAACCGATGGACGAGAGCCGTTACCGACTGGATTCCTCGGGACGTCAAGCGCTCTAAAGGAAGACCACTGACCCGTTGGTCCGATTTCTTCACGAAAGCGATGGAAGAAAGATATGATGCTCAGCGAATTCCTAGAGCGAGGAGGACCCACTGGGCTACTCTTGCACGCGATAGGGAAAATGGAAGAGTTGCTGGTACCCGCTCGAGTCACTCGACGATCAACGGGACGACAGGTGATACATCTGATCGTCGTGTACCCCATTGTCTCTCTGCATACGCAACCGTCTTTTCTCACGAACGTAACGATCGCGAATCTTTTCCCACTGTTTATAGATCGAATTAACATCACCTAAATTAGAGAAAACGAAGGAATTTTTTTACCTCTTTAGAGCTGTGATTTGATGCTATAACTACATATTCAAGAATGTTGAGTGATATGCAAAACTTTGAACTTCGCACGGGAACTCAATCCACGCCTCACCCTTTCTGAGAGCATGTGCTAACTACTCCACCACCGGGGCTTCTGTTCAGCTATCACTCTTTCTACGACGTAGAGTCAAAAAAGGCAGTTTTGCAGAGCAAAAGTCGAAGTAATATATAACAGTGAAATGAAAGGCTCGAGTTCGGAATTATATGAACAGTTGAACCTCAAAGAGTTCGCTTCTACTACGAGTGGAATGCAGGTTCGACTCCCGCCTGGGTCGAGAATTTTCCTATCACTCAGAATTCCTGAATATGTAATTATAACATGAACCTCACGTTATCCAACAATGCTGAGTGATAATCATAACCCTAACCCTCGAGCGAGAGCCGACCCAAAGTCTCATCCTTATCAGAAGCATGTCCCAGAAAGAGTGATAGCAGAATAGAAGCTGCGGTGGCAAATGGGTTCGGACACGCCTCCGCAACGGGTGAGACGTGGGTTCACCTGCCGCTCGACCTTCAGTATTTTGTGCATCACTTAACATTGTTATTGTAGTCATAACCTCATATGACTGCTAATAAGGCGGTTAAACAAAGATTTTCTGCTGAATACATGAATATTAAGTGATACCTGGGTAATTCAAAAGTGCAATAACACTGTTCCACGCTTGATTTCGGCATTCTGAGTGCCGATATTTAGGGTCGCGAATATCGAAGAGACAAGGATGAGCCCGAACTTCTTAGTTCCAAACGATGGATCAGTCACAGTTACTTGCTGAAGTCACCTCTTTACTTGAAC
This sequence comes from Parelaphostrongylus tenuis, assembly GCA_019055375.1. Lineage (NCBI taxonomy): Eukaryota > Metazoa > Nematoda > Chromadorea > Rhabditida > Metastrongylidae > Parelaphostrongylus > Parelaphostrongylus tenuis. Next base: position 15,442 of record JAHQIW010003553.1, read on the forward strand.
TTGAATCATACTTAGCCCTTTCAAGCAGCGAAGCGGCCCCGGCATCTCTAACTGGCAACTCTAGACGGACTGTTCCACCTACCCGGATTTATAACCTCCAGCGTCCCACTGTCAGACGCAGCAAGCTGGGGGAAGAGATGCAGGGGAGGTGGGGCAAACCGTTTAGAGTTGCCAATTGGAGATACAGAAGCTGTGGATCCACGGTCCCCAAAGGGTTAGAATATCACGTCAAAGAGACAATGTTGGTCAAGTTCGACTATGGATATTGTCACCTGTCACCTTTGATATTTCTTTCCATTTTCTTATCTTGCTTATTTCTTTTGTGAATACATTAATAATGTTGTTAGCGCAATCTAAGCTTATAGAAATGAGAAATAGTCCGCCTCAGTGATTAAGAAGAAATAAACTAACGTAAAGCAAATAATTATTTTTGGAATGCAGAGAAATTGATGGGTATTTCGAGGAGAAATTTGTAAGCGCAGAAGTATTCTTATGTTATTGGATTTATTTTCTACGCCGCAGATATAGCTCCCGTGGGTTATTCTATCCATTCAAACCTATCCAGCTTTTTCTGTTTCAGTGGATTATGTTTCAAATTGTGAAGTTTCTGTAGTCGTCTCAACCTGCGTTCCACTTGATAGAGCTCAACTGAGAAATACATGACTGTGAATAAGGATCACTTTGAAAGTCATCTACTGTTCACTATATTTAAAGATGCATGTCATTTGTGGTATCACCTACCGTTCTGCAGTTCAATGACAGAGTAGACTGAATTCCAGTCTACATCCCACGCTGCTCATCGGATATAGAGTGAATGATTGTCGTTCAAGCTGATGTCTGGTTAGGTCAGTCCATCGCCCTTTCAAATACATGAGTTCGAAATGCTCGTGGTTTGATACGCTTCAAGTGTGCAGGTAAATCTAATTTTCAATCCTTCTATGACGGTAACCATTTTCTGCTAGCAGGCAGTTCGCGCTGCTACGAAAAAATACTGGTGATGCGTTACTTATTTATTTAAGGATAATGTGGTAGTTCTGCGTTGAATTAGATTCTTATCGACGATTAAGGTTGTCTTGCCGTAACGGAAATATTGAGCGTCATTTATGAGATTTCAGAAAAGTGATTTTTGTTTAAACAGCGCCAGTACTTGCTGTAACTCCGCAATTTTCAGTTGAGCAACGATATTCTTACGGAATGAAATTGAGGGAAAATACTCGGTACGTCGAGAATCTCGATGAATAACAGTAAAACCACCAATCCAGTGCTCTAATTTCTTCACACAAAACCTAGAAGAACGACTAGCTAGATAGAGACAAATGAAAGACTTACTGGTGCTCATTCAAGTCACTCGACAGTGATCGAGACGGCAGGTAATGCAGGTGAGGATAATTCCTTTCGATAATGTTGTGAAGCAGTTATGGTCAAGTGATCTTTATTGAAATAGTTTTGCAAAAGGAGCAGGAGAAAATTGCTGGTTTAATTCAGCATTGTATCTAATGTACAGGAAAAATACTGCGGAACTCTTTGCCTGTCAGTGATTAAATTAAAACAACACCCGAAATATGGAACTACTACAACTGATTGAAGGCCAAACTGCTGCAACGCTGAACAACTTACTCATCTCCAATCATCGTTCGTAAAAATTCATAACACGAGCTATGAATGCACAGAGCTGACGGTGCCTTCGATTTGTCATTGATGAAACAGGCAAAACAGATTTCGTTACGTACCAAATATGAGAACTCTCGCTAATATTTTGGAAATGCGACAAATTTTCCACTTCACACACTATCCCGCCCACCACTGGGATGAGACCTGTGCTGTGGAAGAAACGCTTTCGACAAAATTCTTCGATTCTTTAAAGGTGATCATAAAATACTGGTGAGTACTCGAGAAAGTCGTCAGCAAAGAGATCTTCAAAATTGCACTTCCGTAGTATATGCACAACAGTTTTGTGAGCTAGAGAAAAAATTCTGCTGTTGCGCACTTCCATGAAAGTCGGAATCGTACTCAATGCAGTTCTGTAGAGTTTCTGTAGAGTTTCTTTTCAATTTCTTGTAAGATCTACCAAAAGTTGTTCGGAAGCGTAGCCTTGAGTGAAAAGTTTTTGAACTTCATACAATGAAGAATTTGTGATTGTAAGATGAATGAAATGAGAATTCACTGCACGAAATATGTTCTCGAGATATTTGAGTTGTGTGCCCGTCTTACAGAATTTGCGAGAAATTGAGGTCACTTCATAAACGTCCAGTTTGACGAGAAGTTTGATGGGAAGAGCGTTAAAAAGGTGATTAAGAATTCCTCAGTTGAGTGTCACCTCCCTCCGCTCTCGAAAGCTTCCACATCACTTTCATAGTTTGATGCACGCAGCCCTATAGTGTGTAGCATTCTTGTGCCTCAAAAAGACACCTCAATATTTTTTTGACCAATTGCAACACAAATCACCTTCGTCTTTTTTGTATTGTTTGACTGTTTATGGTAATTCATTCCCCGTCCTATTTCTGAACACTTGTGAAACTTTGTAGAACTTCCTGCTCGATAATCAGTCAAAGTATTTATCGATCAAGGAACCAATATCAAAAAATCAGATTTAAAAATGGCAGAGGAGATTTTACTGGCGTAGTAAATGTGAAATGCTAATGAGAAGATCAAAGCTTCTCCAATGCAATCGAGGCTTCCTTCAAGCTTGTTGTCAATAATTTCTCTAACCAATTTTTTTGTACTTCAATTTACAATTTTTTTTACTTCATTTTTGCCAATCGAAATCTTCTTCTACAAATTTTTCATTGAAAGTGCAATTGTAACGTCGATGTGTAGTCGACTGCAAATTTTTTATTTTCGGGAAAGTCACGACTTTATGGCGCAGTGTCACAAAAGAGATGGGGGAATTGATGTTAAGCCGCAGCACGTGAATAGTCGGAATTCACTGAAATTCGTTTCAAGTGGTCTTTTTTGTGTACCTCGTTTTCTTCACAAATTCGGCCTACATTCCTCGCCAACCAATTTTCACGTGCTCCCGCTCAACAGAATCTGTTATGAAACGTGCTTTCAAAGCTTTAATTTGAATTTTAACGTATTGAAAATCTGTGGAGCACTTGGAGAAAAAAGCGCTTCTACGCCAGCGCTATATGTATGAGTGCCGGATTTTAAGTCCATTGTTGTCTTGCGAAATAACCTGATTCGAGAACATGGAAGTGTTTTCAGTAGAGTCTCCATGTTCATTGAGTTATTTAGATAACAAGAATGAATATTCTTCAACTATGCCAAACCATCTGACAGGTCCCTTTATGATTTCACTGACAGCCATAATCTCGGTAGTGTCGGGATGTGGAGTGGTGCCTGCTGGTCAAGGTAAGGAACACAAAATTTCTGTCATTGCACAAATACTTCCAATATTAGATAGAAGTTCATGAACTCCAATCAGAACGAATATATGTGTCGCTTCATATGTACTCAAAATTGTCGCATTCCGAAACTTTTAATTGAAGGATTACGATTTGAACTTTTTTATTCTATTTTATTTCATTTGATCCGTCTAACAATCTTCTTTTTCACTGAACATATCCTGAATTTCCAGAATTCAACTGATTTTTTGTCTTCTTTTTGAACGCCGCATAACAGTAGTTGACCGCGCCTCAATTTCGAGGATAGCCTGTATGGCGTACCGTAGGGGACTTCGATGTTGACTGCTAAGAGTGTTGGGGCGGCGTTTGGCCCACGCCCGCTGCTTCAAGCATCACAACCGCTAGGGCACTGCGCCTCCGAATTCAAAATAATAAGTGCGAAACTACAATCATTATTCAACATAGTAACTTGATGTTTAATCAGCCAATGAAGAAACTACGAAATTTCGCTGCAGTAAGCACTCGGATCTTCACCGTCACCGGCTTCACTTTGCCTGTTGCCATGGTTTACAGTAGAGACGCTGCAATTCGTGCTCAGTTATCTAATATTGCAAGTAGCAGAGGAGCAGCTCAGGCATCAGTAAACCGTCTTGTGGTGCAAACAGTGAGATGACAGGTCTTACATTCCAATTGTTTTTCTCTCTCGCAATTTCTGGAAAGTTGACGGAGGTAAACACTGAATTTTTGGGAAATTTCATTGAAAACAAAGCCAAATGAATACTTGAATCAATGAATTAGTGACTTTTTGAATAAGTAGAGAATTTCTGCTTTTCAGGTTTTTGATGTTCTTGAAAGCCAAGGTCGTGGTGCACTCCTACCTGATGCAGTAATCTCAGCCATTTTGGGCCAACTTACTATCAACATCACTTACGAACCACTGGAATGCAAGATGGTTGCTCTCAATCCGATGGCGGATATGCGTTGGTTCAGTAATGGACATCTTTTTGGACAATCAAAAAGATAAATGTAATAGGCATTAGAAAAGTAGAACTTTTTTAGTTGTTGATTCTAAAACGACAAACACACCATTGGAGCATGCCTTTGCATAAAGGAGAAGAATGTCATAGTAAAGTTAAGATTGATTCTTTTGAATAACATAGAAATATAATAATACTTTTTGTATTAGAAATATAATAATATAATAAATAGAAATATAATAATACTTTTTTGTAGTAGTTTGTCATGCCTTTTTTTTGCGAGAATGATTCGGTGTTCAATGTATGACGTAATTTAGAAGATTTTGAAGAATAGAAACAATAACTGATCACTATTCTTTTTAGCTTTTTCACTGTTCCACTTCAATGCCATATTTGTGAGGTGTACTTCTAGTACCATGACTTCTTGCAGAAGTGATGATGAACGATAAATGCATCATTGTCAGCAACACGGTGACGGGGATTTGCACTAAACTGATGGCGGAAGCGGTGAGGCGGAGAATGATGTGTAACATGCCCGTGGCTATTGGGGCTATTCCTCCTCAGCACTTGATGATTGGAGGAACTACCTCGGTTTGAGCAGCTTCCTATTCTTGCACAAACTTTGTTTTGTAAAGTGAAAATTCTATGTAGTCCACAAACATAATCATGGCGAGTTGGTCGAGAACGATGTGGCAAAGTGTAGTGAACAGAGCAGTGCGGATGTTAGCATCGGGTCCGCTTGGATCGACCTTCTTCTCAGCATCTGCTGTTGTCAGTGGAAACTAAATTTCAAATGTGATAAGTACAAATATTTTCATTAAATCGGCATATGTAGCATCTGAGCATCGGTAAACTCATAAATCACCTAATTGATGATTAGTTAGAGTGATGCAACGAGTTACATTGAAATCCGGCTTTCTTTATGATGTTACTGGTAATCTAGAAAAAAGTACTCAGGAAAAACTCTTGCATGCCTGTAATTCGAGAATATAATTGCATTATCCATCTAATAGTATCAGAGGTATGCAAAGATGATGAGAGGAGCGAGTCCTTTGTTCCCATTATAGCCTAACCAATGCTCACAAGGTCTTTAGTTGGACAATGATTACAAATGTAAAAAAATACAATAAAAAGATTTGATATAGATTGCTACATATTTCGTGCGGTGACACCACTTTAAACCTTCAACTGAGTATCTATTAATCTTCCCATATACAAGTGATTATTTATAAGAGCTGAAGATGACTGGGTGAAATTGGAAAGGATCTCTTTTCAATCGTATGCTTAGATTCCTGATTTTCTTCTTTAAGCAAATTGTCTGCAGTCCATTCAGTCAAAACCCTTACTGCTCCTTTAGAAAAAAATCACCAGACCTAGATTTCAATCGCATCAAGCACAAAATCAGCTCTCAACATACTCACCGCTTTTTATATGTGTTTCACCGAATTATTAAGTGGAGACCAACGGAAGGAGATCACATAGGCTCGTAATACACTTTACCCATCAAAACAGCAGTCTTATATGCCGACTCAAATTACGTGTGATAGCGAGGCGTTCCTATCTGCGGTTTATGATTGGATTGGTCGCGTTAATCCAAAATGCTTCTGAAATCTTTAGCGCTGATGTTTTATGTTCCTGCGCAAGGATGGTGACTTTGACATCAAAATCTACTCCGTCGTGTTTCTGTTCTCTGTGTGTCCCTAGCGGGGTATTCCATCTATTAAGACGCTTGTCAGCTAGGTGTTCTTCTATGCGGCCATAGAGCGGCCTACCCGTTTCGCCAATATATTTATCGCAACGCGCTTTGCAAGAGATTAGGCAGACTGTACCTACGCCCATGGAATCAGCAGCTCTGCCGTTAGGACATATTTTACAATCCTTCATTATACAGAGACGGTCATATAAGCGGTTGTGAACAAATTGGAGCCTTAGAGTATTCGGTGGTATTTCAATGATAGCTACCGATTGCTCTAAATCAGTTCTTTTGAAGAAACGTTTTATAACTGTACTAATCTCATTTGAAAAAAAAAAACGGGATGATAAACGGGACTTTCCTTTCATTCGAGTTTTCGTTCGAAAGCGCATTATTTCCTTTCAACCTAAGCTGAGGGGTTACAAATTTGTATCCATTAGAAGTGGCTATTTCCCAAGCCAGTTTCACGGATTCTACTCTCTGCTCCTCCTCGGTACATACACTGGCGGCTATTCGAAACATGTTTTTACCAAAGCCTTTTTCATATGTGAGGGATGAGAAGAGAGATAGTGGACAAAGATAATATTATTATTTGGCTTTCGGTACCACTTTGTTATGTAGCCGCTCTCGATTAGGTTTATTTGCACGTTCAAGTCGGTATTGGAAATACATATATTTAGGTATGAAAGGCATGGGTTCCTACAAGAAATGCCTATGCAGAAGCATGCTGGCTAATATAACATCCCTCCTTGCTGGTGAAAGCTCCCATCATCCAAGCTTTACCATAATAGCTGCCAACATAGCATGTTGCGAAATTCAAACAACGGACTAATCACGCCGAAAGCGAGGTGATATGTTATATTCGTTTGTAGTGTTCACTAAAAAGGCTTTTTCAGAATCAAAGCAAAGTACACAAGTTCCATCCTCCAAGCTATCGATCGAAAGCAAGAACTGCTACTCGTTGTTTGTAACAATTACAAATTCTAGCAGCGCGGGAAAAGATGAATTCGCAAACTTCATGAAGTCCTATTTCGGCTACATACCAAACGGCCATCTATATAAATTTCTAGAAATTACATAGCAGGAAATGTATTTTCGAGCAACAATTCTAAGGCATGATCGAAAGAAATGTGAAAAAAGAGTTGAAAAGTCGTTTTGCCAAAGATGTAGCTTCGTATGATTTCTCGGACAGTATACCTTCTTTGACTAAAAACTCTTACAGAAACTGCAATAGTGTTGATTTATCTTTTCGAGGAATTAAAATTTCCTCAAAATAAAAATTCTACCGTATAAGTACAAACGAAACGCAGTGTATTGCAAACAATCACTACTCAGACTACTTCAGAAGGAGAACGTAAACTCTTTCCGTTAGTAGCATGTAGTATGGATGCTTTTCCAGAAACCGAGCACAGTGGTGAAATTTACATTTCTCAAGCAACCGCATGACTATAAGAACTTGAATAAGACAAGGTGAAAATGTTTACTAACGGCTGAATATAAGTTTCTTTTATTCATCTTGCTGTGCATGAACGCCACATCAGGGCCAAATTTGTGTCGACATGAGGATCGTTTTTTTTAGTTTCAACAAAAGACCTTCCCAATGACAGTAAAAATTAAAATAAAAGTCTCCATCATCTTTGTTTTGTTTTGACCTACATGAAAATCGGCTGTCCTAACGTATTTTTCTAGTATCAATATCCAACATAAGCCTGATCACTTAACATAATCGATAGCCTACTGAGGAGATCATATGAAAGAGAGAATGAATCATTACTCGTGCTTATACTAACGATCAGAAATCAAGACTTTGCTTGTATGAAAAGATTTTTCAATCAGCTTAATGTTCAGTCATGTGAATGCCTTGATATGTGATTTATCCTATCAAATCTCAGTAGATAAGAGCCACTAAAGACAAAATATCATGAAGCGTTGAGAGCACACTCTAATTCCCACAAGCCATATAATCACAATTTTTCCTGTGCCCCTAGAAAAAAAGCGTGGTACTCAGCGTACACTTTTAGAGAGAACAGAATATATTGGCCTAGTCGTAACGATAACAGGGATATGTGAAGATGTGAGTAGAAATGCACTCGCGTCATTAAACATCAATAAACATCAAAAAGAGAACTAATGAGATGCTAGTACTTGGTTATCGATGCCAGAGGTCTTTCTCATTGTTTGAGTATCATTTTTCAGCATATTCTTGTTTTCTGTCTCTCATTACCCTGTTGTTTTTTCGCAGTCCATTATTTATTCCTTTAAAATTTCATTATTTCTTCTTGTTTTTTGCTTATATATTACTAACTTTTTACCTTTTCAATCGACTATTTTTATAGACCTCGCTCAAAACAACAATATCTCATAACTGATCTTGATTATAAATATATACGATTCCTATCATGAAATCTATATATTTATTGCCTAGTTTGCATTCCTACTAACCTTTTTATTAAATAACTGAGGTCTGGAATCATTCAGTCAATCATTGCGAAGGCGATGCTCCTACACTCTAAGCAAGTTGGGATGAACTGTGTGCCCAATTTTAATATTTCGTCACTCCTTTCTTATTACTCGATATTCATACGCTGTACATCTGTGGTTTCTTCTTGGTTAGAGATATGGAAAAAAGGAATGAAAAGTGAAATATTAGGGACATCAGTCAACATGGCAGTACTTCAAACATCTCTCGTTTTTCTGGATCCACATATCCATCGGTAGAACAGCAATTCAATCTCCGGCAGGAAAAGAACATTCCGGCGTGGTTTGTGGCTAAGCTCACTTTCTCGCCAAACTCGAAGTAGTGTTATGTTCAAATAAGCAGGTTACTATCGGAAGTAACTGCGACCCACCCATCTTTCTGAACGAAACTCGAGAAGAAGTTCGCCAGTGTCATTGATTCTTCGACATTCGTGATCCGAAATATCGGCACTTAGAATGCCGACATCAAGCTTGGAGCAGTGTCATTGCGCATTTGAACTACCCAGGTATTGCATAATGTTCATGTAATCGGCAACATTTCTCATTTAGACAACTTTATAGTAGTTATGTAACTATATATCCAACAATGTTGATTGATTTCTTGACTTTATTTGTTTACCAAACGCGAGGTTAATAGACGTCTATTCTGTACAAAATAGTGCAAAAGAGTTCGTGTCAGTTGTAATTTTTCGGCAGCTCCGCCTTCGTGAGAGTCGTGTTTTGCTGTTTACTAGTCCACAATCAATATGCAGACCAAATAGACCGAGTTTTACTTAGGCGAGAAATCTTTTTGCTGAACAAATGAAGGTCATGGAACTACTCAATCAACGGCGAGGTTAATCGATAATCTGCCGGAAATCCATAAGATCGACTGTTTTTAGAACCTCGCACAAAACATTCAAAATAATTCCAAAAGAAGAATGTCTAAAGCCTAAACGAGGTTGGTACGCCAGGGCCATCACCATGGGATTTATGTTGTAGTCATATATCCAAGCATGTTGAGTAATATGGAAGACCTTCGACCCAGTTGGAAGTCAACCCGCCACATCTCTTCCTATACGGCGGACGATTTCTTCAGCATTCTCTTCTTGATGTAATTGAGGGCTGACTTTATTGACTATTTGTCCCTGAAATAAGTTTTTCGACACTCCGTCGAGAAAAGAGTGACAATAAAAGATTCCGAAAGTTAGTGGTAGCACCACCGCCAAAAGGTGGACACGGTTTTGCTCCGCTCAAGATTCAGAGTTTTGCATTATTCGGCATTCTTGAACATGTAGTTTTATTATCTACTGTTATGAAGTGGTATAGAGATAAAATTCCTCGTCAACTCGATTTAGGTGATGTTTATTCGATCTATGAACAATGGAAAAAGATTAGAGATCGTTACGCTCGCGAGAAAAGATGCTACGTGTGGTAAGAGACAATTTAATTTATCATAGATCCTTGTTGTTCTCGCAAGACATAGCTCTTTGTTTAGAGTATTAGTAATCATTCGATAGAGCTAGATACACGTATGTAGAAGTATGTATAACATCCTAATATAACATCCTTCTGTGACGATGAAGAGCTCTTATTATCTAAAGTTTACCATAATAGCTGCCAACAAAACATGCTGTGAAATTCAAACAACGGACTAATCACACCGAAAGCGAGGTGTGATATGTTCTATTCGTTGGTACTGCTCACAAAAAGGGGTTTCTCAGAATCCAGGTCAAGTACACAAGTCTTCATTCTCCAAGGTATCGATCGACCATTTGTAGCGAATGAGGAAAACAGGAATTATAGAGCCCGATACACGTGTTTCAACCTATCTTGACGGTCTCATCAGTCGGGCGACACCCTTTTCGTCTTTAGCCAATCCTCCCGAGGAGCTCAGTCCCATATACTAAGAGTAGGCGACGCCGAACATTTTACACTGTGAGTCAAAGGAGAATATCACTGAACCTACAGTGCTGTGCACTCGATTGCTCTGGGGTGGTATCGTTAACATATCGTACCTTTCGCTTCGAGACTTTTCTCAAGACCACGCTCAAATGTCGATATGCCAGATAAACATTTTTTTGAGCCACGCATGTGGTGTGTTACATAAAGGCTGACTTATAGAGCCCGATACACGTATTTCAACCTTGACGGTCTCATCAGTCGGGTGGTTCTCTTTTTGTATCTAGAAGGTAAGATGTTCGTCGTCGCCTACTTTTAGTATAGGAGACTGACCGCCCGAGAGGATTGACTAAAGAGGAAAAGAAAACCGCCCGATTGATGAGACCGTCAGGTTGAAATACGTGTATCGGGCTCTATAAGTCAGTCCCTATACAACAGGCCACATGCGTGGCTCAAATAATGATTCTCTAGCATATTGAATTTTGAGCGTAGTCTTAAGAAATCACCCGTAACAAAAAGCAGGAATCGCTATTCGTTGATTATAAAAATTATAATTTCTAGCAACGCGGGAAAAGATAAATTTGGAAACTCCATAAAGGCTTATTTCGGCTTCATAGCAATCGATCCTCCGTATAAATCCTTAGAAATCACACAACAGGAAATGTGTTTCCGAGCGACACTTCTACAGCATTACCGAAAGAGATATGGAGAAAGAGTTGAAAAGTTCCTTGCCAAAGACGTAGCCTTCGTATGATTTCCCGAGCAGTATAGCTTTTGTGACTAAAAAACGCTTGCAGAAGAAGCTACATCGATGCTAATTTATCTTTACGAGGCGCTAAAATTTCCTCAGAGTCAAAATTTTACTCCATACGTACCAAAGAATCCACAGTAAATTGTAAACAAGGTGCCAACTAGTCCAGAAGGCAAACGTAAGTTCTTTCCCTTATTTGCATGTTGTATGAAAGCCTTTCCAGAAACCGAGCTCAGTATAGAAATCTACATTTCTCAAGCTATCGCACGAGTATAAAAACTTGAGTGAGATAGAGAGAGAAGTTTATTAACGGCTGGATATAAGGTTCTTTTATTCCTCTTGCTGTGCTTGAGCGCTATATTATGACCAAATTTGTGTCGACATCAGGATCGTTTTCTTTAGTGTCAAAAAAAGACCTTTCCATTGACACTAGATGTCAAAGGAAAACTCTTCATTATTTCCGCTTTGCTACAACCTGCATTGGAATCGGCTTTCCTATCGTATTTCTCTAGTATCAATATCCAACATAAGCCTGATCAATTAGCATCATCAATCGACTACTGAGGGGTCACATGATAGTGAGAATGAATTTTGTACTCGGGCTTACATTGAAGATCAAAAATCAAGACTCTGCTTGTATGAAAAGATTTGGCAATCAGCTAAATTTTTGATTATGTGGACATCTTGACATGTGATTTGTCTTGCCAAATCTCAGTAGATAAGACTCACTATAGACAAAATACTATGAAGCGTTGAGCGCGCACTACAATTCCCACAGACCGATTAATAACAATTTTTCCTGTGCTCCTGTAGAAAAAGCGTGGTACTCAGTGCACTCTTTTAGAAAGAACAGAATATATTGGTCTAGTCGTACCAATACCAGGGATACGTGAAGATGTGGGGTAGATTTCACTCGTGTCATTAGACTATCAACAAGAGAAGTGATTACCTACTAGTACTTGATTTACGATGCTGCTAATTTCTCTTTAGTTGAGTTTATTATCTTTCACTGTTTTCTTGTTTTCTATCTCTCATTAATCTGTTGTCTTTTTGGTGGTCAATATTGATTCGTTTGAAATTGCATTATCTCTTTTTGTTTATTACTTATATTTATCTACTAGCTTTTACCTTTTCAATCGACTGTTATTACAGACCTTGCTTAAAATAATAATATTTGATAACTTATCTCAAGCCTACCATGAAGTTTAACTATTTATTGTATAGTTTGCATTCTTATTAGCCTTTTTTTAATAAGTGAATGGTCTGGAATCGTTTAGTCAAAGTTCTACAATTGCGAAGGCAATGCACGTACACTCTAAGCGCTTGGAAAGAGCTGTGTGCAGCCAATTTTCATATTTCGCCACTCCTTTTTTATTATTCAATGTTCATAAGCTGTACATCTGTCGTTTCTTCTTGCTTAGAGATATGAAAAAATAGGAATGGAAAGTGAAATATCAGGGATATCAGTCAACATGGCAGTACTTCAAACATCTCTCGTTCCTCGATCCACATATAATCGATAGAACCGCAATTTGATCTTCTGCAAGAAAAGAACGTCCCAACGTGGTATGTGGCTAATTCTCGTTTTTCTCGCCAAATTCGAAGTAGTATTTATGTTCAAATAGGCAGGGAAATTTAGGAAGTAACTGCGACCGACCCATGTTTCTGAACGAAGCTCAAGAAGAAGTCCGTGCGCATCATTGATTTTTCGGCATTCGTGGTACGAAATATCGGCACTCGGAATATCGACATCGAGCGTGCAACAGTGTCATTGCACATTTGAACTATCCACTTATTGCATAATATTCATGTAATCGGCGACATTTGTCATTTAGACAACTTTCTAGTAATTATATGATGTTGTCACTATATATCCAATTATGTTGAGTAGTTTCTTGCCTTTATTTTGTTTAGCAAACACGGGCTTAATGCACGTTCATTTTGTACAAAAAGTACAACAGAATTCGTATCATTGTCAATGTTCCGGTAGTTCTGCCTTCATCAGAGCCGTATGTTGTTGTTTACTAATCCACAGGTCAATATGTAGAGCAGTCGTACCGAGTATTAGATGAGCGAGAATTCTTTACTGCTGAACAAGAAGAAGTCGTTTATTTATACAATCAATGCCGAGGTTAATGATAATCTGTCTTGGAAATGTTGAGTAATACACAATACCTGAACACCGGGCGGAAGCTCAACCGACGTAGCACTGAGCGCGTGTGTTAACCACTGCACTACTGTGGCTCCTTTTCCGCCGTCACACTTCTTGTGATGCGCCAGAGAAAGAGAGCTTGAGAGTCTGGCGTGTCATTGTGCATTGGTGAATAACATAGAATTCATGTTGTAGTCATATATCCAAGCATGCTGAGTAATATGCAAGACTTTCGACCCAGTTAGAAGTCAGACCCGTCACATCCTATCCCGTACCGCGGACGATTTCTTCAGCATCCTTCTTGATGTAACTGAGGACTGACGATTCAACTACTTTATTTGCATTACTATGACTTTGTCCCTGAAATACATGTTTTCGACACTCCATCGAAGAAGGACAGACGACAAAATGATTCCCGACAGTGCAGTGGTTAGCACACGCCGCCACTAAAGGCGAGGACGCGGGTTCCGCTTCCGCTCGAGATTTAGAGTTTTGCATATCATTCAGCATTCTTGGATATGTAGTTTTATTATCATGCTACTGTCATAAAGTGGGAAGGAGATAGAATTTCTCGCCATCTCGAGTTTAGGTAATGTTTATTCGATCTGTGAACAATGGAAAAGGATTACCGATTGTTATGTTCGTGAGAAAAGATGCCACGTCTGGTAAGAGACAATTTGATTTATCATAGATCCTTGTTGTTGTCGCAAGGCACAGCTCTTTCTTTAGAGTATTAGTAATCAGTTGATAGCGTTAGATGATTCCAACGGTGTCCTCATTTGTGAAAAGACCATTTGTTTGCGAAACATCAGGAAAATAAGATTGATTCACATGCGCGACCATGTGTCTTTTGGCTAATCCAGGGGTGTGGGCACAGGCCGGATGCGGCCATTTCAACATTTCACCGATCGACTGGCGCCGGTAAATCACATGAAAGTGCAGTTTTTGTTATTCAGCTAGGAATTGTTTGTTTGCTCCGGAAGAAACTCTAAAGGAACGTCTGACTCTGATTTCAGAAGATTCTTTCTACACGCTCATGTGCTTCTCGTGCTTCCAGCGGAGTAATAGATGAATTGCTCCGCCGATGTGAAACATAATTTTATTTTAATTTAACAGCATTACACAAGGTACTTTTGAAAAACCGGCTACGTTACCGCGCTAACTAGAGAGTGAAGCTTTCGAATGAATGCTAACACTTTTATGAAAACTTCTTACCCAGCTGAAGGGATCGGTTTTTTTTGTCGCCGTCTAACATATAAGTATTGGTGTTGCTTTGCATTATGACTGAAACAAATCTTTTTTGAATGAGTGTGTTTGTGATAATTTTAAATGAACTATGAAAAGTAGATCGTGGTTCAGTAATTCAACATAGAAAGCCTCCAATATTCTATCTTTGACAATATTTGTGACTTCTCAAACGTGCTTAGAAGGGTGCTTGTCGCGAAGTGGTTAGAGGTGCCCTGCGACAGAGATGAGGGTAATGACCTAATCCCGCCCCTAAGGCTCACCAAGCTTGCCATCACTCCGGGGAGACAAAGCTATACCAGAGTTTCCAGGAGGATAGCATCACTGGCTTGGTACATGTAGACCACCACCATGAATATAGAGGTGCCTTCAGTCACCTGTAACGATGACTGATGAAGTCGAATGCGTGACACATCCCTCAGGGGTTGATCGACGTTGAGGGCTCTATGTCTGAATGTTTTGACTGTGAGTTAAAAATCTTGTTGAAGAATGTCGTTGTCTTTGCTAGGGGGGGGGGAGAACAGAACTCAAGAAAGCTGGGAATATTCGAATAGGAGTTCGGTAGGCCGTCACATCGTAGGTGATACACTGTTCTTACATAGAAAGTTGGCTATATGGGAACGTGGATTTTTAGATTCACCTCACATCTGAAGATAAATGCATTCAGCTGCCCGTAGAATGTCACAAAGAGTTGGTGAAATGGGACGATTTTTATGGATTGACTACGAAATGACCGGTCTCGACCATGAATGACAGGCACTCGTTGAAATCGCCGTTACTGACAGATAAGGTCTCAATGTACGCTAATTATAATATATAACAACTCTTTATTTTACTATATTTCGAAGCTGTTTTACAGTTTTGTAATTGTACGACTGAAAATACTGGCTGGTATGTAAAATTCTACTCCAAGAGCGTTGAATCTCAATTCACCCATATCGAGAGGGAGCGCTACCAATACACTTTCGACGACCTGCTTTGCTACCACTGTGAAAAATGAAACCCAGTTACGCTCTCAGTTATTGGTGTTGTTGGATATATATATATATATATATATATAATATATGTCAGTGCATAAATAAATATAATAAATATATATATATATATATTGCTGCTGTTGGACATGATATATATATATAAATATATATGTCAGTGCGTAAATAATATATATATATGTGTATATATATAAATAAATATAAATATATATATATATATTTATACAACATACAGGCGATGAGTTAACTAAAAGTGGTAATAGAGCGGTGCTTTGCCAATGCTTCTGTGTGGACTAACAATGTCTTTTTCGCATGGAAGTGGTTTGACTGGATTTATCACTTTAGGTTATTGCGGAGGGCTCGGACATTGGGTAAATCAGGCCAAGGAAGTCCTGAACAATATGGAAGATTGGTCACGCAAAACGTTCGCGGAAAATTGGCTCCTAAGTAAGATCCGCGAGAAAAGATAAACATGAAACAAGCACAAGACATAGATAGTCCCCGCTTTTCTGTTCTTTCTATTGTTGTGAAATGTTTTACATCTAGCTGTGTTTCTCTCCTTGTAAATTCAATCATTTCGGAGGTGATGAGGCGATACAATGCACTTTTCCCTAGATGAACTAGTACTAAACGTTTTTTTCCAGGCTTTATGGTGTCTGCTTCTACACATTTGTCATCAAACCTACGTGGGACGGGATGGCGCCTACAGCGTGGTATGTCTGGAAGTAAACCAAACCTTTGGCGGGAATGGACCAGCGTTTCACCCATACCAGGGGCACATGCTACCACTACGCCATCATGATTGATGAACGCCGAGAGCTTTATGCGTTTATTCTTTACCTACGTGGGAACTTGTAGAATAGTGTAGTGAATTACGATGGAGAACTATGTAGTCCATTGGTGGGTTGTTAGCCCCTCAACAGCTATTCTTTTGACACACTAGGCACTCGTTTTAGCAGTTATTAACTTATTCATTGTGTTTTGCTAATGTATGTATGATCACTACTTTATTTTCAGATATTAGATTTCCCGTAGATAAAACACTAAGTAGACATGTTCATTGGCAGGAAACAGCGTACACTGTGACCGAAGGTGGAGCCTTTATTTCCTTTTGTCTCTTTTTCTATCTCAGATTACCTTTTTATCTCCTTCACACCATCTGATGCCAGATTTGTAGATTCAGATCGAAGTATGCGCTACGACCTGACAAAAACTTGTGCTACCGAATTGTAGACGTTTCTACCATTAAAGAGGTAAAGTTCTTCCAAACTCCTAAGAACCAGAATCCAAGTGCTTTCTTGTATTTTAACTGCATAAATGGCCCTAAATTTCAACTAGCGCAAAATGGTATCTAAAGGAGTTTAAGAAAGCACCGCTTCAAAATTGAACTCATGGGACTTTAAAAGATATCCGAGAAAGTATTGAAGAATTACGTTACTATCGCTCTGTGATTTCAGCAATATGTTTGATATCTGATGATTTATTCCGTGTGGCCTCTTGACTTCTTTTGGGTCTTTTCTTTAGGGTGGTGATGGTGCTAATGGTGGTGTAGTTCCGCGATGCATACGGCCATCTGTCACCTTTGACTTATCTCTTTTCGTCTTCTATATATTGTATGATTTTTTTCGCGATACCGTTAATATAGACTGTTCAGCGCAAAATCTAAGAGGGTCGAAGTATAAAATCGTCCGCCTCAATCTATTTGAATTAACATAAGGCGATCAAATGTTCGTGGAACGCGGAAATTCGTTAGATATTTTTGAGGGAAGTTTATGTGCGCAGAACTTATCCTATGTTTCAAGAGTTATTTCCTGCCCCTTAGGGAAAGCTTGAATGGGTCATTCTATCCTTTTGAATAATGCTAGCTTTTTTGTCAAGTGAATTAAGTCTCAAACTATGAAGTCTCTGCAGTCGTTCCAACCTTCTCTCCACCTGCTAGGACTCAACTGAGGTATACATGACTATTAATAAGCCCAAGATCGGTCTGAAACTCATTCATGTCGTGTTATATGTACAGATGCATGTCATTTGTGTCACCGCCTATAGTTCTGTCCTTCAATGACAAAGTAGACTGGATTCCAATTTCCATCCCACGCTGTTATGTGGGGAAAGCTTTCCCATGGGTTATCATCGCTTATCGGATATGAGATATGTTGCTTACGTTAAAGTTTCACCGATCATTTCAATTCCATTTTATTAGAATGTTTACTGTTCCTGCCAAGTTGTCGCAGATACACTTCATAAAACCAGCGCATCTGATTTTTAACCCTTTCAAGATGGCGAGCATTTCCGGCTAGCGATTCGTGCGGCCACGAAGATAGGCTCACAGCGCGTTATTCAATGATTCAAGGATAATATCTTTATATTCAACCGTTTTTCGAGACTTCGCTTAAAACAATATAATCAGTTAGCATATTTTACGCCATCACTACAATGCAGGTGATCTCGTCACTGGACATGTACTGATTTCTTATCTCTGCAGTGTAAAGTGAGATTTTCAAATTGCGCGTGCACTGTAAGATCTTCATCGTCAATTCCTTTGGATGTAGGAGGTAGATCCATTTACAAGACATTAACTTAAATCGAAGACACCATGCTACTGATGAGGCTGAAAAGCTGAAACACGTGTCAAGCAGATTTAGTCTCCCTAAAATTTGCTGCCAAAACCTTTTCACCAAAGCTGTGCGTCATTTTCGTAATGGTATCTATTTTTTACACATGTTCTCTCAAAAGTCAGTTGTAACGCCATGTTCGGTCGACTGCGCAATATTAATTTTTGAAAAGTCATAATATTATGTCTCAGCATTACATATGTATTGGTAACATACTAATTCGAGACATGACTTCTGAGGAATTGGCACAATGATTAGACTTTCCTTCTAAGTGATCTTTTTCACTTACCTCGTTCTAATCAGAAATTATCATGCATTTCTCGCCAATCATTTCTTCTGTGCTTCGAAATAGCACAATTGATCACAAAACGTGCTATGAAAGGTTTTGTTTTGAAGTGAACGAAATGGGAACCTTCAAAGCACACTGGAAAGTGGAGAACTTCCACGTCAGCGTCATTCACAGTTAAGTGCTGAGTGCCAAATTCGCTGTAGTGAAAACGATCCTTTAAAAAATGAGAAGTCTGTTCCTAATTCTACTACAATACTTGATAAGATTTTTAGTGGACAAATATGAATGTTCTCATAAATATATCAAAATATCCAGCCGATCTCTTTATGTCTTCACTGCTAGCCATAATCTCTATAGCGCTGGAATGTGGAGTGATACCTGCTGGTCAAGGTGAGACCTAGAAATCTTTCATATTAGGACATATACTTCCAATCTCAGGTAAAAGTCTATGCAAAGTATCAGAGCGATTATGCGGGTCACTTGATGTCTTCCCAAAATTGTCGTATCCTACACTTTTCATAATATGATCACATTCAAAGTAAGAAATGGCATGGATTGAAATATTAATCAAAGCAATGATTTTGATGTTTAGTTAGCCAATAATATACAACGACACTTTCTTGCAGCGAGCACTTGGATCTTCATCGTTAACGGCTTCACTTTGTCTGTTGCTATGGTGTACACTGGAGACTCTACAATTTCTACTCAGCCATTTGGCATTGCAACTAACAAAAGAGGAGCTCAGACATTAGTAAATCGTCTTGTGATGCAAGTAGTGAGTTGGCAAGTTTTATATCCCAAGTATTTCCTTCTTATTTGCAATTTCTGGTAAGACGTAGGAGGTGAGCCCCAATTTTCTGAAGAATCGTATTCTTTATATAACTTATGCTCATATAACTTATATGACTTCACATAAATTGACTGGAAACTTCCAAGTAAAATCTTGGTATAAGTGATGAAATTGTTCTTTAGGTACTTGATGCTCTCGAACGCCAAGCTCGTAGTGCGTTTTTACCTGACGCAGTAATCTCAACCATTTTAGGTCAACTTAACGTGAACATCACGTATTAACCATTGAAAAGCAAAACACTTTTGGAACATTGGAATGCAGGAAATTCTCTAATGCCGGCTAAGTAGAAACGTTGGTGGTCAGTACCGAAAATCCGTTTGGTAAATTCCAAGGATAAATTCAATAGGCATTTAAAGAGCAGATTTGTGTTTGTGGAAGTGTTGAAAAACAAACAATTATTAGTGAATTTGTAGGAAATGTTTTCGAAAGTGAGGAAATTAATAACACTGAAACGAAACATCCAAGTAGCAATATTTTCTTCCAAGGGTTTCTCATGTCTTTTTCGTGAAAATGTTATGGTGTAATCTCAGTGTCAGGTGATGTTCTAGAAGATTTGAATATTAAAGAGAACAAAACCAGTGCTCGAAACTGTTTACCTTTTCAGTCTTCCAGTGTAATATCTTTACTATTGAAGAGTTTCCCATGTAAGACTGGTAATTTTTTTTACAGAAGCCAAGACGGACGAAACGTGCATCATTGTCGACAACACGGAAAATTTCCACTAAAATGACGGGAAAGAATGCACTGGAATGTAACATGGCCATGGCGGTCGCCGCTATTCTCCGTAGTTGGAGGGACTATCTTGGTATGGCAGCTTACTATTTTGTACAAGCTTCATTTTGTAAAGTGACAAAGATCTTAGACTGCGAAAATCCCCATGGCGAATTGGACGAGAATGATGTGGCAAGGTGTAGTGAGCAGAGAGGTTCGGATGTTGGCATCGACTCCACTTGGATCAAACTTCTTCTCGGCATCTGCTGTTGTCAGCGAAAACTAAATTTCAAATGAGTTATATTTGAGACGAACGCTTTTGTTTAATCGACTAACATCAACTTATCAGTAAACTCGTAAATCACTTAGGTGCTGATTAGTCAGAGTAATTGCAACGAAACTACTCCTTGATTTGGCATTCTTTAAAAATTTGGTGACAAATCAACAAATAAAAATCTTTGAGAAAAACTCCTCCTCTCCCGTAATTTGGGAATATGCACTCATCTAAGAGTATTGAGTAGTTGCAAAACACTCAACTCTAGGCGGGAGAGCTAATTACTCTCATTAAACTCTCACCAGTTTTTACAATGAAACTAGGTGGAGAACGACCACAAAAATAAAGCCAGTACAAGGTTCAGTGTAAAATGCAAAGTTGGTCTTACGGCGACGAAGTTTCAGCTAAAATTCAGCTCATTTGCTAATCCACATATATACTAGATGGAGTTGTCTGAATGACATCGAGAAAGGATCATTTTTCAAATCCATATATTTGAGTGTGCAAAACATAAGTGCTGTTGAATCAACAACAATAAATTTGTTTGGTTAGAGAATATTTGCCATATCTCTTATAAAAATTTGTTAGCAAAAATAAAACAGGTTTCAATCTTCAGATTCGTGATATACTATAGAGATGTAGAACTGTAGCAAATCTCATGCAAAGCTTTTGGATTTTCGTGAGACGCGGGGAAGGCTCTCATATTGTGATGTATTGTACTCAGTAAATCTTAGTGTTGACAACCTCACGTCTGCTTAAGAGATAACACTGTGAATAAAGAATAAGATTTGAAAATATGCACATTTTTCAAGGAATCTCGTCTTTTCAAGAGAAAATGAGGATTTTCAAGATGTGTGGGTCTATTCGCATTATAAGTATCATTGTAAAAGTACGCTCGGAAGCGTACCATGTTTTCGTGACGATGAAGTGCTCCTATCATTTGAATGTTACTATAATAACTGCCAACAAAACCATCTGTGATGCCCATATAACGGCCATACCGCCTCGAAAACGCGCTGAGGTAAATTATTTTTTAACACTAATCATTAAGAAGGCCTTGCTAGAAATCAAGACGAGCACTCAAATTTCCACTAGTTGAGAATCAAACGACTAGTTATAATCCAATGAAAAAAGAATAGAAATCACCAATTTTGATTGCAAGAATTACAAACTCTACGCACCACGGATGAATTGTGAAAATGCGAACTTTAACAGTGGTTACGTTCACGATTGATAGATTCACATGGAAGTATATGCACACGACTTGACAAACACTTGTTATCCATGGTAATATTGCAATTCCATAATAAACTCAATTTTATGGACACTAAAGGATGTTCAAGAGTTAGTAAAGAACTGAAGATCACTTAGAGACATCAATAATAATATTTTGAATTAAATCAACACCAAGCTTCCTGAAAGCCCGTCTTTTTTAACAGCGAGACCACATCATTTCAAACGGATTGTATATCCAACTATCAATGAACGTTGTTGGAAAATTATCTTTATATTCTATCTATTTCTATTTAGGGCACATATGTTATGGTTTCAGCGTTCTACAGAAAACTAAAATGTTACCAGAATGCTTGAAAATCATAAGACAGTGAACAGTTCTTCAGTTGACTGCTTTTATGAACTTCGATCAAAAGCAATAATAATCAATCACATAACATGTTATCCGCGACGTCGATACTTTAACAGAGGGGTATATCCCTAGACAAGGGATCGGCTGAACCGAAAGACATCGTGCTACTAAGGAGCCCGGAAGGGCGAAACAGACCCCTGTCCAGTACTTATAAGCTCCACACCACAGCTCATAAAAGACTAAATTATTTTATGTGATTAACAATGTATAGTTAATAACATAGGATGCTGCACACTGCATGTAAACCATTTCATCAATATATCCTAACAATTTCCCGATCAATTCTATACACTGAGAATTCAAACTTTCACAGAATTGTAGAAGAGACTCTGCCCTATTCTCGTAAGGGTAACGACTTATCTATCCAGTGCTGTATTCAAAGTGAAACGGAAATTATGTAGCGAAACTGTGCATCGCTCAATAATTATATTAGGTTGGTGATGAAGAACTTGCGACTTATGCATTGCAGAAACAACTTGTAACATCAACCATTTGAGCCAAAAACTGCTAAAGAAGGTAGAGTGCAGGTGTGGCTCAAGAAGTCTCGTAAGAGGGATACATTTCAACAGCGTTTATACCGCAGTCTTTTTTGTATCAACATCACCGGAGGTTATGGGAAAAGTAATCTCAGAAATCATTCTTTTAGACTACATGAGATGTTGCACAAAAATTTAATTGTCAACCATTCTACCATCCCGTCATTAAAAGTAAACTGAAAAAGCTATTCCGTTTCGGCACGGTTCGGAACCGCATTTATTTTTGCAACAGCTTAATAAAATGGCACGGAACTGTAAAAATATGGAACTGCTACAATACGGAACTGATAAGACGCAGAACTGCTCATTCAGCTCTAATCACCGTTCGTAAAAAAACTCATATCAAAGACGATGATTGCACAGCGCTGACGGTGCTTTATTTGTCATTCGCGGAACAGAAGAACGGATTTTTTTGCATTTCAAGTCGAAAAATTCTTCTCGATACTTCAAAATGAGTGAAATTTTCTGCTCTGTACACTACGTCTTTCAATGCTGAGCGAGGCTCGCGCGGTGAGTAAATTGTTCTCCGAAACATTTCAGTTTGTTGGAGATGCAGATGCTGTGGAAACTTCTTCGTAATGCAACCATAAACCGTTTTATGCTCCACATCATTTTATAAAATTGAGAACGAATTATATAGTTAATCACCGGAATAAAAATTGGATTTGAATTTAATGCAGTTGTGTGCAGCATTTTTCCCTTAAGATAAATCAATAATTGTATGGAAACGCAACCATTCGTGGAAAACTTTAGAACTGTGTATTTTGAAGAATACATAACCGTTACACTAATGAAATGAGACTTCACTATAGGAAATGTACAATATCGAATTTTGCTTCTCTGCTCATCTTACAGAAACTGTGAAAAAATGAGGGCGTTTTGTGAAACTTCCACCTTTACGCGAAGTTTGATGAGAGGAGCGTCAATAAGGAGAATAATATTGTCTTAGTTGAACGCCGCCTCACTCTCGCCTTTAGCAGTGCCCACTTCATTTTCCACTTTGCCAATCCTATAAAATGTAAGATTCTCACTTGACCGCAAAAGACGACGCTTCTTGTTTTCCCGTATTCAATTCTAACACGATTTAGGTTTATCTTCCTCGTATCAGTAGATTTTTGATGCTAGCTCACCCTGCTTCTGTTTCTAAACCGTCTATTGAAATTTCGCAAAAGTTCTCGTCTTTGCATTTTGTCGGCTTCCTGTCAGCAAAAGAGATCTCATACGCTTAGTAAATGAGCAGGACTAATGGGGACAACGAAGCTTAACTAATGTGATTCAGGCTTCCTAGAGATTTGTTGCCAGAAAACTTTGGCACACTTTTGCTTTATCTTGATAGATTGATGAACTTTTGTACAGGCTTCTTCGTGATAGTGCAACAGTGATCTCGGCGTTACATGGAAGCGAAGTCTTTATTTTTGGGAAATCAGCATTCTCTGTCGCAGTATCACAAATGAGTGATGGGCATCAATTCAACCTACGTCTAAGGAATCGACGCATTCACTGTATTTTTTAGGAGTCCTTTGCACTTTCCTTGTCCTCATTAGGAATCGAACATACATTCTTCGCCAACCAATTCTCGTATGCTTCGTAGTAGCAGCATCAGTCGTTAAACGTAATTCAAAAGATTTGGCTTTGAAGTAAACAACTGAGAACCGTTAAAGCACTTGGATAAGTAGAGAACCTCCACGTCAGCGTTACTTACATCTAAGTGCTGAGTGCCAAATCCTATGCTATCTTGTGAACGACCTAGTACAAAATGGAAAATTTGTTTTGAGTTAGGCTCACAAAATTTGGTCAGATTTTTAGAAATTAATGAACATTCTTCCATTCATTGCCAGACTTTCGACCGATCCCTTTATGATTTTTCTGTTAGCCATAAATCCAGTAGTGTTGGGATGTGGAGTGACACCTGCAGGACAAGGTAAGGAACAAAAAATTTTGCTATAGCACAAATATTCCCTATATTAACAAAAATTCATGAACTCCAATCAGAAAAAGTATTCCGGGTACTTCTATAAATACACAGATGTTCCTGTGCTCCGATACTTTTGGTCGAAGGAGTTTCAATTTAAAATGAGAAAGGATCAAATAGGATCACATGATTGTTTGATATTTTGAATTGTTCGTTGAATAGTCAATAGAAAAGCTGCGAATTTTGTTGCAGCGAGCAGCAGGCCCTTCACCGTCACCGGGGTTCTCTCTGCCTGTTGCGATGGCTCATGCAAGATCGGCTGAAGTTTCTTCTCAAGTACCTAGTATTGCAAGAGACAAAGGAGGAGTCAGGCTTCGTACAAAGTCTTGTGATGCTAACAATAAGTTGGCAGCTTTGAAAGTTCAAATTATTTCATTTTTCGCGAATTCCGAAAAAGTGTAGGATGTAAGCTAAGAATTTTCGACAATTCTGCAAAATCCAGTGCTAACATGACCTACATAGCTTCACATAATTTCACTGCATACACTTGCAATAAAATCCTCGAACTAATGAAAGAAATTTGCTCTTCAGGTCTTCGATATTCTCGAACGCCAAGGTCGTAGTGCACTCCTACTTGATGCTGTAATTTCGGCCATTTTGAGTCAACTTGCCTTTAACGTCACCTACGAACCACTGCCATGCGAGAATGCTGCTCTTAACCTAGCTGCGAATATGCGTTGATTCTCATATTGAACACTCATTTAAATGATTCCAAGGAGAAATTCAACAGGCATCAAAAGAGCAACTCCGTCTTTGTTTCTGTCCAAGGCACACAAACGACTTTGTAAATATGCCACAAAGCCATTTCTGAGCCATGCACGTCGTGTGGTCTGTTAGAAAAAGGGCTGACTTATAGAGCCCGCTATGCATGTTTCGACCTTGCAGTCTCGTCAGTCGGGCGGTAACCTTTGTTTTTTGCCAGTCCTCTCGGGCGCTCAGTCTCCTGTACTAAGAGTAGGCTACGACGAACATTTTAACCGTCTTTTAAGTGAAATTATCACTTAATGGTAAGTGTTGTGCATTCGATTGCTCTTGACTGGTATCGTCGCACATATCATACCTTTTGTTTCGAGTGTTCTTTTAAGACCCTGTCACAGACCACATGCATGGCTCAAAAATGATTATCAGGCATGCTGATCAGTCTAAGTGTGGTGAACGCCATTCTTTTATCTCCCGGTTCCCCTTCCACTTGGCGCTGATTATTCCGTGAAAAATAAGCCATGCATTTGATTACATCCGTAGCATTGTAGAGGTAAACGAATGAGCAATTGTTCTAAACTGTTTATTCCGGTGGTCTAACAAATTTTCGAGGCACTGCCTCTGATTCTTCCAAGCAAATCTTAAATCAATTTCCAACCTCAGAGTATGAAGAACATGACTTGCATGTTTATTTCGTAAGTTCCGAATTTTCTTCAATCCACATCACTTGGCTACGGGGACGGTTCATCTTCTAGAATCAGACGCGAAGGTTTGGTTTTGTCGTTGCTTTCTTCTTTCACTGAATTTCTTTTCTCATATTTAGAAAGTCTGGCTTGTACTTCTGATCGGGTCAGTCATATACAGGTCCTGTCAAATCCCTTGTTCTACGGGAACGCAAAACAACTTCACCTCTTTTTTTGATTAGTTTGTCATAGATCCTGGTGTCGTATCGAAATAGTTATTGTTCAGCCGGCTATAAGTAGTTAATTCAACTGAGTCGAACGGCAGATTCCTCTTGGACGTAGAAAAGAAAAAAGAATTTTTTCTAAAGAAGTAATGGAGGTGTTTGACTGATTGTATTGCAAACATTTTGACCTTTCCAGGCTCTGAAGAAGGCGACCTGCCGAAACGTCAGCTGTCGAATAAAGTTTATTGTAACACCTCGTGTTCTGCTCAAAGAAGAAAATCAGGAATCATACTGAAGCATGCCGAGGTTAATAGACAGTCGGTCTTGGGGATTGTTAATTCAGTTGCGTAAAACGGCAGATTCCTCTTGGATGTGAGCTTCATTGTTGAAGTGGTATGACACAGAACGGTTAATTTACCAAGAGAATTTGGCGTAGAGGATGTTTAAATGTCTTCAACAAGAGTTAGCATTTTGAGGAG
The DNA here is from genome assembly GCA_019055375.1 of Parelaphostrongylus tenuis. Taxonomy (NCBI): domain Eukaryota; kingdom Metazoa; phylum Nematoda; class Chromadorea; order Rhabditida; family Metastrongylidae; genus Parelaphostrongylus; species Parelaphostrongylus tenuis. The sequence goes on from JAHQIW010003553.1 coordinate 41,932, forward strand.
AAGGGAATCATGGTAGACCTACTGCATATAAACTACAATACTTTTTTAGACTTCGTTTCAGATTTCAAAATAATCTGGTTTAACTTTCTTAAGCTTTTCGGAGGCTGATATGGCACTTCTAGAGTTTGATGTAAGTTTCGGCTTTCTAGTAAGCCTCATCATTAGCACGGTGCCTTTTGGTTCAGTCGAACATCTACAGCTAAGGGTATCAGCGCCACACAAGTTAAACTGCACGTTGATTGAAAAGATCACTTGACATTACAATGATCGAATAAGAAGGTATATGCTATAGGCTGTTTACTAACCATCGAGAAGTCGACTGCAAATTACTGCAATGTCAAAAGATCTTCTCACTCGATTGCAGTTCGAAATGTTCGGCGCTGATACCCCTTAGTTGTAAGGGATCGGTTGAACCGAAAGCTACCATGCTACTGGTGAGGCTTGCTAAAAAGCCGAAACACATGTCTAACTGTAGAAGTGCCATATCAGAACTCTGAAAGGCTTAGAATGTGCTATGAGACTACAGTATTGTCGGTTGTACTGTGATCATGGGGACGCACCTGAGAAATTAGTGCTTTGTAGTCTTACAAATCTTAGGTCATGCCTCTCGGTACCACATGCTCTGTAGGTCACCCTTGCACCTATTATTAGCAATCGGCGCCAAAGAAGTTACGCTCTACGTCAAGTGAGCAATCATTTGATGTTGCATTCTAAAGTGATTGATTGCTCAACTCCATGGCTTACGGGTGTTACGAAGCATAGTTCACAATACGATTATCTTGAGACCTCGCTCAAAATTCAGTATAGACTGACAGATTGTTATAACGCCTCATCGAGTTTCACTTGACGTAAAATGTAATTATTGGACGCCGATTGCTGATAATAGTACGGGTGAGTCGTAGGGCATGTGTACTGCTGAGGCGTGCGAGGACGGCGAAACGTGATAGTACCAATACAGATGCCATGCCAGACCTGAAAAGGCTCTAAACATTCTATCAGACTATTGAATTTTTAGCGAGGTCTCAATGTAGTCGATTGGAAGGTATAAAGTCATTGCTACTATCGTGCCAGGCAATTGTGGCACCAGTGAACCCACCTCAGAAGAATGGAAGGCTTGGTGAGCATTAAGTGCCTACTCGAACTTTGCACTTGTAACCACTGCGCCCTACGCGCCCCTTGCATTGTGATTATGTTTGGTATATCTCAGAATGATTATTGTCTTTCCGAATCAGTTTGCGATTTCAAAATTCAACTGAAATGTGGCAGTTTTTTGTTATCTGTAACATCTCCTTGTCTTTTCTGAATACTGCCTGATAAAGGCTTCAATATGGGTACTGGCTTCCTTTGACATACCGAGAATTTTCATTCAACGGTTATGCATGAAGGGTTGAAAACTTGATCGGCTAGAACAAGATGTATTATCTATCTACGGGAAACCTTCATTTGATTTCTAGAGATGATGGAAATTGATATTTTCCGAAACAAATCAGAACGAAACGTAGTCTTCCTGAAGCGGACAAATTCTTAGAGCTACACTTCATTTACTAAAAAAAGGCCTCGGCCAAGAAATATACATAACATACGTTTGATTGGCTTCGGAAATTAGGATTTCATCTGGTAGAGCAAGGGAACTCCTATACTTTAGACAAAAGATATATTGGTTTAGATATGGGTTCATGTGGTGCAGTACCTTGAGGTGCATTGCAAAATACGCGTGGTCTATGGTTCAGTCCCGCGCCCAAGGCTTACCAAGCTTTTCATTCTTCCAGGGTCTGTGAAATGGTATCAGACCTGTTCGGGAGAATAGTAGCACTCACTTGACACATCAGTGGGCTCTCCGCGAGTCATTGTAAATGTCAAGTATGTATTAAATCGCGTCAAACGATGCTCAATGAAGTAGAATGCATGGTGCATCCCTCAGGCATTGATGAATTTTGAGAGCTCTGCCCTTTTTATTCTTGTTGGCTTGAAATTCAATATTTATGCACTGAGTGAGTTCAAATCACTCACACTGTTCCTGCGGATTAATATCCATATCGTAGTCTCATGAAAGGAAATCACCTATGAATGAATTTTGCTTGAGAACAGAGGTGACTTTTGGACGAAGTGAATGTGATCTGTTGTACCTATAGTTTTTGGAGAGAACGGATATTTCTTTTCTTTAGTTGTTCTTGCTATTTAGCTGGTGCTGATGTGCTGCTGGATGGTGACAGTGCCTTCGCTGCTTCAGCTGTTTCAGACTTACGCACTCTTCCTGAACACGCCGCGAACGTTAGCTAAGGTTAGTCCACCTTTTCTTTCAAATGAAAGAACACATTGTCTAATTTCATTTACAAAGATTGATATATTTTGAGAACAGTCTAATGAATTCAGCAACTTAAGGCGCAAATAGAAGCGATTTTCGAATCGGGAAGAATGAATGTACAAAGCGAATTCTAGCTGCATTCTGTCACTTCATGCACACAGTTTTTTATGGTATTGCTTTGTTTTTTCCTTTTGGAAACATCCTGTTACAAATTGAAGCGATGTATTTATAAAAATATGTGTACTTTCATTCGCCGGGAGACCTCTGCTCTAAGATGTAAAGGTGTTGTTCTGCATTATGATTGAAACGGATCTCTTTTCAATAAATCTTTTTGTGATATTTCTAAATGAACATATGAATAGTTGATTGCTGTTTAGTTTTTCGACATGGGAATCCTCCAGTCTTCTACTTATGACAATATTAGTGATTTCTCAATCATGCTGGAAAGGCTGCTTGTGGCACAGTGGTTCGAAGTGCCCTGCGAAAACATGAGGACGATGATCTAACCCGTTGAGGACGGACCGACTTTGATAGACAGGCGGCGCCGAGCCGTCACTTTCCCACGAGACGCAGCGCCGCCATTACAGTAGCTGAATGAGATTCGACGTCGCGCGGCACGATACGAAACTTACCGCTTGTCTGTAAAGGGTCTTATTCCCGCGCTCTCGAGGCTCACCAAACCTGCCATCCCTTTGGAGTAAGCGAATTCTTACCAGACTTATCTGCGAGGATAGCAGCACTGATTCGATACATCACAAGACCACCACGAGTCATGTAAAGACCAGATGTGCATTCAATTATCTCCGACGATACTCGAGCTCGGTGCAAGACGGACCTCTCAGGGGCTGTTCGACGCTGGGGGCTTTATCCTCTATTACTTTGGCTATAAGCAAAATACCTTGTTAAAGAGTGTTGTTAGGGGGGGGGAGATAGGGGAGATTCAACGAGAGTTGAGAGTATTCGATTAGGAGTTTAAAAGAACCTTAGATCTTAGTGGTACACTGTTCCTCCAAATTAGGCTACTATATTGGAGTGTGGTTAACTGGACTCTTGTATTCACCTCACAATTGAAGACAAATGCTTTCAATTGTCCGCAGAATGTCACAAATGGTTGGAAAAATGGGACGACTTGTATGGATTGACTGCGAAATGACCGGTCTCGATCACGAGAAGCAGAGACTCGTCGAGATCGCAGTGATATTAACAGATAAGGATCTCAATGTACATTGATTAAAATCCGTTGAATTCTTCATTTACTGCGTTTCAAAACTGTGTCATTATGTTGTAATTATACATCCAAAAGTATTAGTGGTATAGAAAATACAACCTAGGAGGGCGTTGAACTCGTGTTTCACCCATTCCAGGGACGCGTGTATCACCACACCATCAAGACCGCAGATTTACTATCACTCTGATACATAGAAACCAGTTAGCTCACTCACAGTTGTTGGAGCTGTTGGATATATATAATCTACCAGCGATGAATTATATCGATGAAGAAATGATAATAGAGCGATGGCCTACCGATGTATCAAGTCAGTGGTGCTGTCGTCCTTTACAGTGGTGTTAGGGTAGCACGTGTTCCGGTTATGGGTGAAACACGGGTTCAAGCCCACATGAGGTCGAATATTTTGCATGCCAGTCAATATTCTTAGATGTATAATTGCCTTATGTTCACAATGCTTTCCCTGTGAGCTGTGGACTAGCAATGTCTTTTTCGTATGGAGATGTTTTGGCTGGTTTTTTTTTCGTTGTAGATCATTGCGGAGGGCCCGGACATTGTAATAAATCAGCCCGAGGAAGTTCTGGACAATATGGAAGATTGGTCACGCAGAACGTTCGCGGAGAATGGGCTCCTAAGTAAAATCCGTGAGAGCAAGATAGACATGAAACAAGCAGAAGACATGGATAGTTCTCGTTTCCTCATTGTTCTCGTTGTTGTGAATTGTTTCACACCTAGCTCTCTTTGTCTCCTTGCAAGTTCAGTCATTTCGGAGGCAATGAGGCGATTGGATGCACCTTCTCCTAGAAGAACTGGTACTAAAAGTTCTTTGTCCCAAGTTTTGTGTGTCGCCTAGAAAATTGTTTCTGTTGGTATGTTATCATATTACCTACATGGGACGGGATGGCGCCTCTTCAACGTGGTACGGTTGGAATGAAAACTAAACCTTAGGTGGGAGTTGGACTCGCATTTCAACCATGGGGGGGAGGGCTACCACTGCATCACCAGGGATTGATAAACGTCTAGAGCTTTATCCTTTTATCCTTTACCTACGTCCTATGAATCTATGAACTGGTGAAATAGGGTAACAACGAATCTTAAAATTTAATGTGATAACGAAAGAGAACTATGTAGTCAGTCCATTGTGGTTGTTAGCCCCTCAACAGCACGACTTCTGTTAGACACAATAGACACGTTCTTTTAGCAGTTGTTAGGTTATTATCTGTGTTTTACTAATGTACGTATCATCCTTTTTTTGTGTTCAGATATTAGATTTTCTCGCGAATGAAACAGTGAAGCAGGCATGCCCATTGGCAGGAAACAGCGTACACCTTGATCGAAGGTGAAATTCTTATTTTCCTTTATCTTTATATCTTGATTTAACTTTTTATCTCTCTCAACACCATCTGATGTTAGATTTGTAGATTCATATCGAAGTATATGCCACGACTTGACAAACACTTGCACTACCGGATTGTAGACGTTTCCACTATCAAAGAGGTAGTCTGACAACTCAGACCAGTATCCAAGTGCTTCAATGTATCTTTAACTACTTTCACCAGAAAGAAATTTCAGTTAGCAGCAAGATGGTATCCGAAAGAGTTCAAGAAAGCACCTCTTAAGAGGCAAACTCATAGAGCTTTGGACGATATCCGAGAGAGCATTGAGGAATTACGTTACTATCGCTCTTCGATCTTTCATCAATAAGCGTGATATTCAATGATCCATCTCGTGTGACCTCTTGGCTTCTTTTGGCTTATTTCCCTACTGCTGGTGATGGTAGTGCAGCTCAACGATGGATATCGTCACCTGTTACCTTGATTTATTTTTTCCCATTTTTCAAATGTTGTTCATATGTCATTGATAAAATTGTTTTGCGCAATCTTAATCGGGTAGAAGTGAAAAATTGTCCGCATTAGGGAAGAGAATTAAAACGAGCTAAAGTAAAGCGAATAAAGTTTTAGGAACACAGAAAGATCGGTGGCTCAATGATTCAGCTAGAAACGACACAGAACTAACAGGCAAAATACGGAACTATTACAATTAATTGTAAACAAAACGCCTTATTCAGCATAATATTTGTTCGTAAAAAACACATAAAGCAGGCGATGGTGCCTTCAGTTTGTCATAGACGCAACAAACAAAACAGAATTTATCACGTTTGATGTCGAAGAACCCTCAATATTTTGGTAATGCGTGGAAATTCCCACTTCAAGCACTATGTTGCTCGCTACCTATATGAAACCTGTGCAATTAAGAAAATGCTTTTTACAACATTTTTCAATTCTTTGGAGGCGCAACCGCCAGTGGAGAGATCTTCAAAATTGAACTTTCGTCGTATGCTGCGCATCAATTTTATGAACTGGAGAACAAATTCTATTATTAGCCACTATCATTAAAGTCGGAATTGTACTTAATGCAGTTCTGTGTGGAATCTTTTTATTTTCTTGTAAGATCCACAAATAAATGTTTGGAAGCGCAGCCTTAGGTGAGAAGCCCTCAAACTTCGTATTATGAAAAATTTGTGATTGTTACACAAATGAAATGAGAAATCACTGTAAGAAATGATATCCTCAACAAAATTCGATTTGTCTACCAGCTTTGCGAAATTGCGAGAAATTGAGAGCGCTTCATAAGCATCCACGTTGATGAGAAGTTTTATGAGACGTTAGAAAGGTGACTAAGAATGTCTCAGTTGGGCGTCCCTTCACTCACGATCTCACAGCGTCCCATTACTTTCTCATTTCGATGCATGCCAACTCTGAAGAGTGTAGCTTTTTTCTGCCTCAAGAAGACACCTCGATTTTTTCTTAAATACTTGTCATGCAGTTCCCCTTCATCTTTTTCGTAATATTTGATTCTTTATGCAGTCTAACTATTTTTTCTGAACACTTAGCTAAAATTCTGTAGAAGTTTCTCCTTGGTATCAGTCGTTTCTCTATTAACAAAGGAGATTTTACAGGCGTGGTAGATGGGGAATGATAATGAAAAGATAAAAACCCATCTAATGTAATTTCGGCTCCTTTGAAAGTTGTTCACAGTAATTTTTGCAGAAAAGTTGTGCTTCATTCTTGTTAATCAAAATATTTTCAAATTTGCTCTTGAAAGTGCAATTGTAACGCTTGTGTTAGTCGATTGCGAAATCTTTATTTTTGGAAAGTCACTATTTTATCTCGTAGCATCACAAAAGAGATTGTGGCAATTGATGTTAAGCCGTAGCACGTGAGGAGTCGGCATTCATAAGAGTTTCGTTTCAACTAGTCTGTTCCACGTACCTCGTTATCTTCACAAGTTTAGCCTCCATTCCTCGCCAACCAATTTTCGAGTGCTTTCGATCAGCAGAATCTATTACAGAAAGTGGTTTAAAAGATTTCATTTTGAATTTACGGTGTTTAGAATCTCTGGGGCACTTGGGGAAAAAAAGAGCTTTTACGCTAGCGTTATTCACGCATGAGTGCCGAATTCCATTGTTGCCTTGTGAAATGACCTGATACAGGAGAATGGAAAAATTGTTTTTTTTCAATTGGTTTGCATGTTCATTTAGTTATTTAGATAACAAGAATGAATACTCTTAAGACTATGCCAAACCTTCGGACAGGTCTCTTTATGATTTTACTGACAGCCATACTCTCGGTAGTGTCGGGATGTGGAGTAGTGCCTGCAGGTCAAGGTGAGAAACACGAAATTTTCGTAATTGCACAAATACTTCCAATCTTAGATGGAATTTCATGAATTCCAGTCAGAACGAATATTTATGTCACTTCATATGTACTCGAAGCTGTCACATTCCGAGATTTTTAATTGAAGGATTACGATGAAAAATTTTCTAGTGTATATTATTTTATTTGACCCGTCTAACAATCTTCTTTCTCACTGGACGGATCACACTACTTCTATAAATCAATCCGTTTTTCCCTCTTACCTTCTTTCTGAACTTCGTAGAATACTGGCTGAGCGCGTCTTTTTGCAATCTCGATGATACCCTGGCCGCAGCGTTTCATAGGGCGTTCGATGTTGATTGCTGAAGAGTATTATTGGGGGGTGGCGATCGACCCCACGCGTGCCACGACGAGCATCACAACTGCTCGTGCACTGCGCCCCCGAATTTGAAATAAGAAGCGAGAAATTAGAATCGTTATTAAGTATGATGACTTGACGTTCAATTAGCCAATAAAAAAACTACGAAACTTCGCTGCAGCGAGCACTCGGACCTTCACCGTCACGGGCTTCACTTTGCCTGTTGCCATGGTTCACACTGGAGACACTGCACTTCGTGCTCGGTTATCTAATATTGCAAGTAGCAGAGGAGCAGTTCAGGCATTAGTAAACCGTCTTGTGATGCAAACAGTGAGTTGACAGCTCTCACATTCTATTGTTTTTTTTTTCGCAATTTCTGGAAAGGTGTGGGAGGTAAGCACTGAATTTCTGAGAATTTTTATTGAAAACAAAGTCAAATGAACTCTTTGAATTAGTGAAAAATTTCTGCTCTTTAGGTTTTTGATGTTCTTGAAAGCCAAGGTCGTAGTGCACTCCTACCTGATGCTGTAATCTCATCCATTTTGGGCCAACTTACTATCAACATCACTTACGAACCATTGGAATGCAAGAAAGCTGCTCTCAAGCCGGCGGAGAATAGACGTTGGTATTCAATATTGAACATCACAACAAACACTTTTCGAAAAACCATCGGAAAATGTCTTTAGATAAAGAAGAATAATGTCATAGAAAAAATTAAGATTGAAACCTTTGATATTGATGATATTTTTGTTGTAGTTTGTCATGTCATTTTTGTGAGAATTATGTGATGTTCAATGCACCACGTAATGTTTAAAAGATTTTCAAGAATAGGACCAATAACTGCTCACAACTGTCTTTAGCTTTTCCACTTTTCCACTGCACTGCCTTAATTGTGAGAAGGTGTCATTTTGAGGCTCATAATTTCTTACAGAAGACCCGATGGACGATCAATGCATCATTGTCAGCAACACGGTAACGGGAATTTGCACTAAAATGATGGCGGGAGCGGGCGAAGGAATGATGTGTAACATGCCCATAGTGATCGGGGCTATCCCTCCGCGGCACTTGACAATTGGAGGAACTATCTCGGTTTGAATAGCTTCCTACTACTGCATAAGCTTCGTTTTGTAAAGAGGAAAAATTCTATGTAGACCTCAAACATCATCATGGCGAATTGGTCGAGAACGATGTGGCAAAGTGTAGTGAACAGAGCCGTGCGGATATTGGCATCGGGTCCGTTTAGATCGAACTTTTTCTCAGCATCTGCTGTTGTCAGCGGAAACTGAATTTCAAGTGTAATATGTTTGAGACAATTATCTTCATTGAACCGACATACATTGTGGCATTGAAGCTTCAATAAAATCAAAAGTCACACAGGTGACGATTAGTCAGAGTAATGCAACAAACGATATTGAAATGTAGCTTACGTTATGTTACTATTTTGCATAAAAATTCTCAAAAGAAACTCCTATTCGCTTATAATTTCAAGATTACTCGCATTATTCATCTAACAGTATCGGTGGTATGCAAAACATGACCATAGGTGAGGTTTCTTGTTCTCATTATACCCTCACCAATGGATCACAATGGTCACCAGGTGGAGAACGGTTACTAAAGTAAAAACATTAAGGCTCACGGCAGATTGCTATATTGGTTTTAAGGAGACACTTTTCTGAACCCTCTAACTAAATATCTATTCACCTGCCCATCGACAAGTGGCCATTTATGAGAGCTGAAGTTGACTGAATGACACTGAGAAAGGATCATTTTTCATAAACCCATTGATGTAGAGTGGTGTACAAAAACGTTTGCGTCAGCCGGATTTGAGCCCAGATCTTACTCTTCCCGGGAGCATGTGCTAAAAAGTAGGTTTAATGTCGATAATGACTGCCCCGCCACACCGTAGACGGTTGGCTGTTGATAGATAACGCGTCGTAGCGTAGAAAGAGTGGAGTGCAGAACGAGCATCGGGGGTGCAACGGTTTAGCACGTGCTCCCGGAAAGAGTAAGATCTGGGTTCGAATCCCGGCTGACGCAAACGTTTTTGCACACCACTCTACATCATTGGGTTTATCTAAACATCATAACACCGCAATCGGCGGTCAAATAAAGATGATTTCCGATTGATAATAGTCAGGTAATACCATCATCCTACTTTGGGCGCTTAGTTTTTACTCGGCGTCGATTCCTTTAGAGGATTATTTAACATCAAGGGATCGACGAAACCGAGGGAGGGTGCTACTGATGAGTCCCAATAGGACGAATTAGGCGCCTATATAGCACTAGACTTATCGGCTCAAAACATGTCATATCCTTATCAGATTAAATCGTTTTAGCGGGTCTGTAAAAGAGCGGTCGATAGCAGAGGTATGGTTCATTCTAAAAGCCGCAAGCTCGACTGCCGGTCACCACAAAGTCAGGTAATACCATCATCCTACTTTGGGTGCTTAGTTTTTACTCGGCGTCGATTCCTTTAGAGGATTATTTGACCTCAAGGGATCGACGGAACCGAGGGAGGGTACTACTGATGAGTCCCAATAGGACGAAATAGGCGCCTATATAGCACTAGACCTATCGGCTCAAAACATGTCATATCCTTACCAGATTAAATCGTTTTTAGCGGGTCTGTAAATGCATTCGGAATGCATTCTTGAATAAAGGTCATCATGCATCGTTTTAATGCTCATTTTTCGCTATATGTTTTGTTGCCAAAGACGTATTACTTGCCGTTTATTCTAAATATATTTTATATCATGGAATGAATGTTACAGAGAAGCATATTCGAACGGTTTTCTTAATCAATTTCAAATTGGATCGTAACGCGTAACATCAAGCATTTGTGCCAAAAACTGCTAACGAAGGTGCATTGCAGTTGTGACTCAAGTTTCGTAAGAGCGATACATTTCAACACCGTATATACCGCAATCATTTTTGTATCAACCTCATCAGAGGTTATGGAAAAGTAATCATAGAATTAACTTTTCTAAAACTACATGACATGCTGCACAAGAAATAAGTGTCAACCATTCTACCATTCCCGTCATTCAAAGTAAATTGAAAAAAAGTTATTCCGTTTCGGCACAGTCTGAAACCGCAATCACTTCTGCAACAACTTAATAAAATGGCACAGAACTGCCAAAATGTGGGACTGTTACAACGCGGAACTAATAAAACGCAGAACTGCTCATTCAGCTCTAATCACCGTTCGTAGAAAAATTCATATCAAAGACGATGATTGCACAGCGCTGACGATGCTTTATTTGTCATTCGCGGAACAGATAGAACGTAATTTGTTGCATTCTAAGTCGAAGAATTCTTGTCTATACTTTGAAAATGAGTGAAATTTTCTGCTCCGTGCACTACGTCTTTCAATGCTGGGCAAGACTCGTGCGGTGAGAGGAATGTTCTCCAAAACATTTCAATTTGTTGGAGGTACAGGTGCCGTGGAAAGCTCTTCGTAATGCAAGTTTAAGCTGTCCCATGCTCCGCATCAATTTTATCAATTTGAGAACGAATTATACTGTTATTCACCAGAATAAAGATTGGATTTGAAATAAATGCAGTTGTGTGCAGTATTTTCTTCGTATGATACATCAATAATTGAATGAAAGCGCAAACTTTATTAAGTGAAATTATCACTGAATGGAAAACGTTGCGCATTCGATTGCTCTTGGCTGGTATCGTCGCATATATCATACCTTTTGTTTCGAGTGTTCTTCTAAGACCCTATAACAGACCACATGCATGCCTCAAAAATGATTATCAGGCATACTGATCAGTCTATGCGTGGTGAACGTCATTCTTTCATCGCCCGGTTCCTTTCCACTTGGCGCTGATTATTCCGTGAAAAATAAGCCATGCATTTGACTACATCCGTAGCATTGTAGAGGTGAACGGTGGATTCCGGTAGTCTAACGATGCCTTTTATTCTTTCAGACAAATCCAAAATCAGTTTTCAACCTCAGAGTATGTAGAACATCACTTACATTTTCTTTTTTCCCCGACATTTCTTCAATCTCCACATCACTTGGCTACTTGGACGGTTCGTCTTCTAGAATCATGTGGTCTCCAGCGCATGAAAATGTGCTGATTTAAGTGTTTTGTTCCCTGCAGTACCGCGGTAAGCTTAGCCGAGATCTCGTCAGGTCGTTACCAAATTAGAGCAGTCGCCGGCCCTTGTGTATCTTAGGAAGGTTATCACCTTGTGACTAGTAGCTCTCAAAACGGCAGTCATTCCTGATACGGTTTACTCTCAGCTGGGATTTCTGAGTTGAAACTTCCGATCCTTTTCGGCTTGAGTGGCCCTGCCTGCGGGTTGAAGTCCGCCGTAATTCGCGGCCCGACACCCAGAAACACTTCCTAGCCACGATGAGGCGGTGAACCATCTGGGAGGTGAATTTATTAATTTCGGCATTATTTACTGGTAATAGTTTTTTCTTTATTATCCATTGCTCGTTTATTTCATACTGAACTTGCACTACTAATACCCTTTTTTCGGTGCTAATACACTAGAAGGCGACAAATGAATATTCCACCGCATTCGCTGTACAAGAACTTTTCATAAGAGTACCAATAAGCATTCAAATGCTTAAATCTCTGGCTAGCGCGGTACATGGCCGTTTTTAGTAAAAGTCTTTTTGTAACGTCTCAGCGAAAGGTAAGCATTTGTGTTTTACACGCGCACCTTTCTCGCAGGATAAAGCTCTTCCATAAGACTATTATCAATCATTCGATAGCGAAAGATTCAAGAATTCCAACGCTGCGCTTATTTTCTGGAAAGAACGTTTCTCTGCAGTGTGTTTGGGAAAATAAAATCAAGTTCCACATATGCAGCTTGCTTATTTACAGGCTATTCAACGGTTATGAGATATGGTGCCCGCAGATTCGATGCTGATCGATTGTCGCTTCGCAGATGTGCAACTTTGCCATTCGATTAGGGGTTCTTTTTCAGTTTTGAGAGAAACTCCAGATCAAGCTACTCTGATGCTGAAGACTTTCTTTACACGTTCGTTTCCTTTTCGTGCTTTTAGCGAAGTAATAGTGAATTGCGCGGCCGATGTAAAACATAATCTTATTTTGACTTTAAAAGCGTTACAACAGAGTGTTTTTGAAAGAGGGTTACGTCCGACGATTGCCAGAGATTTAAGCTTTCTGATGATCTATTAATAGTTTAAAGGAAGAGCTCTGTCTAGCAAGAAAAACGCGTGCGTGAAACACAAATGTTTTCTTTTCATTGAAGCGTTATAGAACGGTCTTTTCGAAAGACGACTATGTACTGCGCTAGCCAGAAATCTAATCTGTCAAATGATCATTAACGCTCTAGTGAATAGTTCTTATCCAGTTAAATGGATCGATTATTTATTCATCAGCCGTCTAACAGAAAAGAATCCTTTTTTTATCATTTAAGGTCTGGAATCGTTTAGTTCAAGTTCTGCAATTTGAGGGCGATGCACGGACATTGTACGCGCGTTGGAAACAACTTAGAGACAAGTATAGAACAAATTTTCATATTTGTTCTTTTCTTTAATTCTGTTCCTCTTTTATTTTGCTGTTATTCCTATTTTATTCGGTGTCCGAAATCTGTATATCTTCCGTTTATTCTTGGCTGCAGATATGGAAAAGAGAAACGGAAAGTGAAATATCAAGGAGATCAATCAACATGGAAATACTTCAAGCATCTCGCGTTCCTTGATCCACATATGATCGATAGGACGGCAATCGAATCTCCGGCAAGAAAAGAGCATCCCGATGTGGTATGATGGTTTATTACTTTCGATTTTACCGATGTGGTATGATGGTTTATTATTTCTTTGTCGTGATATTCTAACCCTTTGGGGACCGTGGATCCACAGCTTCTGTATCTCCAATTGGCAACTCTAAACGGTTTGCCCCACCTCCCCTGCATCTCTTCCCCCAGCTTGCTGCGTCTGACAGTGGGACGCTGGAGGTTATAAATCCGGGTAGGTGGAACAGTCCGTCTAGAGTTGCCAGTTAGAGATGCCGGGGCCGCTTCGCTGCTTGAAAGGGCTAAGTATGATTCAAGTTCAAGTAAAGAGGTGACTTCAGCAAGTAACTGTGACTGATCCATCGTTTGGAACTAAGAAGTTCGGGCTCATCCTTGTCTCTTCGATATTCGCGACCCTAAATATCGGCACTCAGAATGCCGAAATCAAGCGTGGAACAGTGTTATTGCACTTTTGAATTACCCAGGTATCACTTAATATTCATGTATTCAGCAGAAAATCTTTGTTTAACCGCCTTATTAGCAGTCATATGAGGTTATGACTACAATAACAATGTTAAGTGATGCACAAAATACTGAAGGTCGAGCGGCAGGTGAACCCACGTCTCACCCGTTGCGGAGGCGTGTCCGAACCCATTTGCCACCGCAGCTTCTATTCTGCTATCACTCTTTCTGGGACATGCTTCTGATAAGGATGAGACTTTGGGTCGGCTCTCGCTCGAGGGTTAGGGTTATGATTATCACTCAGCATTGTTGGATAACGTGAGGTTCATGTTATAATTACATATTCAGGAATTCTGAGTGATGGGAAAATTCTCGACCCAGGCGGGAGTCGAACCTGCATTCCACTCGTAGTAGAAGCGAACTCTTTGAGGTTCAACTGTTCATATAATTCCGAACTCGAGCCTTTCATTTCACTGTTATATATTACTTCGACTTTTGCTCTGCAAAACTGCCTTTTTTGACTCTACGTCGTAGAAAGAGTGATAGCTGAACAGAAGCCCCGGTGGTGGAGTAGTTAGCACATGCTCTCAGAAAGTGTGAGGCGTGGATTGAGTTCCCGTGCGAAGTTCAAAGTTTTGCATATCACTCAACATTCTTGAATATGTAGTTATAGCATCAAATCACAGCTCTAAAGAGGTAAAAAAATTCCTTCGTTTTCTCTAATTTAGGTGATGTTAATTCGATCTATAAACAGTGGGAAAAGATTCGCGATCGTTACGTTCGTGAGAAAAGACGGTTGCGTATGCAGAGAGACAATGGGGTACACGACGATAGCACATGGAATCTCTATCCGGCCATGTCTTGGATCTATCCCTATTTAGATGAGCGAGCCCAGTTGGTTTCCCTCTATATCTCATTCATTCTCCCGTGTTTCTTAGGTTTTGTCGATCGTCTTTGTAAAATTCCAGGCTTTTGAGACATGTGAAAAGGAAACACGATGAAGAGTTATCGGATTACGGTGAACTCGACGATATGGTCAGGTCTGGGTATGCATTATTTCTCTGGATAATCAGAGTTGTTGTTGTTGTGAAATATTTGTGTTCTATGCAGGTTTTTTTCTTTAGATCTGGCTTAGGATGCACGGTTGCAGAGAAAGGCAGAGGCGAAGGTTTGGTTTTGTCGTTGTTTTTTTCCTTCACTGAATTTTTTTCTCGTATTTAGAAAGTCTGGCTTGTTCTTCTGATCTGGTCAATCCTATACAGGTCCTGTCAAATCCGTTGTTCTACGGGAACGAAAACAACTTCAACTCTTTTTTTTGGATTAATTTGTCATAGATCCTGGTGCCGTATCGAAATAATTACTGTTCGGCCGTGTATAAGTAGTTGGTTCAACTCCGTCGAACGGCAGATGCCTCTTGGATGTGAGCTTCATTATTGAAGTGGTATGACACAGAACGGTTATCTACCATGAGAATTTGACAGCAGAGGCTGTTTGAATGTCTTCAACAAGAGTTAACATTTTTTGGAGAAGGGATTCGTGGTAGACCTACTGCATAGAGGCTCAAAACTTTCTTACACCTCGCTTCAGAATTCAAAATAATCTGCTATAACTTTCTTAAGCTTTTCAGAGACTGATAACGCACTTTAGTGTTTGATGTATGTTTCGCCTTTTTAGTAAGCCTCATCAGTAGCACGGTGCCTTTTGGTTCAATTGAGCATCTATAACTAAAGGCATCAGCGCCAGATATGTTAAACTACACGTTGATTGAAAAGATCACTTGACATTGCAATGATTTGCAGTCGAATAGGAAGATACTGTTATATGCGTTTTACTAACCATCGAGAAGTCGACTGCAAATCTGCAATGTTAAGTGATCTTTTCACCCTATGTACAGTTCAATATGTTCGACGCTGATACCCTTTAGTTGTAAGGGATCGGTTGAACCGAAAGCTATCATGCTACTGGTGAGGCTTGGTAAAAAGCCGAAACACATGTCTACCTGTACTAGTGCCATATCAGAACTCTGAAAGGCTTAGAATGTGCTCTGAGACTACGATATTGTCGGCTGTACTGTGATCAAAGGGATGCACCTGAGAAATTATTGCTTCATAGTCTTCCAAATCTTAGGTTATGGCATGGTCGACCTTTGTCACGTGTCTAATATACTGTTAAAAATCACATTTTTAGTAAAGGATAGAAGGGTAAAGCTCTCGATGTTGATTAATCCATGAGAGAAGCGCCACACATTCGACTTCGTCAAGCATCGTTTGAGGTGACTGAATGCATATCTGGCCTTCACAATAACTCGCGTGGCCTTTCGAAGTATAAAGTTAGTTTGATAGAATGTTCTAAGCTTATCAGAGGTTTGGTATGATGGTATGTTTAGTGGTATACGTACTTTTCGGCATTCTCGCACGCCTCCTTGGTACCACATGTCATTTAACTCACCCTTGCACCTATTATTAGCAATTGGCGCCGAAGAAGTTACACTCTACGTCAAGTGAAGCAATCATTTGATGTTGCATTCTGAAGTGATTGATTGCTCAACTCCACGGCTTACGGCTGTTACGAAGCTAGTTTACAATACGGTACTATCTTGAAACCTCGCTCAAAATTCAATATAGACTGACAGAATGTTAGAACGCATCATCGAGTTTTACTTGATCTAAAATGTAATTATTCGATGACGATTGCTTATAATAGTAGAGGAGGGTCGTAGGGCATGTGTACTGCCGAGGCGTTCGAGAACAGTGAAACGTGAGAATACCACTACAGATGTCATGTCAGACCTTGAAAAGGCTCTAAACATTCTATCAAACTATGTTGAATTTCTGAGCGAAGTCTCATTGTAGTCGATTGGAAGGTATAAAGTCATTGCTGCTATCATGCCACGCAATTGTGGCACCAATAACCCACCTCGGAAGCATGGAAGGCTTGGTGAGCCTTAATTGCCACTCGAACTTTGCACTTGTAGCCACTGCGCTATACGCGCCCCTTGCATTGTGATAAAGACTGGTATTGTCTCAGATTGTTCATTGTCTTCCCGTATCAGTTTGCAATTTCTAAATTTAATTGAAACGTACGTAATTTTTTGTTCTCTGTAACAGGCGTTCTCTTCTTCTTTTTTGAAATACTGCGTGCTAAACGCTTTGATACGCTAACCACACATTCTTCAGTGTGCGAAGCGCGTTCTACGTAACGCTGCGGACTGGGGACTGGTTTCCTTTGACATACCGAGAATTTTCCCTCAACGGTAATGCTTGAAGGGTTGAAAACTTGATCGGCTAGAACAAGATGCATTATCTATGTGCGAGAAAACTTCATTTGATTTCTGGAGATGAGGGAAATTAACATTTCCCGAAACAAATCATAACGAAATGTAGTCTTCTTGAAACGAACAAATTCTTAGAGCTATACTTCATTTACTAAAGACGCGCCTCGGCTAAGAAATATGCATAACATACGTTTGATTGGCTCCGGAAATCACAATTTCATCTGGTAGAACAAGAGATCTACCATATCTTAGACAAAAGATATATTGGTTTAGATATGGGTGCATGAGGTGCAGTACCTTGAGGTGCTTTGCAAAATACGCGTGATCTATGATTCAGTTCCGCGCCCAAAGCTTACAAAGCTTTTCATTCTTCCGGCGTCTGTGAAATGGTATCAGACCTGTTCGGAAGAATAGTAGCACTCACTTGACACATCAGTGGGCTCCCTGCGAGTCATTGTAAATGTCAGGTATGTATTAAATCGCGTAAAACGATGCTCAGTGAAATAGAATGCATGGTGCATCCCTGAGGCATTGATGAATTTTGAGAGCTCTGCCCTTTTTGTTCTTGTTGGCTTGAAA